>JAJMFL010000001.1:914447-1433979 GCA_030574755.1 Hansenula silvicultrix
AAAAAAAAAAAAAAAAAAAAAAAAAAAAAAAAAAAAAAAAAAAAAAAAAAAAAAAAAAAAAAAAAAAAAAAAAAAAAAAAAAAAAAAAAAAAAAAAAAAAAAAAAAAAAAAAAAAAAAAAAAAAAAAAAAAAAAAAAAAAGAGACTGCGAAACTCTACTCAAAGATATATATATATACATTTGTCCCTGTTTCAGAAGTCTATTTACTTGTACCTAATCATTTATTACTTTCTTTCGGTTTTAGCCATCCACCTCCAAAAGATGTTCTTCGATTGATTGTCATTTTGTCAACTTTTTAAATATTGTCATGACAAAAAACTTCGTAGAGTTCTCTAATTAATTGTTGAGATTTTTCTTGTTAGCTCCTTACTGAAGACTGTGAAGGCAGTATCACATCAACTTTTGACCCATTTTGAAGGCCTATCATAGCGGGTGTCTCGTGTCTGCTTAAAGATTTTCCTTTGTATGTGAATGAGAGATCATTTGCATCCAAGTTATTTTTGGATGCATAAATTTCAAATACTTTTTTGAGCTTAGTTTTCATTTTGGCTTTCAAATATACGGCTCTGGTTCTGTTATCAAGGTCTGCTATGACAAATGTGACAAATTTTTTCTCTGTGGCTTCGGCTTCGATTCTATTTACCTTATTCTTTAAAGCACCTATTGAATTGGGAGTGTCATGTTCTTTTATAACCTTTTTCATGAAATGCAACCTTATACCAGGACTTTCTGGGTTATTGCTTTCTATTTGTTTCAAAACAGATTTGAATGTATCAGACTCATTTAAAGAGAAAATGAAATTATCAGTGCCATTGATTTCAAATTTGAACAACGAAATATCTCTAGAAATAGGGCTTTGAGTTCCAATGTTATTCTCCAAGCTTGCACCAACTTCGTAATCTGTGTCGCCAGCAACTTCTTTCTCCTGGGTCCAAAATTGACTATTAACATTCTGAGCACTAATAGTTGATTCTAGTTGGGTTTTATCCAAGGATTGTTGATTAGAAGCTGGGAAATCTATAAATTTGCCAGCCGAATTAACAGTCTCTTTGTCCTCTAAAATCTCTTTTGGCGTTGAGGGTGAATTCGAATCGACATCTTTTTTGTGATCAGAAGCTCTAGATATATCTCGAATCTTCGCTTTAAAATGGGGAAGTTCATTAAAAGAGTCGTTATTTGCATAGACTTCGATACTGGCTCCGCTATTTGATTTTTCAACTTCTATCGTTGGTGATTCCTGAACCTTATTGGTAGTTCGAGCACGTTTCGAAACGGGTTGGTCGTTATTTGTAGAGTTCTTTCCAGCAGTTGAATTAACCAAAACCTCATCATTAGTATCTCCCATTGTAGTATCACCATCATTGTATTTGTCTATGTCAACCAAAGATTCCATAGATATATTTCCGAAGACTCTTGAACTTGAGCTGCTCGCTACCTCTTCTTTGTCGACACGAGATTTATTCATACCGGTGCTTTGATGGTGTTCCCCATCCAAGCCATCTGAAGCTTGATTGGCTTTGAAATCCTCTTCCCATTCTATGTGTTCACCATCGTGTTTTACTTCGAAGAGTAATACATCGTACGTTGCGAAACTTATTAAAGATGTAGTATCATTCAAACTCCCGGGCAAATTCTCACCATTAAGCGCCTCCATCGAGATTATTCTCCTTCCTGTCACTTTTTGAAACTTTTCTTTCAAAACCTTGAACGTATCATTTTTCCTAAGCTTCAAGGCAACACACACATTTGAATTCTTTGTCAGTATGAATACGGTGATGTCTGGGTTAGCCTGTTCCAATTTGTCTATAGCTTCATCGATCGCATTCACAAATGCCCAGGCTGGCTCCTCTCTATTCAACGATTCGATTTGTAATGTTATGACTTCTTTATCATTGATTTTGGTCTGATTTGGCGTTGAATTTATTTCAATAGTTTTATTATTCATTTGGAGCTTCACTTGTGTTAATGACTGTTTCCCAGCTCTTGAATACATTTTAGCAATAGGATAAAACGATGCATACTGATCATAAATGAAAGTGAACACTTGATCCGAAATGGAAGGGATTCTAAAGCCAAGCCGTATGACTTCCATAATCTTCTGTTATGTTTAATTGTTTGAAAGCTTATGCGAAATACCGTATTGAGAAATTATTCCACTGCATCAACTTGAATTAACGGCAATCAACTGAATGTTTTATGGTAGCAATTATTTATGCAAAGAGCAAATCTGATATCTAACTCGCTTCAGCGATGAGTTGCTGGCTGGTTCTATACAAAAACTCTGAGTAAGCTTTCATGTTCAGACGTTTTTTTGAGTGATCTGCCAATTTTTTTGGTTTTGTTTTGTTTACCTTCACGAAGCGCATCTGGTGTCAGAATTCGGCTTTTCCCAATAGGGTCTAATGAATATTGTGCTCAAACCCAACCATGATATTTGCGTACCTGATAAGATGAGTTCTAGGATCAGAATACATCTCAGCTATTTTGAGTCCATAGTATATTTTACATTATGAGGAAAATTTGAAAATGTAAGTTTCTTGAGATGTTTAAAAATTATGCCATGATCATATCAAGCCTTTTACACAACGTGATACAAGCACTGCGAGTCACTTACTTTATCGTAATCTACATATTTGTTTGAGTTGAGTACAAATCATAAGGTGGATTATCATTGATATCAAAATGCATTTGTTAAAAAAAGATGCCGATTTAACCATTTTTTACCATTTTTCTTCCGGATTTTTCTTGAACTCTTCATAAGCTTCACGATTAAACAAGGAGATTTCAGTTTCATTGTCTATTAGCAAAATGTTAGTTAGTTGTACTTCTTAAAAAATGAGATATCAAATTCACTTACCAATCCCTAGTTGATGCAATGGTTTTTCAGATTCTAAGTCCAAGAACCAATCGTCATCATGCTCGAAATTTATAACTAAATTCATAGTTTTGGAGCCATGGGCATGTGTATAAATTTTTAATGAATCATAATTAACTGTTCTATATGGTCTGAGTCCCCCTTCTGTTTTAATTTTATTTACTATATCATCAAATAGATCTTTAGGTGTTTTGGACGAGATATCATAATCTTTCAATATGTAATTTTTAACGTTTCTGTATGGGAAAGATTTGATGATTCTGATCGTGAGAATTGATTGACTTAGTGGCCTTACTGTGGATGTAAGCGGTTCGAAGTCTGTCATTATTGTTCAATGGATCTGAAAATAAGGATGCAATGAAAACTAATTAAAGAAGTAAATGGGTAAATAATTATTCTGATATATAGATTGAACAAATTTGTAACCTATGTTGCTCTTACCAAGACAAAGTTGATTTTAGTTAAAAAAATAGAACTTCTCATGGGGGGCTCGAACCCCCGACATTTCGGTTAACTTCCGCTAAGAAATGAATTTTCCCTAGTTTGACTGTAAAAGCCGAACGCTCTACCAACTGAGCTAACAAGGACGAGTTCTGATTTTTGAAAAACCGGTGTTTGCCTTCACAGCATTTTTTTATTGTCTGAGTGATTGATTATGTAATCATAATTTTTATCATATTAAATGTAATTTAACTAGCTATTTACTCTTGATTAGGGGGAGAGAGTTTATACTTCCTACTGCCCTATGTTCCAATATCATCTTAAATAAACCTATTTCTTCATTTGAAGCCGTTTTCCAGACTTTAGCTATATTTATAAACTTCTTAAAGACAAAAGGTCTATCTCAAAAGTTTTAAATTAAATTAAGAATTACATTTTTTGAAAAAAGAATTAAAAAATATATCCAATAAATCACCACAGTAGTTCCTCTCATACTAGTGCTAATTGCTTTAATTAATAGATGAATTGTTCTTTTTTTTGAATAGCTCAAAGCGTAAAAAAGAGATTTCCGATTTCGGATCTATGTAATTTTGAGTCATATCACGTGCTCTCAGCTTCAATGGAGTCAATCTTTGATTTTGATTTTCTTAGCTTCCCCAGATTTCTCACATTTTACCGACCAGTGAATGAATGAATGACTCGGAAAGCATTTGAGAGTTAAGAGAAATGTATGTACACACCGTCTTCTTAGCATTTGAGCTATCCGAGATGTTCCTGTTGATATCCATATAGCCATGTGTATCTTGAGATGACTTGATGATTAGCAGGGTGCGGTTTAAGGTTTTAAGATATGGAATTTGACATGTTCGAGGATTGGTTAGTTTACACAAACGTTTTTGGTTAATTAAAAATTATTAGTTTTCACTAAAGTGTTTTCACTAAAGTTCAAATCTCCAGAGAAAAACTTTCAATGACTTCTAGAAGTTAAGTCATCAAAGTGTTGTTTTTGTTGTCGTTTAGTTAAACATTTTTGAATAACCGGTTAATTACCGAAATGATGTTTTTAGCCTATTTTTCAAAAAGGAGTCAATATACTTATATCCGAATAAACTGGTGGGGGATAAATTCGGATGCTATAAGTAACAATTGCTGTCAATGTGCCAATATCATTCATTAACCTCTAGTGGCTGATGAAAATAAATGATAATCATCAAGTATGTAGTATTTAATCATGGACTTATTTCGAATTTAATGGTGTCTCCAGTAGTTGACCTGTTCTCCACTATAAGATTACCAAAATTAAATCTTAAAGCTCTTTGTGTCACTAGATTTTACCTATTTTGAAGAGGGAAAAAAGGAAAGTCACACAGCTCAACTCGCTGAAATTCTAGTCATAACTCGAAATATTAAATTATTTATTAGTGATTATTAAACTTTATTATGACTTGAATGATGACGATATTGCCCACTCAGTTTTAGTTTATTTTATGACTATTTTTAATGTTTTTCTTGTAGCAAACTCATTACTCAAAATGTAGATTTAGGATTTATGATTAAAGTTCGTTGGCAACATTGACATCGTTAGCAATACTTCAACGTTAGTACCGTGATGTAAATAGAATCGTCCATGGAACATTGTCCAAGCAAGGTACAAATAGAGTAGTTTATGAAGCTTTATATACAGCAATTAAGTATATAGCAAAGGTACAGACAGACAGATACTGGATGAATAGATCTAGCAAAATTGACCCAACCGTAAAAACAGATATTCAACTATAGTCCAAACGTAATAGCACAAAGCTAGCAGACATATCGAACTAGACGGATATGAATAGAAACTTGATACAATATAACACTATATCCTTACTAGTGTTTAGTTTTAAATGTTGTAGTGGTTTCAGAAATTTGTTTAATATATTTACTTCCCTTGCATCAAATCTATAAGTTTATTAGTATAAAAACCTTGAGGAAGAACCCTATTTGTGATTATGATACAGTTGTTTGTTCTCTTACCATATCTTGTTCAAAATATTGGGGCTCTGGTATAAACTTACTTTGACTTTTTGAGACAACAATTTTTGAAATAGATATTAAGATCCCCCGAACTGACAGCAGATGATTAGAGAAGATCCCTGCAGTCTCGATGGCTTGTAATTGAAATACCCAACACAACTAGTAGAAACCCATTTCCTAATTTGAAAATCCACAACTTCACCAGGATAACAATGATTATCAATACTCTGATGAGTTTGCTGTTGATAAATCGATAAGTCACAAAGATTCTTGTAATTTGCGGCAAGTGTTTGATGGATTTAATTGTCCCGATGGGGGCTAAAAGTATAATCTGTCCGTTTTTTTTCTTTGAACTGGGGAAAATTCTTCTCGTACACAGGGAGTTTTCATTTGAAACCTAATTCAAAAGGTAAGTTAGTAATGACGAATGGAACTTGGTAATCAACCACAAGTAACTTGAAACAACTTGATTATAGATAGTTTTTAGTTTTAATCATTAGACTAGGACGATTGGACGATTGGACGATTGGAATCGTTTTGTATTAGCGTCTCTTCTGCGTACCGGCTAAAAGCCAGTTAGGTTTTGGGAAAACTTTTGCCCCGGAACACTGCATGTTTTCAAAAAAAAAAATTCCTATGAGGTTTTTCGTAATGAAGTTCCGCTCAAAAGAGAGCTTTGCTGCATTAACCGAAGTCATATATAGTCATTGAGTTTAAATTGTAATCCGGCTAATCTTGGGGTAAAAATTTGCACATTTTTTTAAAAAATTGTTTGAATCCAATATAAATAAAGTAAATGTTCCTTTAAGTATAAGATTTCCTTAATGGCTATGTATATATATATATATATATAATATAAACAAACGTATTTTATACACAGCGGTTAACATAAACATTTCATCAAGTCAGGTTCATAATGTTGTATTCTTATGATGATCAATACAACATTGTCACCAAAAAGTTTAGCGGACATTTGAGCAGCTCAAATGATCATTTAATAACAGATTTTGCCATTGATTATTTCCAATATCAATTTGATGAAATTGAATTACACAACTGTTGGAAAATAATACGTCAAACCAATAACGTGAATTCAGTTGATAACATTCCATTAAGCACAGATATCGATCGTTTAGAGAATATACTATGGAGGAAATGGTGTAAGATTAAAAGCAATTTACCAGAATTAGCGCCGGAAGAGGTGAACTGGTATAAAGATTGCGATGTTACATGGCTTTATGGTCCTTTAGCTGGAAGTTCATACAAACTAAATGAAGACTATCAGGATTTGAATCGTCAAGCGCTACGAAAACATGATGAAGCTGAAGTTGGGAAATCATCAATCCCAGCAAGAACTGATAGCTTTAGTAGTATGACAAGCGCTAGCACAGCGGCTACTGTGGAAGAACAAGAAGATGTGTTTAGCGATGTTAATGATGATTTGCTAGTTGATGAAAACTACATTGATAACATTGGAGGCTCAACTGTTAAGCCAATACTGAAAAAATTTAGAAGATCTTCATGCCTAGGTTATCTAGAATTTGACGCACCACCAACTCTTTTATCAAAAGGCAATTTAAGAGATTTCCACGCTTTAGACAATGGATATAAAAAGCAAGGCCGTAAAAGTGTTAGCTTTGATTCTATTGTCCAGATAAGACAATTTGAAATTGAGGAATCTTTTTAGAAGAGCTGTTATTTTTATGCTATTATCAAACATCATCATCATTCACTTCCGAAGTATGACTTTACGTTATACTGATTCATCCATTATTCATTTTTTATGACATCTGTTTTTTCCTTTTGTTTTCAGTTCATTCATTTCAACGGTCGTTTTGTTCCAATTTTTTTTTTCTTTTACAACTGCATCATTCCGTTACATCATTGTAATAATATCACATAGGGTTTGTTTTAATCTGTTCTCAAATATTGAATTTGTTTATCTCTCACATTCAGTTCAAGGTAATTTTTATTCATGAAGAAGTATTTGCATTGGAGGGTACTATTATTTGTTTATCTTTGATGGTTTTCAATTTTTTTAACTAATTTCCCAACTTTTTATCGTCATAACTTTAGATATCCACATACAAAAATAGTATTTCATGATTTTTTATTTGGTATAATTCATCATTTATCAACTGGCTAATTCATTTGTTGGAGTTATTGGGTTGCCATTTTATTTCTTAATAATTTATAATTTATACATTTGCAAAATCAAAACTGTTCAATTTTGATTCTTATTTAATACAATAATTTATAATTCAACACTACTGGTATCTCAAATTTGTAGATTGATTGCTTTAATCTCCATTTACGAATATTATCGGAAGTTTGCAAACTTGTATAAACTTTCCTTCCTTAAAGCTTAAACATATTTTTGAGCGAAGCACGACTAATACTGCTTATGTAATTTATATAATCAATATCTCTATCGACAGACTCTATAATTAAAACACAAACAGTGTTGAAGGCTTTTATATTATTGTTCAAGTTACATACAGTGGTCACTCGAAGCTTATCCAGTTATATTGAACAAATAGAGTGCTTTTAAAATGGCGGTCTTTGCTGGTCAACAGTCCTCTTTGATGAAGTCGGTTGGTGGGGGATTTGATAATACATATTCGAGATGACGGGAACCTTTGAGCTTAAATTGTTGATTTAGTGAATATGAATAGTGATCATAAAATTGGTGAAGCCAGAGCATAGAGACTCATCATCTGGCCGCCTGTGAACCTTCGATGATGGATAGCCATCAATCTTTTGAGGCAAGCCCAAAACAAGTGTGCTTCAAATTTGCAGTCGATCTCTTCATTGTCTCAACCGAATAAGGTAATTTTGCAAATTTTGTAATGCATCCAATATATCAAAATATAAGTGAAGAGCTAAAAACAATAGGTTATATGGTTCTTCATCTCTACAGAAAGAAAATCATCAAAATGAGGCTATTTGAAATTTAGTTTCATAGTTATCACTCGAATAATTTCACCTCATGTTTTATAAAAAGGCCAACATCTCTTCGAACTGATTGATACTTATTGTTACCTGGTATTAAAAGAGTTTTTCCAAAATCTCCAACATCATAGGCTCACATATATACATATATCTCCAAGATGTCGGAATCTTCAGATTTTTCACAAATAGAACTTCCTGCTAATTTTGATCCAGTTTTACAAGTGCTAAATTATACATCTGCTTATGGTGATACTCAAGTGACTTTTGAAGATTTGAATACATATTTCCATCTTATCTTGAAAAATGGATTCATCTTTTCTACAAGAATTGGTGCTGGGGGTCTTGCAATGATCGCTCTTTTCTTAACTTCAAGTAATAGAAAAACACCAGTTTTCATTTTAAATCAACTTTCCTTGTTATTTATGGTGATACATTCAGGTTTGTACTTGGCTTATCTCTTGGGTGGTTATGCTTCCATTACATTTTATTTCACTGCTTTTAGAGATGTTTTAACACAAAACGATTCAAATGTCTCTGCCGCTGCTAATATATTCCAAGCGTTGCTGATTATGACAATTGAAGCTTCAATGGTTTTCCAAATTAGAACAATATTCAATCATCCAACTGCTAAACATATTGGCTGGTCAGTCACGGGTGTTTCATTCTTAACGGCTTTGGCTACTACAGGACTCACACTTTATAATTCAATTGTCTTGATTATTAAAATGTTCGCAGGAGAAAGTACAGAGGACAATACAAAAACACATGATGCTCAAATAATATTATTTGCTTGCTCAATTAATTTTATGAGCATAATCTTAATCTCTAAATTGGTTATGGCCATTAGATCAAGAAGATATTTGGGTTTGAAGCAATTTGATAGCTTTCACATTTTATTGATCATGTCTTCACAAACAATGATTATCCCGTCAATATTGACTATATTTTCATACGCCTTAGCAGCTTTTCAAACTGTCGCTTTACCAGCAACTTCCGTAATGTTGGTCGCACTGTCATTGCCTTTATCATCAATGTGGGCTGCTAGTGCTAACAATGCTCCAACTCCGACTTCATCAGGGTACAACGTATATACACCATCCACAATCAAGGGCTCTTCTTTCTTTAGTTCAGATCATGGTACAACTCTAAAAGAAGATGTTGATTCCCAGAAATTCAATCGTTTTAGAAAAAACCAATATACGGATGATATACATTCTGCTTCTTCAACTCCAAATATGGATCCAATGAAAGGGGAAGACTTTGACGACAAAGAATTATTCACGCCATCAACTGCTGCTGAAGAAGAAGCTAAAAGATATTGGCTGGAGAATGAGCAAGTCGAAACTGATGCTGATGATGAATATGTCGCTAGGACGACACATCGAATTAATAATAATTTCAACTCTGACGTTTGAAGTATCGTTACTTTGATATTATTTTGTATTATAAGGTACACCATTTGTTTTACAAAGGGACATTTGTTTTGTTTTCTATGCTCTGTGGTTATTTAGTTTATATAAGGGTCTAACATTAATGATTAAATCAACTTGATTAAATTTGTATTCAAACACTGTAAAAAAAGTTATTTTCAATTTCTTTGATCAGCTGAGATTATCGAGCCCTCATAGAATAAAATGAATATCCATGCGAAAAACACATTAAGTAGATAATGTAGCCAATATAAGTGTCTAACTCCATAGACTAGTGAAAAAAACGCAAAGTATATCAATATACCTGAAGTGACCCTTCTTTGTAGTTTATTGTGTTGCTGAGGCAAAACTTCTCCTTTGACATGTTTACTCAATACGAGTATTATTGGTAGAACTGCCAAGATGTTATGATGTGATGAAAATGGTGTCTCCCATTTGACAGCCATATTATGAAAAAATACAATCAGCACGGGAATGTTAACGGGAATGATCCACAGCATTATCATAAATAAAGATTTATGGTAATTCAATGCATTTGTAGTAGCAACTGGAACTTCTTTTTCCTTGAAGGTATCATTGGATTTAATTTCAGCTTTGATACAAATAAACCCTTGAACAGCACAACAAACGACATAAGCAAATTGATAAGGAACGTAAAACACAACGAAGCCAAGTAATAAAACGGCACAAACAAGACGGCGGTTATTTTGGAGTTTATTTCTATGTGATGGTGTCTGTAGTACCTTTACCGAGCTTAACTCTGAGTGAAAGCGATTTTTGAAAAACGTC
Organism: Hansenula silvicultrix; assembly: GCA_030574755.1. Lineage (NCBI taxonomy): Eukaryota > Fungi > Ascomycota > Saccharomycetes > Phaffomycetales > Wickerhamomycetaceae > Hansenula > Hansenula silvicultrix. The sequence continues at coordinate 924,948 of JAJMFL010000001.1, forward strand.
ACCATTAAAGTTATTGAGTTGGCGAAAAATTGAAGGGCTTTGTTGACGGTATAAGCCAGTGATAATGCAATTATGAGAAAGAGTGGTCCTAAAAACCAAAGATAACTCTCATCTAGGCCCAAGAAATATGGATTAACATGAACATTTTTCAGCTCTTCGGGTTTGGTAATTGCAACAAAATCGATGAGATATAACAATCTTTGAAATGCTTCATTAGATGCTAATGGCGTGAGGACTGAAGAAATAGCCCCAATTGGTAGTGCGTACTTCATCAACATCAGTAGCCCCTCTTCAAAGGTAGGAAAAACACCATTTTTGGAATAATTCATCAATTGTAAAGCCAAGGTCAACGTTATAATGAATACTGGTAGTGAAGCAACGGCCAATCTATATCTAAGAACCCACATTTTCAACGTGTGTATTATATCAATTTTGATACTGATCAAAGAAGGCTCACCATCGAAAAGTGCCCAAAGTTGGAGGTTCAGTGGATTATGTTTATTTTTAAATGGCGTATAAGGTGCATTACCGTGGAATGATAATGTTTTCTCTTCATTTAGATTCAAATGCCATTTAGTCTCAAAAGGAGTACTGACCCATTGCCTTGCAAATGGTTCGAATGGCTTGGATGTTGGCTTGGATGTTTCCCCCTCGATCTTGAAATTTGCTTTGTACCCTAACAAACTGCTTTGAAAAAAATCGAGCTGTATGTTTCTGACAAGCGACTTTGATGATGGGACTTGAATGACAGTTCCAAAAAGACTGGAGGTGAAGCCAGATGGAACGATTATGCTATTTTGACGTTCAGACTCAACACTCCATGCCGCAAAATCGTCACTTGGAGAGTCTTTCGGGCTTGAAAATACGACATAGTTGTATTCTTTCAAAATATCATGGCTCAATTGAGCAGCAAAATATGGTGAATGACTACTTCCAAATGATGATTCGCTTGCATCAAGGCCCTCAAGTGATCTGGGAATTGGATAAACATCTCTTGATATACTTTTGCAAACAAGATCTAACTTAGCTTGAGAATCCAGAGCTTTTGGTGTTTCGCTCGACCGGACCTCTTTGTTACACAAGGCTAGATACGATCCTTCGTTTTCAGCATAACGCTCTGATGGGTGCTTTGATGATATGAAGTGAAAGACACTGTCAGAAGCAATATTTGACAAACCCATCAAGTTCACTCTTCCAGATTTCAGCAAGGTAGCATCACCAGTGGAGTATTCCAAATTCTCTGTGAACAGTACTCGATCGCCCTTTTCATTATCCAAAAAGTCTTGAGCGGCGTAATCCTCATATCCTGAAAGTAGTTTTCTGCGAAATATCTGCATTCTCTTATGAAGCTCATGCGTTCTTGATGGGCTCGATGGATCAACAACGTCTAACAATACTGAGGCAACAGCCTTTCTCAACTGGTCACACCAAACGATAGCAAGATGGTCAATAGGTGTCCAGACCCCTGGAATACCTGTTGTGTACATAGTGAACCCATTAGTATCTGGAACAAGTCCCTCGAGAGTAGTGTAGTCAGCTGGTAAGATGGTATCCAGTAATCCACCAGTTATGGAAATCAAGGAGACGTTTTTCAAGCGTTGACGTGGTACTGACTCTGCTTCTTCGACATCAAATCCTTGCCTCCAAAATTTATCAATACCCCCATACGCTCTCAATATATCACCGTCAAATGTTGCAGGTGCGGCGGCATGTGGTGCAGAAAGTGTAATTATAGTATTGACCGAGTGTTCAACGTAGTTCGGAAGAGTCAACATCAAACGACTTACAACACCACCCATTGAATGCCCAACTAAAATCACAGAATGTGGTGGATTAGCTTGATCCTTATATAAGGATAGAATATATCGTATAGCGTCGTTTAAGTATTCTGCTTGATCAAGCATTGTTCTTCCATGAAATGCTGTAAAATCTTCGTTAAAATGAGCAGCAAAAAAATCCAAATTTCTTCCTTTGAAGTACTCGCTGTGCTTATTGTCATACCAAATATTTGTAGATTCAGCAGCAATAGACCTCACTTGTTTATAAGACCCTGCATTTCCGGGTATGAATAAAACTGGTATACCATCTAAAATGTAGCCTGATTTTTCATCTTCATCAGGAATCTTATCTTTACCTTGTTCACGATAAAGAAATAAACTATATTTTGAAGCAAATTTTGAGTGATTAGTGTCAAATCCGTTCACCTTTGCGTATGACGGAAACATGTAAATTGGACGACAAGTTGGCGCATCGGCTCCATGATGCTCTTGAGTTGATAAAAATCCAATTGCTACAAAAGTTAGCAAGCCGAACAGTGTCAACAGTAACAAAAACAGCCTTGTGCGATCCCCATTTCTATTCAAGACCATAACGACAAAAACTTTGACTTAAATATAAACATCTATGATGCAAATGTGTCAACCTTTTGAATATATGAGTTTTGAGGTAAAGTGGATATATTATGTTTTCAGATTGAGCCAATGTTTGGTCGAAATTTGAAAATTGCAGTAGACCGCCCAATGCAATCAGTTCCTCAAAGTGTCCTGTCGGCCTTAAAGTGAGCTAGATGTGGAGCCCTTTTGAATCTGATGGAGGTGAGCTAAATTATATAGAATTCTTGACAGCGGCATAAGATGCTTTCAGATTCAGTTTATTTGATTGAGAATTGTAGTGAGAAAAGTGATCACGTGAGTAGAACGGGAACAAAGCAAAGCTTTAAAGGGCAGCCGTTCCAAATGCGCGACACTTCATACACATGAACTACGCGTTTAATGGATTCATTCACCAGGAGAGTGTTAAGTTTACTTCAAGGCCATGGTTTAATAGATCATGTCAGATGATGAGGATGTGGTAAGTAAGGCACTGGATACAGGGAACAAATTATTTCAGCTGCGAAAGTATGAAGACGCCATAAAGTTATACTCGAAGGCTCTTCAAGTAGCGCATTCGCTAGATCAAAAGACAATAATAAACTTAAGACTATCTCACAATTTGAAACCAAGACCTGCTTATCTGAAAGCCACCGATGATGCTACACATCCTAGGCTCACTACTATCTTAGATTCTAGAGCTGCTGCGTACGAGAAAACCGATAATCTTCAACTAGCTCTTGCTGATGGTGTTGAAGCTGTATCACTTGAACCATACAATGCTAAAGGCTACATAAGAACCGGGAAAATTCTGATCCTAATGAAGAGGGAACGCAAAGCTCTTGATGCATTCAATAAAGGGATTGAAAGGATCAATAAAGGCGTGGAGAAATATGGTATTCAAGTCAATCCCAAAATGCTAAAATATTTGCAAGATCAACAAAAAAGATTGAAAGATAGGTTGTCGATTTCAGCTACAAAATCCACAATTTCACAGGTGGCTCACAATGAGCGTTCGATTAAACCAACAAGAGAGTTGAGCAGCTCAAGCTTAGATTGTCCACGGGGTAGGAAAAGGGCTAAAACATCAGAATCAAATTCAGTTTCCACTCAGAGTCCCACTTCAAGCCCAAGCCTATCCAAAATGGCGCTACTTGACCCAATGGCTTGGCTCCCACTAGAAGTTACAACAGAAATTTTCCATTTTTTGAGCCTGAAAGATATAATAAAATTATTTTTGGTATCCAAATTATGGTTTGAAACATTATCGAGATCACCAATTCTGCTTAATGATATTTTTATACCCAGATTTGCTACACTGAAGCATGTACAGAGTTGTTTTGAGCTTTTGGCCAAGTCGAGAAGAGCTTCATCCATGAAGAGTTTAAACAGTTTACAAATAGGGTCTGTAAGGAGAATGGACGAAAGACAGATAATGAACATTGTTCTTAATAAGTCGCCCTTACTTTACACAGGTTCGTTGGATGTTACCTTTCTTGACATCACCACTGAACAGTTAGTGGATTGCCTTCAGAATAACAGACAAGCACTCAAGAAACTTGACGGCCTGAAGAAACTAAAAATCGCTTGTGTCATGGTGCCGAGGGCAGAAGAGAAGTTGCTTGATTTATTACCACAGCTCGAGTCATTGGAAATCACCAGATCTCCAAATAACAATAGACCTTCATCTCTTAAAAACTACGAAATAACTTTACGAAGATACGAAAACCTCAAGACTTTAACATTAATTGGCGATATAAAGCAGAAATACCCGTCAATTCCCTTTTCCAATCTTTTCACGGCGAGGGTTTCCCTCATTCCAAATCTTACATCATTGACGATAGTTGGCTATGACTTCAATACCCTGAACAATGCAAATGTGAGCTTCAACTTTCTTCAAAATGTTCCGAATGTCCAATCGCTAGTATTTGAAAATAATGATAATTTCAACTTGGCTACCTTTTTAAAATCGCACGATGTCTTGAAGTTCAAAAACTTGCGGAAATTGGCGATTAGAGAAAAAGAAGTTAGATATTCTGAGCATTTGACAAATATTGACCGCTTTTATCTCCACAAAATTTTTGGTAAGCTAAACGTTTTGGACTTGACGGGATCATCGATATCGTTTCATGGATTGAGTAAAATTTTGGAAGTTTGTGGCGAATCCTTGACACAGCTTTCGATTGGGTATTGCCAAAATGTTGTATTTAAAAAAGGGCCCTTTAGAGTTCACACTAATGGTGGATTCTTCAACTTTGATGATTTTTTTGAGTGGTGCCCAACTTTACAAGTGCTTTATTTGAATCAAGCGACAGATTTTGGAGACTATGCTTTAACTGAGATGATCTCAGCTTTGAAGCGAAGAAATGTTGTCAAAGAGATGAAATTGTTAGATCTTTCATTCAACGAGGTTGCTGGTTACAAGCTTCTAGAGCTTCTTCAATATTTGAGGCCACAAAATTTGTACCTCCATGGTGTTGATATTAATACGGGAACATTGAAATTGATAAACTCCAAATTTGGCATTACCGTTGAAAGTAAGATCGACAAGGCTTCTTGGAGGGAATTTGGCCGCAATAGTTACAATCCATTTTAGCATAATTTCATATATCTTTAATAGACAAAAGATTGGCATATCATATTGTTAGCTGTCCGTAAATTAATTTATTTAAAAACATTCTTTTTCAAAGGATTAGTGCCTTGCTTGGGTTTATTTACTTTGAAAGCGTTGGCTTTTTTGGGTATACTAGTGGCAGTTTGATTTTTTTTAATACCGATGTTTATCTTTATAGGTGCATCTTCTTTTGATCTTGTAAAATGACGATCTTCCGGCTTCTCTTCAACCTCTTCACCTGTTTCCAGTTGTTTCCCCTTTTCGATTTGATTTTTCAATAGCTTCATTGACAGATGTTCTTCTGCTTTTTCTTCTTTTGAATGTTTTTTCAAACTGGTTTGTCTTGCTATTTCGTCACTCGAGTTATTGACATATGATATGTCAACACCGCTCAAACTCTGGTCACCTTCATCCACTACTTTGACATTTATTAGGCCCTGTTTACCAATATCTTGCAAAAATTGTGATAACGATAACCACTTGGTAGAGTTTAGATGAATATGATCTTTTTGCTGAATAAGTTGGTTGTAAAAGCGGTTCGCATTGATTGCCTTATCGCCATGATAAGACCGCAAGTTGGATAAAAATTGGCTTTGGAACTGTTTCGAAAAATCATCAATAACCTTTGAGTCGACCTGTTTGATTTTTTTGAGATGACTTTCACTTCTGGTATGACTCTTGAACCCATTATCATCTCTGCATTGTTTTTCACATATTTGACAATAGAACTTCAACTTTTGAAGCCCTCTCGCCTTCATCTGATTTGACAAGTACTTGGGCGTACCAAATTCAGCTTTAGCCATCTTAGTTCTGTATATGAGAGGTAACTAGCGAGCTTTATTTGCTGAGGACTTTGTAAGATAGTTCTCTTCTTTAGCTAAATCCACTAAAAGCGTAAAATGTTTTTTTTCTTTGTTTCCAGAAAATGTCAGAAAGTTTTAGCTCCGAGCTGATGATAACTAAAAACGTTGCTTATATATACCTTCACAGCTAACCGATTTGCCTCTTAATTTTATAACAACACTGCTTAAGATACTGCTACCATGTTTAGTTCCAAGGGTATATTGTTTCTGGGTGCCAAAGCGTTTAAGGCTCAAAGTGCGAGGGCCAGCAGGTTTTCAATAAGATGGGCATCAACTTACAAGAAGTTCAATAATACGAAGTCAAGTTCAAACATACTTCAAGATCCAACATATAGAAAGTATGCAGCTGGGTTTTTGGGTATTACAGGCCTTTTCTACGTGACTCATTTGGAAGAAGCGCCAGTAACAGGAAGAAGAAGATTTATTTGGTCAAGTGAACGTTTAGAGAGATGGGTTGGAGATAGAACATACAAGCAAGTTTTGGAGGAAAATAGAGGTCATATATTACCACCAACGCATCCACTTTCACGGAAAGTGTCTAATATTTTTGAAAGCATCTTGAAAGTTAGTCCTATCGATGAGTCACAGCTAGATTGGAGGGTCCACATCGTCAATGATCCTCGTGCTCCTCCAAATGCTTTTGTACTTCCCGGAGGCAAAGTCTTTGTATTCAGCTCAATCTTGAATATTTGTCAAAACGACGACGGAATAGCCACTGTGCTTTCTCATGAATTTGCTCATCAGTTGGCTAGACACACTGGTGAAAATCTATCCAAAACTCCTATATACGCAGCGTTAGGTGTATTCTTATACGCCTTGACAGGTGCTGATTTCTTCAATAGCTTGTTGATCAACACGATAGTGAAGATGCCGGCTTCCAGAGTTATGGAGACAGAAGCAGATTACATTGGATTGATGCTGATGTCTGAAGCATGTTATGATCCTCATGAATCCTATAAACTATGGGGAAGAATGGCAAATTGGGAACAGCGTCGTGGTATTCGCCAACCAGAATTCATGTCTACGCATCCAGGTACAGAGACAAGAATTCAAAATATGAGAAAATGGATACCTGAGGCTGAAGAAAGAAGATCCAAATCACATTGTGGTCAGTTTGTAAGTTTCTATGATTTTGGACGTGGCCGTGAACTATTCTGATCTAATCGCCAATTTTGGGTTATAAAACTGAATGATATTTCTGAAGGTGTTTGTGATATTTATTTGTGTATACCTTTCTACTTGCATATAGTAATTACGTTTGTAACAAAACTTCGATGTTGTAGACGGATCGTGGTCTTTCTGTAAAGAAAGATGACACAACAGAGCTTCTTTTCATAGAATTTTTCAAAACGCATTCCCTTGTGTTTCCAAAAGAGAAATGCCATACCACAGTTAACTGTTGAATAACTTTGGTGGTATTAAATGCTTGATCAAACGCCTGATTCCTCTGCTCAATGTGCCTTGATGTGTCAACACATTTCACAAACTTTGTTTTTTCAAACCCCTAAACATGAAACAAATCCCTTAAGGCGACGTTTATTCACAAAATGCTACATTCCCTTCTTCATTCCTAATATCAGATCCAGCTTTTGGTCCTTTCAAAAGATCAAAGTAGACATTGTCAAGTGGAGATGGTTGTGATACGTTTGATAATGTCTCCATAAAACTATAGCGTTTAAGTATGTGGTCCATACCACTTCCCAATACAGAAAAATAAAAAAAAAAAAGTATATGTGACTATCTAAGAAATAAACAATGCACTAAATAATTGATCTTCTGGGGCTTGATACATTACCAATAAATTCAGCTGATCTTTGTCTTTTGAGAGAGCTTTTGAAGTCTATCAGAACATAGGCTGACTCTATAAACACTCACAATGGCGGAAAAGAAGAAGACAATACAAATAAATCCTCTTGATATTACTGAGTCACTGGGTTATACAACTTTTAGACGGGATTCAAGAAAACCATGGACTAAAGAAGAGGATATGAGGTTAAGCGAGCTTGTTAATGAAAAACTAATAGCGCTTGGCTATGAATATGGAATCAAATCGCTATCGTTAGACAGCTGGGATGTCAATCAGACCCAGTTACCTCAGGAAATTGATTGGGAAAGTATAGGTGAAATATTACAAACTAGGAAGCCAAAAGATTGCAGAAAAAGATGGACGAATTCATTAGATCCAAATCTGAAGAAAGGGAAATGGACCAAAGAAGAGGACGAAAAGCTTTTGTTGTCATACAGTAAACATGGTTCGTCATGGCAAAAAATTTCACTGGATATTCCAGGAAGAACAGATGATCAATGTGCTAAACGTTACATTGAAGTTTTGGATCCTAATACGAAAGACAGATTGAGGCCATGGGAACTGGAGGAAGATTTGCAACTGATCAAAAAAGTCAAGATGTATGGTACCAAATGGCGTGCTATATCTTTAGAGATGAAGAGCAGACCAAGTTTAACTTGTAGAAATAGATGGAGAAAAATTGTCACAGAAGTTGTTAGGGGGAAAGCATCACCTCAAATTAAGAAAGAGCTGGACAGTATCCAAGGAGGGCTATCGGCTTTAGAACAGATTAATGAAAATTTAGAAAAACAAAGACAGACGCAATCAACAGATTCTTCAAATGGCGCTGATAAACAGCAATCACCTAATAATCAAGATACATACAATAGACAAAAATCACACAGAAGTCATGGGAACAGCCAGCTATCGTCTTTTGGGGGATCAAACTCAAATCTACCACCTGGAATTGGTGAATCACCAAAGCCAAATATAACGGAAATGGATTGGAAATATACTCTGAAAGATACATCAGGTTTGACATTATCAAATGGTAATATCTCTACGACCGAGCTTGCCAAACAATTGATCGAGAATGCTAAGAAATATGACTTGAAAATATCTGTTCATCAACACATACATCACCATTACGCTCAATCGAATTCATTAGCGAAAGGTACCTCACCAGTAGAATCTACAACTTCGCAGAATTCAGGAACTAATCCAGCAGAGGATCTTATAACCCCGAATAGGTATTCACATTTTAACTATTTGCCACCAATGGTTCAACCACAACTAGGAAGTTCAAGTACAATAATGACTAAAGAGAATGATTTGGCTAGATTGTTGAATCCTCAAAATCGTCAACATCATCAAGAGCAAAGTCGAAGCAGCAGTAAGAGGAAGCTGTCAAATTCAAGTAACAATAGCAGAGGGAAACAAAGACAGTCTTCGCAGATAGGTCACAGTGTTAATTCACTGGATGGCAATGGATCATCAAATAGGAAACCATCAATGAATCAAGATGATTTAGAAGATGAACTAGATTTTTGGGAAACAATGAGAAGTCTTAGTGAAGTTACAAATAATCGTCGTTTGAATAATAATGTCGATTCAAGAGGCCGTACACAAGTACCTCAAACTCGCCCATATAATTCATCTGTCAACGCTTCAAATACGGGGAACGCTGGGGATTTTGGATTGTATTATAGTGTATTTGGTGAGGACGAATTAGAAGATGATGAGTTCAAGGAAGATCTGAGAGATATTGAAGGTCTTGCTGGTATATTACCGTTCAATCCTTCATGAGACTACCAAAAATGATATTTCATTTCAACGGTTTGTTTTGCTTATGGAAAATTTTAATTTTAATGTTTGTATAATGATTATCAACTACGAAACTGATTAATGAAGCTTTAATTCGAATTAAAATAGTGTAGCTAGTACATATATTCCTAAGCTGTATGGACAATGGGGATAAAATAAATTAAAACAACATGCACTAAAGTAGTACTTGTAATTGTGGATCTTGTGACGGGAAGCGGGTTGATTGCCTTATTTTCTAACAAAATAATCAGATGAGTTCATGAAGGCAACACTATAATCAAAGACGTATTCACCAACATCAAGATATTTCTTAACGTATCCTTGTTTTTCAGCATCACCACCAAGATCTGGTTTTAGTGTAAGACCTGTGTTTCTTTTGATACCGGCTAAAGCAGTTGATACTAGCACTAAATCAATTGACACATGAAATGCTTTACCCAACTGTTATGATATTAGTATTTTGAAAGCTAGCTTTTAGAGCGAATCAAAGGGTACGTACCAATGTCATCTTGGTTGAATAGTTGAATATAAAATTAGAAAGAAATTCCTTACAAAGAAGTAATCTTGGAGATAACAGCTAAGATCTATGCCAACTTTACCTCAGTTCATTTTATGAAATTCATGAAAATTTCAGTTGGAGAAACCAAATTTACTCTGGAGAAGCTACAGAGAGGAGCAGATTAAATCTTAGGCAGAGATTCTAGGCAGAGAGTTGTTGCCGAACTCTAGGCAGAGATTTTAGTTTAAAGGATAAAAACAAATTCGCGGTTTTTACTGGGCTTTGATTTTTTATAGAATGAAAATTTAAATTACCTTCCATACGCTCTATTTGAAGCTTTTATAACTACTTATATCGAGATTGATAATGTTTATGAGACAGAGACTTCTGAGTCCCTTTTTGAGGGCTCCAATCAGAGTGACGAGACCTGCGGGCTCTGTTATTTCACTGGTCAGATACCAAACGACAAGTAGCAGTACAAGTTCAAAGATAAATTCAACACAAGATGCGAAAGTTGAAAAGCCGCCAATGACTATTGATAGAGAATTACCAGATCCGTTTAAAGATAGAAATAGAAATCGTGTACAGTTTGTTGGGTTCTGGGTGCTGATGTTTCTCTCTGCCGCTATAATGTTCAATTATGAAAAGACAAGTTCCCCGATTGTTACTACCACTTTACATTTCTTGAGAAGATCTGTGATTATTAGAGATATTCTTGGTGATGAAATTGATTTTGCATCTATATTCCCCTGGGTTAGTGGTGAATTGAATCAAGTCAAAGGTGCTGTTGATATTAAATTTGATGTTAAAGGTTCAAAAAATTTCGGAACAATCAAATTAGTTGCCGATAGAAAAAGCAGAAAAGATGATTTCTTAATTCATGAATGGAGTTTAGAAGTTGACGGTAAGAAATATGATCTTTTAGCTGATAAAAGTGTTGATTTCACTGTGTGAATGAAAATACTTGCCTTTCCCTGATAATCCAATATGATGACTTATGTGTATATAGAATAACAAAATATAATCGTATTTAATAGTTTCATTGATGTTATAATCTACAAATATGTGTAACGTGATCAGCGCGATAATAATATCATTATATTAAGCATTGAATTAATTCTTCAGACAAGAGCGTATACAATTATACTTGAAGCCTGTGAAAACCCAAAGTGTTATTGTAAACGTTATAAAAACCAAAACAACCAGGAAAAAAAACTTCATAAACTAAAAAACAAGGAAACCAAATGATAAGCAGATATTGATATTGATATTGATATTGACGATGATGATATTGATGAGAATGATGATAATACTGATGATGAGAGAATATGGGGGATAATGAATCATAAACATGAAAACGATGCCATTAATGATGCCATTATCACAAAGATAATGGGGGCAAAAAAATAATAGGAAATAAATGAGGATGAACTTTGTTGTAATGTACAAAATGAACTAAAACTCTATTGTTACTTTGACACTGGGAGTTTTACTAAAACATCAGTGGAGTCTCTATTTTGGTCTTAAACTATTGATATAAGCTCTTTTATTTTCACTATAATTTGTGAATTCGTTTTCATATTGATCCTCTTCTTGGATTTCATCTTCATTATCCAAATTGTAATTGTTCTTCAAATCATAATCATCATCACCGTTACTCGATACTGATGAGCTTCTTTGATTTATTGGTCTCTTGGTAAATGAAGGTGTTGGTTGTTGTAAAGATCTTGCTAAATCCATGCTATTACTAGTTGAATCGGCTTGTTTAGCATTGTTTTGATCCATCAATGGGATATTGTTATAAAACATATCGGTTTGATTTGTTGTATTGGAGTTGATAGATGAATTTGATCCATCTTTATGAGCACCGTTGGCACCACCATTATTTGGTAAATTTGAAAAAGATGAATTTCTTGAATTGTTCAAGTTATTAACAGAAGATTTGAATTTTCTTCTATAAGCTGGAACATATCTTTGTTGCTTTTGTGAACCATTATCAACTGAGTTCTTGGTTTCAACATCATCACCTTCATGATTTTGTCTACTTTGATCCGAATCTTCTGAAGGTTCAGAATTGGTATTATAATTGTTATCTTTTTCTAATTTTAACTGTTCAATATTATTATAACTTAGGTCTTTATCCATATCATGAACATCTTGACTATATTCTAAATCTTCTCTTTTAAATCTTCTTCTTGTCTTGAAGAAGAAAATTATTGCAACGCAAAATGCGATAAAACATGGGATACCAACTGCACAACCAACAGCAATAGAAGTTGAATTTGAACCCATTTTTTTTTTATTTTTTAGACTGAAAGTCACTTGATTTCAATTTATTAATTTAATTAATGTGATTATAGTGATATTTATTGTATTGTTGAAATCAAATGCTTATATATCTAATTATAGCAATCCGAATTTCTCACACTCAACAAAGGGCTAAAGAGAAAAAAAAAAAATAAATAGTGGAAAGAGCCAGCTCCTTGATATTGAAGTTTAATATTGATGACTGTTTTTTAATAATAGTGAGATGGAAGCGAGTGTAGAGAAATGGGAATCAACTCGTTAAGCTTTTTTGTTTTTTTCCAATGGACAAACACAAACTTTATAAAGTTAAGTATATAGAAAGAATATGAGAAAGTGTTTAAAACTGATTTTGGTTTTGGTGGAATCAATTGTTGATGATGAGAATTTGTTTAAAGTTTAAAACTGGAAATTGTGAAAAAAGGCGAGAAATTTCGCAAGGGCAACAATGGCGCACTGCTTTTTTGGCACAAGTTTAAGTACAAATTGGGAAACAAGATAACACAGATTGGACCACAAGGGGGCATCTTAATGCGGGACTGTACGGACTAGGCAGGATGCTAGGCAGACCCGTTTTGGGTAAGAGATTCATAGACAACATATATCAATAAGACCAGATTGAACAAGTACATATATACATTTAGATCTCAAATGGGGGGCTTCTTCTAGGCAGACGTTACCAAGATTATATTCTATATAAGCTATAATCTTGAGACCTTCCTTGTAAAATGTTCTCTCACACGATTATATAGTTTTGAGAGTCTAATAGCAATCTTACAATATATTTGGTATACAATCAGGGACAAAGTGAATAATCCCGGTTGTGCTCCTGTCATAATCATTACCTTATTACCTGATTAAAAGAATACTACTGAAATTCCTAAATAAGCTCTGTTGTTTTATATATAGAAGGTATATTAATCAAAAATGTAAGTAGTGTGCATAGCCTACGTTGATTCTGTTTAAGCTGTGCAAAAAAAAAAAAAACGATGAAAAAAAAAAGCACAGCACATGGACTTGTTTAACTCTATACCTATTCCTATAATAATCCTAGCGTTTATTATAAAAAATGTTGATGAGAAGATGAGACATCAAAAATTCTACTGTTAATCCAAAATGAATATACTATGCATGGTATTGTCTTTACCAAGCCATTTTGCCTTATCAAAACTACCTTTGTATTTCATTTGAAACGATCTAAAATTTCAAAATTTTACCCCTTACTTGTACTATTCAAATTGTGTGCAAATAATTGTATACAAGGGACTTGTTAGGTTTAGTTTTTGCATTTTTGACAAGTACTAGCCTTCAATAGTCTTGGATAGTCTTAGGTAGTCTTGGATTTTTCGTAATTTCACAAAGTGATAATGTTTTGATCCGCGAAATGGGCCTATGGGGAACTAGATTTTCAATTTAGTCTTCAATTTTTTAAATTCGCGCAAATTGGTAGTAAATACTTAGTCACATGATACATCACATGAAGTGTCACATGATGTTTATTTTTTTCCCTCCTCTCACTTTTTGTTGTATGGAGTTTAACGCGTTTTGTAGGAATCGCGAGTTTCATAATAGAAGGTTGTTTTGTTTACATCAGATCAAAACAATAAGAAAAATATAAGTTCTACCAACATAAAGTCATTATTCTCAAGGGCGGCTAAGGGATTGAGAAAAAAATTGTACAAAGTCAATCAAGCCGCTACTAATAGAGTAATCTTACAAAATGATACCCAGTGGTTACAACTCTGTCAATCAAGGAAATCATAGTGAAGATTCTTTGCATAGATCATCATCACCTTTTAGTGTCACTTCTCATCATTCAAATACGCCACTGAGGCATCTGGATCCTAGTGAATTTAGTAATCAATCTAATACGCAGAACGCAACAACAAATAAAGATAAGTTTCCAAGAGAAAGTCTGGCTAATTTGGGATTAACTATTGTTGGTACTGGTCTAAGCAAAAAATTAAGCAAAGGTGCTATTAGTGTCAAATCAGAGTCTAGTATAGACTCACAAGACCCGAGCGCTTCGAAGCAGAACAATTCACTCGCTCGAATAGATGATGAATTCTTAAATTATGACCAAAATGAACCACCTTCAGATGATATTATCGAATCAATATTTGATAAATTTTTATTCAAAAGAGCATTTACCAAAGAAGCTAAAGAAAATCTTAGGAAAATACCCACATCGAGGAAATGGATTCTTATATGTCAAGATAAGTCACTAGTGGACAGAAATAATTTTTCAACAACATCAAGGATTTTATCAGCTTCATGGTTCATATCGATTCTTAGGACAATCTCAATCAAAGATTTACACAAACTTGAAAAATCACTAAGGAGTAAAGATTTTGTAGAGGAATTTTTAACACTAGATGGACCAAAAGAGTTATTGAATATTGTGGATCTTTCATTTACAGATATAGATGAAGAAAAAATATTTTTGATAATATCATGTTATAAAAACGTTGTTAATGACAAAAGAGGGACTGATAGAATAGTACAAACAACCGAAATAATTGAGTTTTTTATCAAGACAATGCTTAGGTCTTCAAAACTAGTTAATAAAAAAATTTCCACTGATATATTACTACTGCTAAGTTTTTGGAGTCCACCGTTAGGTAGAAACAACCTACTGAAAGTTTTCAATAAAGTGTCAAAACTAACATTGTTTGAAACCTGGATCCAAATGCTTACAAAGTTAGCAGATGAAGATGATTTCCTTTTTACAAATAATGCTCTTCAAGATTTTTTTCTTAGCTCTTTATTTTTGATAATATCAATATGCGATGGTGCAGAGTCGATAAATGATAAAAAAATCATTCATGCTAAATTTAAAGAAGCTGGTATCTATTCTTTTTTCCATAAATTGAAAACTTTAGCGAATGAACTGATTGATGAACAAATTGAAAGGTATAAATCAATGGAAAAATCTGCTTTTGCTAATGATATTTTGAAAGAGCTTAATTTATCAGACTCCAAGGCTGATGTGTTGATCAAATCAATCATAAATAAGGCAGGCATTAATTCAGATTTACAGGATTCGAATAACGAGTTTTTGGATCTGATGATTACCATGTATGAATCCAATTCCACGGCTGGTGCGTCTAAAATATTAAAATTACTAAATCAAATAATGAAAAATATACTTCTTGCTGGTTCATCTCTTAATTATGATAACTCAGATAGCGTTCTGAATATGGCAATTCAAAAATTAATGGATCAACTGACAAATGATGATATCACAAGAAGGGCGATTTCAGAAGTTAAACAATATGAACAAAAGACCTCGAATTTAGAAAATGAAATCAAAATTTTAAAAGAGAGTTTAAGTTTGTCCAGTGGTGACATTTTAAAACAAAATGATGTCTTACAAAACAAAGTTGAGGAAAAAGATAAAGAATTAGAACAATTGAAGTTTGAGCTTGAAGAACTAAAGCTCGCTAGAAGGACAGAAAAACAAAAATGGGAAACACAAAATGCTACAATCTCCTTCAACAGCGCACCAGTCCACAAAATATCTCATTCCCATAACGCAGCATCGGAATCCCTACTGAGAACTTTATCGAAAAGAGGCAAAAGCTCACTTTTACAAGGGAATGCTTCAACTATATCAGTACAGTCAGGAGCTTCCTCGGTTTCCAGACCCTCATCTTTATCAAAATCGAAATCTACAATATCGCTCTTTGGTCTGAAAAATGGTGAATTAGATGATATTATCAGTGAACCGATTCAAACCGATGGCAAGGAAGTAGCAGTTGGCTCCAAAACTTATGGCAATGGGTCAGGTATTTCAGGTGGTGCTTCTAATACATCAGTACTCAGTTCTAGTCCGCTTGGGTCGTCTTGTGAAAATGCTGATAATGGTAGATCAAAGACTTGCCTAGTGAACCACACAGCATCCCTCGCTCAAGAAAGCCCTGTGAATAATGAGGCTGTTTTGAAAGCATCCGATACTTTAGAAGCTCCAGAAATAGTAGCTCCACCAGCCCCAAATCTACCAGACTTCTTGCAGATTTTAACTCCACAATCAGTATCTTCTATTTTACCAGGTTCTTCACAAGGCTCAAATGGTACCAGCTCAACTACTAGCACTTACTCAACGGGGTCAAATAAAACTACACTGGCCATTGGTGTGTCTGACAAATTAGATTGCAAACCAGTGTCAAATCAATCAACGCAGCCCTCGCCTCCTCCATTGGCTCCTCCATTGCCAGAAATGTTTGAGCAAAGAGCTATTAATTCGGCGCCAGCTGTGTTAGAGACTAAAGAGACTGCCATGGTCCCTCCACCACCACCGCCAGTTCCGGACTTTTTGCTGGAAAAGAAGGCTTCCTCTGCTCCAACGGCCGCACCACCACCACCACCCCCATTACCAGCTGATTTGTTGAATAAAGCGGTTTCCAAAGAAGACGAAAACAACAATTCCTCAGGGCCGCCTGCTCCACCTCCACTGCCGAAACTATTGATCAAGGCATCGGAAAAGTCCAGCCAAAACTCCAAATTTAAAGCACTGGACTCTATTTTGACGCAAAACAAAATCAATGAGATTTCCAAGTCTCTTCATAGGCCAACCAAGAAATTAAAACAATTACATTGGGAAAAGGTTGAGCGCGTTGATGATACATTATGGAGTGAAACTCCTCAATCAAGATCTGACGAATTACTTGAACTTGGTATTTTCCAAGAAGTTGAAACTTTGTTTACCATGAAGGAAGCCAAAAAAGTTTCACCAACTAGTGCTGTATCTAAAACCGAAAAGAAGACTTTTCTTGCTAGAGATCTTTCGCAACAATTTGGTATTAATTTACATATGTTTTCAGGTATACCTGAAGATCAATTGGTTTTGAAGATCTTGAAATGTGACACGGACATTATGAATAACCTCAGTGTTTTGGAATTTTTCAACAAAAACGAATTGGCTGAATTTTCTGTCACATTAACGAGAGATCTCAAGCCTTATTCTAGTGATATCCTCACCGGGTCGAAACCTCAGTTAGACCCAAATAACTTGGAAAGAGCCGATAGATTATTTTTGGAGCTCTGTTTTAATTTGAGACATTATTGGAGATCCAGGTCCAGAGCCTTACTAATGATAAAGACATATGAAAAAGATTATTACGACTTAAGCAAAAAGGTTCAAATTTTGGATGATTCCATAAAATCCATTAAAAACTCTAAAAATTTGAAAAACTTGTTTATGTTGATTAGAGAAATTGGTAATTTTATGAACAAGAAACAAGTGGAAGGGTTCAAGTTGACTTCTTTGCAGAAATTGAACTTCATAAAGGATCAAAATCAAAACACATTTTTGCAATATCTTGAAAAGGTTATCAGAAGGGCCTATCCCGAATATTTGAATTTTATAGATGAGTTGTCTACGATACAAGGATCAGCCAAAATGTCTGTTGAACAGTTGTCTTTGGATATTGAATCGTACGTCAAAACGATTAAGAATGTTGAATCTTCAATGGAAAATGGTAATTTAAGTGATCCAAAAAGATTGCACCCTGAGGATAGAGTATTGACGAAAGTTTTGCCAAGATTACCTGAGGCCAAAAGAAAATATCAGCTACTAGAAGATCAACATAGTTTTGTAATGGCTGATTTCGATAAACTGGTGAAATATTTTGGTGAAAATCCAGAGGATTCGATTGCAAGAGCAACATTCTTTGCCAAATTTCAGGAATTTATCGATGACTTCAAGAGGGTACAAAAGCAAAACGAGGATAATGAGAAGAAGGTTAGGATTTATGAAAAGAGGAAAGAGATGATGTTGAATCAAAAATCAAGAGCACAATCAAAAGGTTCTGCTGGTACAGAAAGTGATGCTCCAGAAGAAGAAGATGTAGTGGAGAGTTTATTGAAGAAGTTGAAAGGTGTATCAGCTGATAGAAGAATAAACACAGCAGGAAGTTCAAGGTCTAGAAACTTGGATCAAGATGATGAAAAGTTGATTTCAAGAGCACAGACATTATTAGAAGGTACGAAGAAAATATCTTGATATATTTATTTTAATATTAGCATACACAACTCGACAAGTCTTTCAGCTGAGAACAAGACTATATAATGACGTTTAATGAATAATTTAATACTTGCTTCTTCGGTAGATTGTATATTTTCGTGACATGAAGTAATTACATGAACGGGACTTTTTTCCAGGTACATAAGTAAAAGTATCTTAAGTGAAAACATATATTGAAAAATCAATCAATTGAATTGAAAAAGATGATCGAGACGAGAAGGAGAAGCTAAAGATCTTGTTTTGTTAAGAGTTAATTATATGTTTAAAGGAACTGGACCATTAACTTCACAGTATTGAGTCCAATTTTTGAAAAAGACATCTAATAAAGTTTCGTAAAATACTTCATCATCAATTTTATCGACGATGGTGGCATTTGCTACTTTATAACCTGATTTTGGTGCCCATTCTGGGTTATAGATTCTCAATGAACCGTAAAATGGTCCGTAGAAACTTGTATCAACAGCGACTGTAACTTCAGTTGTTTCCTTAACAACTTCAGGTTTACTCATAGCGAATAATATAGCGGCATCCCAGAATGGGAGGGTTTGTTGATCATTATTTGTTGAGTAGTTACCTGTAGCTAATAATTTTGAAACTTCTGCAAAGTAAGGATTTGTTCTGATGGTTTCCAAAGATCCTGCCTTTTCGATAATTTCATCATACAATTTTTGTGATGGAACCAAATAGTTTGTAAAATTACCACCAATGTATAATTCATTCCAGTCGGAAGTCAACACAATTTGAGCAGCTTCAGGATCTTGAATCAAATTGATATCAGTATTGATATCAATGGTTATGGAATCCCCTGTGGCTTGTGCGTATTGATTATCGAAATAACCACCCATGATGTATAAACCTGCAGCCTCTTTCACCAAATCTGGATAGATACTAATAGCTTGAGCGACAGTGGTCATCATACCAGCAGCGAAAATGGTGACTGGGTCATCATCTTTATTGGCTTTAACAGCATCGATTAGAGCGAGAGCACCAGCTTTGGTATCATTATAAGTGATATTATCCCAGCTATAAACGTCTTTGTATGTTGGGTCATAAGCACCTTGCCAAACGAGAGCACCGAATAAATCTTCCCAAGCGTGGAAAGTATCATAAGTTCTTAACAATGGTTGTTGGGCACCGATATAGTGAGGAATACATGATGATAAATTGTAAGTTTTCAAAATGTCAAAAGCTTGACCTGCACCGTCAACAATAGATGTAGAACCAAAACTTGTAGAGATACCAACAACGTCATGACCAGCGTCAATTGCAAACAAGACTTCTAATGGTGCTAAACCATCATTATCAATAAAGATTTTTTTGGCATTAACTGCAAATAAAGCAGTTGCAATTGTTAATAAAGATTGAAATTTCATTATTGGGGTATTTGAAACGAATGTATAATATTCAATCTATAACGAAGTAAAATTTCAAGGGTCCTAGTTAATCTACATTTAAAGGACTTTCGAAAGGGATTCGATTGTTTATATACTGCTGATTTTCCAAATTGCCTATCTTTTTTGAGATAGGACAAAACTTCTTATTTTGTAATCAAGGTGTACTACTTTGGGTAATTTCAGCTTCGAGGATAACGGTCACCTTGCATATAAATTGATGCAATAAAGCAAAAAATTTTCCCACTAAATCAAGTGTTCCTCAAATCAGTTGTGTATAATACATCACTGTAGAGTGGCTTGTGGGTTCATTGGTTTGTCTTATCAGGGACTAAGCTTAAAAGACAACAACATTCGAGGGATTTACAAGGGTATGATATATCGTCAGACAATCTTGTGAACTTCACGAGAAACCAAAGACAAAGTATTGATAAATACACCGCACGGAGTTGAAGCAGAGTATATCCAGTTGCGGTTTACCCCCTAAAGTGAGTTCAAGTAAGTTATAAGTTTGAATTGGACTAGCCAATCGAATGCTGTGATAAAACTTGATTGAAGCAATAATTTTGATAAGCGAGATAGCTAAAATTGCATATATACTCCAATTCTCTGACTCGTCTAAAACGAGATTGCAACCTCTTCAACTCGATCGACGATAGAGCGGACTTTGAGTACCCTTGTTCAGCATAGACACAATAGAGGCTTACCCTCAAACTTTCAAGTTTCTAAAAGGGGTTTCCCCTTCTACTTCCCTCTCTGTATCACCCACCAAGTCCCATAGACCTCAAGATAAGTGTCAAACGCAAAGTTTAAATTTGACTCTTGTCAAAAAATTTGAGAAGCCGCATGATTCTCCGTGGCATGCCGCCGGATTTCAAATTTGTGTATTGTCTCAAGGTTGCACATAGTTGTACTAATAGAACCAGTAGAGACGTATATCTTAGTATAGACCTGTCAATGCAAATCTCACCACCATGGGGGAACTATTGAACTATTGAGCAATTCAGTTGAAAATATGCGATCGAAGATCAAAAGTCTTATGAAAGTACCAGAGAGGACACACCTATTGTAACAATGAGATAATGAGGAGATCGGGTAGAAACTAAACACTTCACAACCGACACTTGTTACTAAAATTAAGCTATTCAGTTGATCGACATAAGTAGTTATGATGGATGCAAGAACTGCGAGGACGTACTAAGGCTTAACTTAGCTCAGGACTGTTTTAAATTTAAAATGGGCGTACTTTACTCACATTACCTAAGCTGATACAGAAGTAGTTTGTAGCTACTATACTGGTACTGGGGCACCAGGGCACCAGGGCACCAGAGCACCTCTATATATTAGTATTATATCTAGTATGGACCATATAATGAATTGCTCGTGTACTAAACATCTTGTTTCCTTGATAATTGTGATAGCGTTGATTGGTGCAAGCTGACAATGTGATGAGCTTCAATGTGATGAGACCTAATGAAGTTTAAAATTTTTCTTTTACTCAGCTCGAGAATGCTTGGTACAAAACAACTCCTTTTCAAGTTCAGGGGTTTAGATACGACCATAAGGTATACAAAGTGTTGCGTGTATTAATACGTTTATGTATATACATGGATGCTTTCATGACAGTTTATTCAATTTCCCGCAGCTTTTTCACTAGTGTACGCACTGACTTTCGTTTTATGAATAACAATATACGAAATCGCATATATATATATATATATACAACGAGGTAGTTTAACACACTTTATAACCAAGTTGAGTACAGATCTCAAGTCATTGAGATGATGAAATCATAGTCAACTCCAGCGCTGACTTGAAACTCTTAACCTACTACACACGGTACAATTTTTTGATCCTTGGATACACGTTTAGGCTTATGCACCCAGCGACAAGAACTTTTATGGTTCAAGTCACCAAGTGAACGTATGCCTCGTTAATATGTAGTATTTGTGCTTTGATATACTTTAATGGAAACTGAACAATCACGTATGCGTTTATTAAAATTTAGCGTGTATTTTAAATTGAATGCTATTTGTTTTGAAACGCGGATCTTTAAGATACAATCTACACATTCGTTTGATCTAAGAATGCTTGATCTCTGATTCAATGCCTTTCTCGATGAGTATTGTAAAAGTTTAATACAGTCGATCTAACATAAATCGCTTTCCACTGAGTATGATTTGAATATATATGAGCAGATGCTACAAAAGCTCAAGGTTTAAACCAGTTGTTGATGATGGGGTAAACTGATTATTGTTCACTTTTGTTTAGCACTCGAGAATTTAACCATACATACATACTTATTTACATTCAAGAAAGCAAAGATCCTTCCTCAAAACATTGGTAAGCATGCATAATTATGTGTATTGGTTGAAAGATATTGGGTGATCTTCAACTCAGTTATTAGCGTACTACACGGTACTTACTATAACCATAAGATCCCCGTGTTGGTTTATAACCGCATTATTACACTTTATGTATTGAAGCATGATTGCAGTTTATCAGAATCAGTCATTTGTAAAAGTAAATCAAAGTACTGTTTGTACTTTGTATAAATACTTGAACAATCCACCAGAATGATTCAGTGAAGCTTTATCTCCCAATCCACTACAAACAAAGAGTAATATCAAACATGGTCAATAAATCTTTACTAGCAGGCTCATTACTGTTAGCCTCTGTTTTCGCTTCACCAATTGCAAACCCAGACTCATCCTCACAAACCGCTCAAGCTGAATCAAGTGGTGGGTTTCAATTAAATCAAACATACGTTGACGAAGCCAATAAGCAAATTGAAGATATTAAATCTAAACAAAACTGTTACTTCACTTCAGAAGAACTTTATCAACATGCAGTGTCATTCGCTAATGACTATCTATATCCAAATAACGTTGCACAAGCTAAGTCAATCAACAGTACTTATTTCGCTGAAGACGTTGTTGGTCGTATTGATATCACAAGAAATTATGAAGGAAGAGAATTGAATACTGAATATCTCTTTGGGTTATTCACTGATTTACAAAGTAGTAACACTACAAACTTGATCGGTTATTCAGATTCTTTCCAATTATATGCCTTCTCAGGTGGTTGTAACCAATACACTATTTCAAACATTAACAATGCTACTTTCCCAGGTGCCGGTCAAGAGATTCCATTCTCAATCAATATTTGGATTAAACTGAATGAAAAAAAGGAAATCGTTCAATATGATTTATCATTTTTGAGATGGGAAAGACTATATGAAATGATTAAACTTGGTGGATATAGACTAATCAGTGGTGACAAAGATGCTACCTCGATCCCAGAAGAAGGTGAAAAGGAACTACAACAGTTGATAGTTAAATCAATTTGTGGTGTTCATGAAAAATACTGTCAAAAAGATTACCCTCAGTATGATTCTCAAGACGCTTGTGTTGAATATCTAACAAATACTAGATTTGGGTTATCTTGGGAAGGTGGAAGAGATACCATTTTTTGCAGATCCGTTCATCAAAACATGATTGAATATAGACCATCTGTTCATTGTCCTCATATCGGTCCAACTGGTGGTGATATGTGTACTGATGAAGGTACTGGCTATGAAGAAGTCACTTTCAACTATCAAACAATCTTCAAGGAATCATTCATTGTTGTTTGAGCTCATTCTTGTCACTCGATTGACTTTACTTCTCACTTGTTCTTTTATACTTTGATTTTTTTCGCTTTCACTTTTAGCCAACGAATGTGAACTGTATCTACTTCAGATCAGTTCCCTTGTATTTTGATACCCAGAATTTTTATGTATATGACTTATAATACAGACTCATTTGCAGTTCAGCAGTAGTATTGAAGCTAGGATTCATCGGTTTTAGTTTTTATAACGACATTCACATTATTCGCCTCTTGAGTTACTTGTTGAACCGTACCACCCTCGACCGATGATTTGAACTCATCATAGTTTTGTTTCAACCTTTTCACTGAACCTGCGAGATCTTTGAACTGGTGGCCCAAAACAGCATATGGATCCTTCTCCCCCTCGGCTGAACTCATTATTGGTCTAAAGCCAGGTGCTACTGATAGTAAACATCAACGATAACTATTCAAGAACCTATAAATCAAAACAAAGTTGATGAAAATCAACAACCTGGTTATCGCACTAAACTATACAGAGATACAATCAATCTACAATTTAAAAGTCGTTTCTTTGCTTCATTATATTACTAGTTAGATATATAGTGCTTGTCGTTTCTCATTATGGTATTTTGCTCTCTGTTTCACAGCTTGTTTGGAAGTTCATACTCCGAGGACATCTAGGAATACATTTAGCCATTCTTTAATCTCTTTCTCTTCTTTATCATCTAATTTTTCAAGAGCTTTGAATTTGAATTGCATGGATTTGAAACAGATATCGGCTATCTCAATTTGTGAATTCTTGGTTGATTTGGCCATTTTGTTCTTGACTTCTTTATTAATTATCCTTTTGAAACCTTTGCGAATATTTATCATGCGTAATTGTTGTTCTTTGGCAAGTTTTTCACTTTCTTGTTTCCTCATCTTGAGACTCTTGACTTGATCATTTCTTTGCTTCAAGAGTGTATCAATGAGTTCATCTTTCTTTGCGGAAACTTCGTCTATGAAATACGTAGATGAAGCTGATTCTATTTGATCCCCCATCGAGAGTACTGAATTAATTTTCTCAAGATTGATCTCCAAAACTATGCATTTAATCTTGGGCATACTATCTTTGATCTCAGCATAGAATAGTAGATATAAGGATTCTTCCATCTTCACTAGCATTGCGGCCTGGGATATGCCTTCTCCAATATTAGAATAGTTGATGAGATCTTGGAAAAATGATAGCGTTTTTTCGTTTGATGTATAACTAATCATGTTAGATTGATCGAAACTCGAAAAAAAATGCTGATGCTAAGTTACTCACACATTATACGACTTATCTATGATTGACCATACGGGTGTATGGATAGGGTTCACCAAAGTCACGAAATCTAAAGGTTTAGAGATTGACCTTATATGATCATTGACTAATTTACTCTTGTTATTCCAGAGCTCGATATCTTCATCAATAGATTAGTATCTCATACAGACCATACCTTTTATCTATTTCAAACTTACCCTTGAGCCCCTCTAGCTCTGAAAACTGTGTAGCATCATCTCTAAATGACACATCTATTCTCTTCAAACACCTTTCCTCCATCACAAAATCCACCAATTTTCAAGGCAGCTCCTGTAAAGAACAGTCACAGCTTGAAGTCTAAGCGGAAGCAAACACCCAAAGCAAGGATTCGTAGAGGTTAATCCCAAAACGCTTTCCTTCAAAGTCTAAAACTCTTGAAGTTGACTTTTATCTCTGGTGTTTATGTTTCGTTGTAACGGTTTGTTTACCCTACAATTTAGTATTACCGGAAAAAAATTCAACTTCTATTACTGTCTAGTGCCACAAAGTATTCACAGTCAAAAGCTGGGAAGTGTACCAAAACTAAAGGTAAAGGGAAAAGCTTGATAGAGCTATTAGGATAGACACTGGAGTCAAAGCTTTGCACCTTTTTTTTCTTGATTCATCAGTTGGATTTCCCCCTTTGTGGTTGTTGATTTGCTGATTTTCATTGTTCATTCAGTCCATATCCGTTAATTTCTACAACTTGTTTTGTTGATACTAATAATAAAAAGACACTCAACCTACACCTCTTAATAATCAAAAAGCTGCTACTGCTGCTGCTGCTTTCCATTTCCATCCAAACACATATTAATTCTTATAATAGACTATAGAGATGTCATATCCAAAGTCAGAGAAGGTGTATTCTGTCGCTAAAGTTTACGCTGATGCCAACGAACAAAGACCTAAAGAGTATTGGGATTACGAGAACTACGATATAGATTGGGGTCAAATATCAAATTATGAAATCGTATCTAAAATAGGGCGTGGGAAATATTCAGAAGTTTTCCAAGGTTTAAACATTGTGAATAATCAACCTTGTGTTATTAAAGTACTAAAACCTGTCAAGATTAAGAAAATCTATAGAGAAGTGAAAATTTTACAAAATTTAACTGGAGGACCAAACGTTATTGCATTATTAGATCTTGTGAAAGATACGCATTCTAAAATTCCAGCGTTGATTTTTGAAGAGGTTAAAAATGTTGATTTTAGAACTCTATACTCAAAGTTCAAAAGGGGTGATATCCAATACTATTTCACACAATTATTAACAGCATTAGATTACTCGCATTCGATGGGGATCATTCACAGAGATGTCAAACCACAAAATATTATGATAGATCCATTTAACAAAAAATTGAGATTGATCGATTGGGGGTTAGCTGAATTTTACCATCCAGGTGTAGACTATAATGTGAGAGTTGCATCAAGATATCATAAAGGTCCTGAATTGCTTGTGAATTTGAATCAATACGATTACTCTTTAGATCTTTGGTCCGTTGGTGCTATGTTGGCTGCTATCATTTTCAAAAAAGAACCATTCTTCAGAGGTGATTCAAATTTTGACCAGTTGATTAAAATCGCCAAAGTCTTGGGTACAGATGAACTTTATGCTTACTTGAAAAAATATGGTCTAAAACTTTCCAAAGAATATAACGATGTACTCACACCATGTCCAAGAAAACCTTGGACAGCATTTGTCAATGATAACAACAAATATTTGGTTGATGACGAGGTTGTGGATTTGATTGATAGTTTATTAAGATATGACCATCAAGAAAGACTAACTGCTAAAGAAGCTATGGCCCATCCTTTTTTCAAAGGTACTCCAAAAGCTTGAACCAGCTCTTTTGATATTCAGTTTGCTACACATTCTCAGACTATTTTGTGTTTTTTTTGCCTTCAAACTTGTACATATGAGCTTTCATAATAGCTAAGTTGTCGAGTGTCTTATTTAATTATGCTTTTTTTTATTCGCCCTGCTTTTATTGCTTTTTTTATGTTTGATTTCTGTATGATTAGAATGCATATTAATCGGTAAACTACGATAGAACAGTTTGTAGCTATATGCACTCTCGTGTTCATGAGACCAAAAGAAAAAAGTATAATGTTCTCTTGTATTTTCCATACTCTTAAACAATTATACTTCATATGGGTATCCAGTAAATTTTGATCAACATTTGATCAGTCTATATAAAACAATTTGGTTCTTCTTCTTTCAATATTATTATCTTCAACACCTAAATGAGAATTCGAAGTATATTCAAAAGCACAAGATTCACAATGAACTTTGTCATTAATTGATAAATAGTCACTCTTAATTTGATCACCACATTTGGTACACTTCAAACAATCAAGATGATATCTATCATTAGTATCATTTTCCAAACATTTACCAACAATACCTGATCCACAAACTTTACAAAGTGAATTATTAGTCAAATGATAATGGTAGTCACAATATGGTAAATCTTTCAATACAAAACATGTAGTCTTTTTGTTGAATCTCAAATCACAAATAGCACATGTGAAACATTCTCTATGCCATTGACCTGACAATTCACCACTTTTGGAATATATAGGTTTTTTATCGATTTCATTTCCACATTTTCTACATGGACCTTGACCAGGAGGCCATTTCGGTATTTCTGGTTCTTGAATTTCCTGTTGTGGTACAGTCTCTAGTTGATGCTGCTCATTAATTTGTTCATTAGTTTGATCATTTGTATGACCATTTGTATGACCATTTACGTGGCCATTTGCATGATCGTGGCCCTCTTGTTGTGATAACTCACGAGATTCATGTTGATAATCACCCTGATAGCCACCTTGGTAGCCCATATCATGGCCATTATGTTGGTTTTCATCGGAAGAGCTAATTTCAGAAGCCAGTCTTCTATGTAATGGTGGTTCTGGTACATCTCTATGGTTGTTGCTGACATCTTCTGTTGATACCTCTTTCACTGAATGGATCATAATTTGGGGCGGTTGAGGTGACTTCATCGATAAAGTTTCCAATTGTTGTTCGATTTCTTCGTAAACTGGGGCAGAAGATTCACCAGCGCCATTCAAATCGTCATATTGTTCATTATAGTTGTTGTTTAACCCATTTTGTGAATCACAAGTTTCATTGAAATTCTCATAACTTGAACGAGATAAATTTGTTTGGTTGTAATTTGTATCTTCATAATCTGCTTCGTTAACTTCTGGAATATCGGGTATGTGTGATATTATTTGTTCATTTTTATCTCCAGCGCTATATATTGAGCTTGGAGCCATTGAAACGGCACTTTGTCTGCTATTTTGATTGAATAAAGGAGATGGTGCATCAACGCCATCTTGAAATTGAATTTTGCCCTCTGCATCTCTGACTAATAATTGTGGGATCGGTGAGTTAACAGCTGGAGCTGGAGCTGGCGATTGCGGTTGTGGTTGAAAATATGCCTCTTGTTGTTTTTGAGGCGATGGTGGCAGATTTAATTGAAGGTCTTTGGCTGATGTATCGTGATTACTTGAAAGATCTTCTTCATTTTCCTTACTCGATTCGAAATTGAACTTTGGTGATAAAATTTCACTTTTGAATGACTCGTCATCTGATATATCACCTTCATCCGATTGTGTACCGTTATT
This sequence comes from Hansenula silvicultrix, assembly GCA_030574755.1. NCBI lineage: Eukaryota > Fungi > Ascomycota > Saccharomycetes > Phaffomycetales > Wickerhamomycetaceae > Hansenula > Hansenula silvicultrix. Next base: position 953,183 of record JAJMFL010000001.1, read on the forward strand.
CATTGAGCTATCAATACCTGTAGAGTTTGAAAGCGGATTAAAACCTTCCAATGACTTATCAATTGTTGAACTTGCTAACAAATCTTCATGAGCCTGTAATTTTGGTGTTGAATCACGGTTCCCACCTCCGTTTGGTGTATACTTTACAGTGTTAATAGATGTATCAGCATCATCGTTATAAGCGGCGGCCGAAGGTTGTTGCAATGTGGTTTGATCATATGGACTTTGTGGTTGGGCGGCTCTTGAGTAAGGACTATTATTCAAATCTCTTTGTGTGAATGAATAGTTATTTGGTGACTCACTAGATGGTGGATTTGATGAAGAAGTAGCGCCAGCTGAATGGAAAGTTGGAACAGAATCTTTTGAATTTCTGTCTGTTTTAGAAGAATATGGTAACGATTGAGCGCTAACAAATTGATTATTTGTGATATCATTCCCGTTGGAAGATGTTTGACTCGAAGGCGATCTTTCATCTGTATCGGTGAATGTTGTTGAAGTTGAACTGAATTGTTGTCTCCCGCCAAATCTATCAAAAGTACTCGTAGCGACTGAAGGTGTAGACACTTGTGCTGATAATTCACCTCTTTGAGAATTGTTTGCCAAGTTGGCGTCAATATTCAAACGAGCCTTGTTCAACCCTGGAGCCCTTTCACCATATTTGAACCCAGTGTTTGATTGTTGACCGATATGATGTTGCTCACTTACATTTCTCTTTTCATCAAGAACTCTTGGAAAAGATGAAGAAGCAGGTGAGTGATTGAGTTGAGTTGCAGATTGTGATCTGAAACCTTTATCGACTGTTGGTGAAGTGACGCGAGATGTGCTTCTTGATTTGCTTGGTCTATAAACTTCGAACCCAGCTCTTTCGTAAACTGATCTAAACTGTTTGGTTGGATCTATAGAAGGAAACGGACTATTCGAAATTTTGACTATACCAGTTGGCGAAGTCGTTATATTTTCGGGCAATGTCTTGAAGAATGCTGGCTTCCTGCCAGCATTCACTTGATTGGTACTCATCCCGTATGTCTCTCTTTATCGTTTGATACGTCTTCAACTGTTTTATCAACGAGTCCCTGAGTATAGATCCCCTATTGTAATTTGATAGGTATAAATTTTCTATGAGATGCAAGTGATGCTCTAATGAGGATAGTAAAAGAACGACTAAACCGAGCTGCTTATTTCAATGGCTATGGAGGAAAAACAATAACCTCTATCAATGGGTACCTGTAACTTGAGTTGCAACGCCTGGGTAGTCTAGGAAATTAATGTCAATCAATCACAAATTGGAAACCAATGTTATTTAAATTTATTAGAACGCGCTTTGCAAAGAGAAAAAAAAAAAAAAAAAAAAACCAAAACGGCTTTTTCCACTCACTAAAAAAACACAGAACCAGTAACGCCTGTCAAAACATTACGTGTTTTATATATTTTTTTTTTTTAATAATTCCAATTAAATTAAATTTCGCGTCTTCTAGAAAAAAATAGTATTATATAAGCAATTACGTCATATATGATATAATTTCTACTACAAGCCATTTTAATTAGATACATATACACAGTCTCATCACTTTTCATCCGATAGACAAACAGTGGTTTAGGAAATACAATTCATCAGCGGCTAGGATGACTGAGCTGGGCGGCATCTACGCACTGAAGGATAAGCCGCTGAGGTCTGTTACGGAGTCTTTGATAACGCGGTATAAGATCAAAACTAGTTCTTCAGCGGATGCGTCAAGAGATAACAATGTAAAGAGTCAAGACAAGCCAAACACTCCAGTATCGGAAGAGCCAGGGAAATATAATTTTGCCCTGGGGCTTGCGAAGTCAATAGCAGGCGCAATATTTGAAAAGATTGGCCTTACTGGATCCAATGATGACTTCACCAAAAGGGAAGCTATTGATAATTTGTTGCTCCACAAGAAAACAGCCATATCGTATTGTGACTGGCTCAAAGTGTGTGATGAGCTCGATGAGTTACAAGGTTTCAACACATGGAAGGACGAAAAGGAATCAAGATTGTATGACTATGCCTTGGTGGAGACGAACTTGAAAGAACTAAAAGCGGCAAGATTGGACAAAAATATTCCCAAATTGTTATATCTTATACGAACAACATGGACAAGAAACATAGGTAATATTGGGAACGTTAACTTATATCGTCATTCACATTCAGGTACCAAGACATTGATTGAAGATTACCTTGAAGAGTGTAATTTGGCCTTGGAAGAAGTTACTAAAGAGAACAATAATCATGCATTAGATGACAGATACATATTGGGGATGTTGGTTCAGACTAGGAAAAACATTGGCAGAACGGCTCTTGTGCTCTCTGGAGGTGGATGTTATGGACTCTTCCACATTGGGGTCCTAGCGGCTTTAGTAGAAGAAAATGTTCTTCCTAGAATAATATCAGGTAGTTCTGCAGGTGCCATTGTTGCTAGTATTCTTTGTGTCCATGATAACGATGAAATTATGGAATTGATGGAGACCATCGTGGAGCAGAAATTTAACATCTTCGAAGAGCAAGGAAGCATAAAATCAACTTTGCTATGTCTTTCAAGATTCTTAAAATATGGGACCTGGTACGATAATAAAAATTTACAAGATACAATGATTGGATTCTTGGGTGATTTGACATTCAGAGAAGCTTACAATCGAACAGGAAGGATCTTAAACATTACAGTCTCCCCGGCAAGTGTCTATGAGCATCCTAGATTATTGAACTACCTAACAGCTCCGTCTGTATTGATATGGTCTGCTGTTTGTGCATCGTGTTCTTTACCTGGTGTGTTTCCATCAAGTACAATTTATGAAAAAAATTTAAAAACTGGTGCCAGACAAGAATGGCATCATGCTTCTGTGAAATTCGTTGATGGATCCGTTGATAATGATTTACCAATAACAAGACTCTCTGAAATGTTCAACGTTGACCACATCATTGCCTGTCAAGTGAACCCTCACGTTGTTCCATTTTTGAAATTATCCGTTACATGTGTTGGTGGTGAAATTGAAACAGAATACAGCGCAATGTTCAAGACTAAATTGGGTCAGATTTATGGATTATGGTCTGCTGAAGTGATTCATTATTTACAAATGGGTGCAGAGGTTGGAATCGCTAGAAATTTATGTACTAAACTGACATCTGTCCTTTCTCAACAATATTCTGGTGATATTACAATTCTTCCTGATTTACAAGAAATATCAAAATTAAATAAGCTATTAGCGAATCCTACTCCTGAATATTTATTACACTGTACAATGAAAGGTGCAAGAGCAACATGGCCTAAAATTTCAATCATCAAGAATCATTGTGGCATTGAATTTGCTTTGGATAATGCAATTAAGTCATTAAGGGGTAGAAACTTCAAGCACTTCAACCTCAATTTAGCGCTAGTGAACTCACCAAACTTCAATTTAGAACAAGGTAATGATTCAACCTTGGCCAAAGATTCAATGGCATTAGATAGTCAAGCTCATAATCGTTATACAACTCCCAAGACTGAGAAAAAGTCGTCTTCAACACTGCAAAGACATCATCAAAGACATAGATCTGAAAGTTTAACGGTAGAGAGATTGAGAAATTTGAGATCAATCAAGTCTCATTTACATGTTGATGGTACAAATACTATGAACACTTCGAGACATATGAGTGAATCTACAGGTCGAGAGGTCAAATCACACAGATCTTACTCAGCTACTGGGAAAAATCTTGAATATGCTTACAATAGAAGTAGACAGCCAAGCTTTTCGGTATCCTCATCTGCTAATGCAAGTCAAGGGTCCTCACCATTGCATTTTCAAGCAGGTCACGATGGATATTTTAGAAGAGTAAAGACTCCAGTGAAAAAATCATTTGAAGGTTATAGTAGACCCGCTACATCTGGTGAAGATAAACCAACATTCCAATCAACAAAAAGCTTCAACAACATTGATAGCTATGACGGTCTGTTCGATTCGTCGCCAACAAAACTGAGAAAAGACGACCCTTACAGAACGACTTATAATGACGATGACGGTTATGATGATGACGATCCAATCAAAGTAGATGACAAAATTTAGTTAGAGTATACATTGTTTCGTAACAATTAAAATATTATGTGATTTCATGGGGATTGCTGGGAATTTAGGAGTATTTATTGGTATTTAATAATATGATTTATTTGAAGAGAAATATACACTGTGTATCGTAGCTCATGAACTCATCTCAATTATTTCTTGTTATTCCTATCGTAGTTATCTATATCAAATTCTGCATCCAGATTCGTACTGTTTGCACCCTGAATTTCTGAATCGTTTTCAAGAAAATTTTCAAAATTTCCATTTTCGTCAGATTGTTGAAGCTCGTGTTGAAGTCTTAATTCTTCCATCTTTTTACTTGTTTTTATATACAAGATCCAACCTGTTATAATTAAAAAAACAAAAGTCAAAACGATGGAAAGAAAATCAACAACTTTTGTTGTTGTGTCCTTGGCTTCACCTAAATCTTTCAGTTTTGCACCAACGAATAGATAAATGACTAGCTTTGGAGAACTGATTATACTGCCTAATGTAAAGTTAACGATAGAAATACCAGGTATAGCAGCTAATGCCCCATTTGTTAAAGAGTAAGGAAATGGACATAACCTTATCAATGTCAGGATCCAAAAACTGTTATTTTCTTGTAGTATAGTAGAGAAAGCGTATAGCTTTTGGTTGGAAGAGATCAATGCATGTGCCCTTGCTTTCAAAATATATCTGTAAAATATAAACGCAGCAACTGATCCACTTAAAGATCCGATGGCAATTACTGACCATCCTTTGAAACTGACACCATAGAATGCACCAGCCATTGTATTTGTGAAACTGAAACCAATCATAGGTGGAAATGAGATGAAGAAAAGCATCAAAGCTATAATAAATAGACTTATTTTCTTTTTAGACCATTTATCTGAGTATTCAACAACATAGTGTACAAGTGTTTCATGATAAATTATTGACAAAAGCACCATGATTACCATGATTATATGGAGAATTATGAATATAGCCTTTCTATAAAAAGGTTGAGCATTCCACCAGTCTATTGTTTGATAACTCAACTTTGTAATCTGATCTCTGGTTTCATTTATCTTGCTTCTAAAAGAATTATCTCCATAATCATACGTTGGAGGTTCCAGATCAAACCCTCTTTCTTGAGCAGACATGTTATTCACGCAACAATTCCTTCCAATAGTTACACCAGTTCAAATGACAAGTCTCCAAACTTTATCAAATTAAAATTCGCAATAGCGGTTACTATGCCTAACCGTTCACTTTCTTTAATGTCAAAGAAGATGTCAACAGTGCCTAAACGGTGTGTCTATATCAAGTCATGTGACTGCACCTGACAAGGGAATCTCAAAGCCCTGAAAAATTCGCGAGCTTATCGTCTTTTGTGGAGCAGTTTGATCTCTGTGTTTCGGTACGTTTTAGATCTAAAGGCTCACTTGTTTCCTAAAGTAAAATGTTCTTGTTCTGAGGACCTGGATAGTGCTCATTGTGTTCCCGATATAAATACAATCGCTATTGTTTCGCTGAAAAAGTTGGGCTAGTCGACCGCTTATAAAAACACAAGATTTCTGCTGCCAACCTTTGTAATGTCAGATTGGACATATCTTCCAATAACAATTCATTACACCAATACATCATTGGCTCATGCTACAAGTGGAGTATATATATTCAATCAAATTACGTCAGAATACTATTATTTGACAATAAGCTCAGTTTTCAATCCGGCTTCATATACTTATAGCTTCACATCAAGTGATCTAATCACATCCTCAACTATTGGTTGGATACCATTAAAATTAGAATCTATCAAGCCAATAAATCAATATAATAATGACTTGGGGTTTAGTGAATTTATAAGTGATCTCATATATAATGACGGCTTTGAGTTCATACCTGATGGCATAGAAAATCTTGCAGTTTTGCAGTTCAGCTTGGAAAACTATTTGGATGATGGGTTCAATACTCAATTGGGCTTTGCCAAAATGACACAATTCGAAACGGCTCCAATGGAAAATTCCCGTGTACCCTCAAGGTTTGTGATCAGCTGCTGCCCCTTTAGCTTGACAAATGTTGCTTTATTCATAAACTATAAAGTACAAGGGAGTATAAATTACAAAATAGAGAATGCCGGTTTCCTTAGCGATTGTCGATATCTAGATAATATGATGGGAGGTATAGTAAATTTGGAAAATGGCGACTACTCTGGTAAAGATATATCGTTTGGACTTGTAGCGGGCTATCTTAAAAAGAAGAATGGCGATGGAAATTTATTGGCAATTATATCATGGGACGCTATAATGGGTGTAATAAAGTTACCAAATTTTCTGAAACCCATTACAAAGCTGCAACATTCCTCAAATTTCAAAAAGGATGCAATCAAGAGTTCAATAGCTGAGTCAATTGTGAGGATATCTGTGGAGACTAAAGATAATGAGAATTTCTGGGGAAGTGGTGTTGTGTTTTCACAAGAATATATCATCACAAATGAACATGTTATGAAACTTGATCGATTAAAGAGATTCACAATTGGAATTCCTGGTCATCCTAAAGTGAATATAACGGAGAAAGACTCCACTGTGATTAAGTGTCCCTTGAAAGGTTATGATTTATGCTTTATTCGAATCAACCATAAACGTGAATCATTAAAACCGGTTAAAAGATGCTCCACTTATACTTCTCAAATCAATTCACTACGGGTTGGTGAGCCAGTACAATCTTTAGGATACGGTTTATTTTATTTAAAAAGCAAACTGAAAATGCGCCCAGTGCATTCGGAAGGTCATATTAATACCCTGGTATCCTCAGACGTTGGATTAGGATATCAAGAAATTGCTCTAGTCATAGCATCTGCTGCATGTTGGAATGGATCATCCGGTGGGGGAGCTTTCAACAATGATGGTGAATTGATTGGAATAATGACTTCAAATGGGAAATTGTCAAATGGTGATATCATACCAAATTTCACATTAATTATTCCAATTACAATAATTGAAAAATGTATGTTCATGATGATTAATAATTTGGGTTCAGTGGATGTTTCAAGTAAAATAAGAGATCTTTGGCATTTAAGAAACACACATACTTCTTTAGTCACCACTGTACCTCCATCAAGAGACTATAAGTTATGAATATTACTCAATTCTAATGTCTTGCCTTGTAGGCCCAGATTAATCATATATAACGTTCATACTTTATTGTTGCTGTAGTTAACTTTTTGAACCGACGCAGACTTTGTGCTACCTATTTAATTTATTTTGTCGAAGTAAAACTAATTAATTTTGTTTGACGCAAGGCATACTTATATTAAAAACCACAACGTGTATATTTGAACAAGTACTGAACCGAGTCGTATAAAATTACATATAAATAAAACTTTATAAATGAGGAAATGAACGACGGAAATCAAAAGATAATAAAAACACAGCTATAAAATATAAGATAATAATACAAAATTTGGAAAAACTTTAATCAACAACCAAAAAAGAGAACACATCACGCTTTTGTTCATACCCATCCAGATGCGGAAGCGTTCAAAGAATCATCGACATTTGAATCATCATGGCGAGTAACTGAACGATCTGTAACATCCCCAGCGTGTTGATCTGAAGTGGTCACATCACTCAGAGTTCCCTTTTCATTATGGATAACTTCCAATAGGGATGAGTACAGGTGGTTCAATTCATTTAAATCTGGAATGGCTTCAGGTTTCAAAGTGTAAATCACTTGTCTAAAAGAAGACGATTTGACAACAGATAATGGTAATTTGTTTTCAACGAGAAATTTCATAATATCTTTTTGAAATTTTGGTTGTGTATATGGTGATTGTTCAAATTCTGACTTGTCAAAATTTGGGTTATTAGTAGAGTTTGTTGTAGTTGTTGTTGTGAAGTCTGTTGTGGAGTTTGCAGTATTCTGTGATGTACTTGTTGAAGGCTGACGATTATAAGTTTGTAAATGAGCACGTGAATCTTGTTCTGTTGATGTACCATCATTGGAAGCTTCGTTAGCTAAAGGATGTTGTTTGAAAGGATTTGTTGCATTCAAAGTGTTGAAATAGTGGCGATTGGCATCGTTGACAATGACAGAGTCTCTTTTGTCATTTATAGCGTTTTTATCAATTTTATGAGTTTTCAAATGTTCACCTAATTTTTTTGGAGAGCCTTTATCAGAAGCCAGTCTTCTTATTATTTTACCACAAAAATCACAAGTGGCAACATTTGAATCAACAGGGTCTTGTAAAAACCAATTCCAAACCCATGATTTCTTTTTAGCACCAAATTTTTGTCCAGGTTTATTTACTCTTGGTTTTGTAATCTTTGGACCCGATGCCGTTCCAGAAGTTGAGCTTCTTAGTTTATTTGAAGAGTCAACAGCTGCCTGTGCTGTATTTCTAACATTGATCAAATCATTGGCAGCTGCTGTAGCAGCTGCTGCAACAGCAGCAGAAGCCTTATCAGAAGCACTATCGTTTATGGAGGGATCAATTGGAACTTGTTGCAACAGTCTTTGGTTATTTTGGTCATTCGCATGATCCATTCTTTGAACATTTTGCTGTTGGTGAGCATGCGCTTGTTGCGCCTGCTGTTGTTGGACTTGTTGTTGCTGTTGTTGCTGATGTCTCAATAAGTTGTGCGATTGTTGCAAATGTTGAGGCACTTGAGAGGCATCGTAATTATCCAAAGCCTGAATACCTTGCACCAGGGCATTATCAAAGGCATGTTCTTGTTGCCTATCGAAATTAATGAGGTTTGAAGACATTTTAAACCCAAAAATTCAATGATTGATTGAAAGTGATTGTAGTAATCAACTCCTTTGGAATCTGTTGCTTGTTTTGATTTTGATAGGAAAGCCCAAAATCTTCTTGTACCGTCCCTTAAAGAATCTCCAGTTCAAATCTATAATCACCAAATCTCTATAAAAGAACCGCGCTTAACCAATGGCTTTGATACTGTATCCTTTTCTCAGTCACGTATAAATTGTGTCAACAATACCGTTTTGTTTATGTTTATGTTTGGTAAACCGTACAAGTTCAAGTCGGTTTTTAAAAATTTGCTAAATAAAATTGCAATTTCGATTTGCTCGAATTTGCCCCCCGACCAGTCGAATTTCATTCGCGGTGTTACGGGACACAACAGTATAAGCTACAGACACCATCAAAGTATAGTTCAGTGTTTATAATACAGTTATACTAAAAATTGATAGCAGAGGCAACTCTGTTATCTATTTATCAATATCAAAGAGTAAGAAAGAAAGAAAGAAAAATAAAGACGTAGTATGAATGGATAAAAAATGAGTGGGAAACAAACAATTTCAAATGCTAGTTATGTTTTTCTTTTCTGATGTTTTATAGTATTCATAATATAAGCACTGAAAAAATGTATTTTCTCAACCAAATGTTATGGGATATATATATAAAAAAAACAATAAATTAGTTAAAGATTTGTAAAAACGATAATCCTGAGTTGAATATTTGTTCATTCATGTATAGAGAGAAGAGAAAAAAAAGTTTAAAAAATCAATGGTACTATTATTAAAGCGGGACGTATTGCCCTGTTTGTGGATATATATATAAAAAAAAAAGAGGTAAGTGGGAAAAGACCAATAAATTATTGGACTGGTATCATTATTGATAAGAAATTAATTCAAAATTTTTGTCAGGGGGTATATCAATTCCAATTAAACTGATTCACCATCTTCTTTGTTGTGACGTCTAATTTTGAAAAATTTGATACCGCTGTCGGTGTTATTCAAATTTTCTTGCTTTTGTGTAGCGTATGGATCTTCATTAGCGAATTGAGTTTGTTGAGCTGGTGCTTGTGGGATTTGATCATTTTGAACTGGTGGGACATAGGCATTGTTTTCTTCAGCTTTTTGATCTTGAACTCTAGTTCTGTGTTTTTTGTAAGAAGCAGCGATTAATTCAGCCCAAGTTAAAAAGAATAAAATGATTAATAAAGCAACTGAAGCCCATGCAATACCTAGTAAAGCTGGACCCAAATGAACATATTTCCCATCGCTCTTGAAAGCAGATCTACCCATGACAGCAATAGCTGTAATGAAGGCAACAGCACCTGCATCGAATAACAAAGCTAAAGTTGTTAACCAAGAGTTAACTTTGATGATTGAATAAGAAAATACTGAAAAGATTGAGATTAATAAAGAAACACCAACAAAGGCTAAAGCAATCCAAAAGAAGGCAAAACAAAATCTTGACAAGTAATAGTAAGTTTTCTCATTGGAAACAAAATCTTTTGGAACATTTTCAGTGGTATCAAAATTATCAACTGGAGAAAATGGATAAGCTGGTGATAATTGTTCTCTTTTATTTGATTTACCATCTTTTGATGCTAACCCCCAGAATGTCCATCTTGAAATATCTGGTGCACCACTAATGTCTGAAGTATCAGCTTCAATCCAATAGAATCTGTTAATTGGGAAACTATCAATTGAACCTGATAAAACGATGAAGACTAAAAGCAAAGTTAAACTTGAAATAAATGTTAGTAAATAATTTCTCAAAGTGTTTTTGTTATTCTATTCAACCCTTAATTTTTTACTTACCCAGCTAATAGAATTATTTGAGCAATGTAAGCACCAATATTCACTCTCATTTTTTCTTTTTGAAATATTGTATTCCTTGTTCTAGTGAAACGATTGTACAATTAATAGTTTTGAATGAATGGTTTTTCTAATTTCAAAAATTTTTAAAGAAAATCTTCAAAACAAATAAATATAGAAAGGAAATAAGTTTAGTTATAAATGAATTGATACTTTAAAATTGATGACTTTTTTTTCCTTCTTCGCAAATTCACAGAGAGATGTTTATAAATTTAAAGCAAAAAATGAATTTTGAAATGCGCCAGCATTAGAAACTCTCATTTGAAATTTCCCCAATGCGGTAATTGTTGTCATGGTAATAATAAACAAATTAGCAAAACAAAACCGGACAATATGGTTACCTCTTTAGGAAGTGTTCCGTATGCGGAAGTCGCATAAGGTAAACAAACACCCGTGGGAGTGAGACGAGGTGTACACATTCTACTGATTACTACAACTATGGGGAACCCTCCAAGAGTGGGATTTCGTGACAAATCATTTGATTATTCGTTGCTAGGACATCAATTCTCAATTTTTTATTAATGACATAAGTAAATCTCAAAGTTGAAATTAGTTTCAGCTTTAAGCACCTAACATCAATTACAAGGTTCGATTACACAATTTTAACAAAGATGTGGGTTGACAGTGATGAGAATTTGTTTTAATGAAATGAGATTAATTGAGTCGTTGTGACTATGTAACCTTTTGTGCCTTCATGAATTGTCTGTGACAAATTGTGTGCATTCAAAAGTTTCCCTCATTCTCTTTAAGCAAAAAGATTATCAAAACTCACGCATATTAAAATTATTTGGCAAATTTGACACTCGTATTGGTCAAATTTTCAAAATATTCCATGCAACCACTCTAATAAACTCATTTGACCGAGAAACATAAAATCTTTAACAGTACACAGTATTGCTTATATAGCCTGTTATGACCCCAAAACCGAAATAAAATTTCAGCACTACTCATTGCCTTCACAAGTAGGCTAGCCCTCCTTTTTCCCTCTCTTTAAGTTTAACTAGCTTGAAAACCTTACTTACTCTGCCTACAACCAATTGCACTACTACACATTGCCTCTCCTAAATTTAGTTCAATGTCATTCATTCAATACCCTCTTTATCTTTACCCAGGGGGGGGGGGGGGGGCCCTGCCTACCTGTCTGTCAAGTTCTCAGTTTGCTGTGTCCTTACGGGCATCACGGGCTTCTAGAAATTTACTTGTACTGCTGCTAATTTTCGCCTAGGATATTCACTACATTAGATCTTTTTTGGCACCCACTGTAAAATTCGTTATATAGAGAACCATAGAAAACCAATCATTACTCTGATGATTTATGTGTTTATTTGTTTATGTGTTCTGACCACTATATTACTAAAATTTTTCTTTTTACTTGAATTTGTACTGTTGGTGTGTCAATCATACAAGCTGATTTAGTTTAGTTTGGATCTAATCTTGATTTAGTACAATTGATTACATTAATTACTCGCAGCGCTCCTCCTGAACTGGGCTCAACACTGTAATTGTCACAGCCTTTTTCAAAAGGAAAGAAGATTCCTTAAATCACAAATTCGCGGGTCATTGAATTTTGATTTGTATACAGCGCCATTATGGATCTTGGATCCATTGTATTCTGGGGTAAAGCCCGGAAGAGCGTTAGTGGGAACTGTTTAGTATATGAGCAATCCCCATTACCATGGCGCTCAATGTGGCATTAGCATCAGCTGTAGATACATCAGTAGAAAAAATGTAAAAACAATCTACATCAAGTCTTTATAAAAGGATAGTCAAAGTCACACATGTATCAAAAACGAATGAAATAAAACAAAGTAAAACGAAAATAAAAATGCTAAAAAGATCATTGTTAGGTTAAACAAAAATGTTCAAATAAAGTAAAACTCCCACGAGAAATAAATAAAGTAAAAAAGAAACACCATAGAAACGAGCCGAATGTAACACCATAAAATAAAAGTTTGGTTTTTGAAATCTAAGTAGCCTCAAAGAGAGTGAGAGTTAAGAGTTTCAGAGATCAAAAAAAAAAAGAAGTGTCAAAAAGAGACGCAAGATTTAAAATATTGTATGATCATTTCTAATCCTGTATTGGGAATCCCATGCTTGGAGCTTGTCCTTGTTGATAAGGTTGAAACTGTGGAATCGGCTGAGTCAACTGGACTGATTGAGTTTGTGATTTAGCTTGGACTTGAACTTGAACTTGAGTCTGATTCACATGATGTTCCTTCAGCAGGTCATGTTTTTGTGTATCGAAATAGAATGATTGGGTATAGTCCATGTTTGCAGAATGATCAGTTTGACTTGTTGACGAACCTAAAGTTTCAGGACTCGATGGCGATACTTCAAGAGGACTTGAATCGCTAAATGAATCAGTACGTACATGAGGGCTATTAGCCGCCATACCAGAATTTTGATTCAAAGATATGAACATCAAGTTGTTCTTTTGCGAAAACTCCTTGATCGTCTTCAACATTTGTTGTTCTTTCCTTTTAGCCCTTGCAATCTTTTTAACTTCTTTAAACTCACATGGTCTTCTTCTCGGTCCATGTTTTTGTAATGATACGTGTGCATTCAAATGATTTAATGTCCCATAGCTTTTCGTACAACCTTCAAAAGTACATTTATAGTATCGATCGATTTGATCAGATCTCCTTCTTGGTCTCTTGAAGGGCTTCGACATATCAGCCGCTGATAATGATGACAACCTATATCCTGAAAGAGCTCCATTCTGTGCCACTGTTGGAATTAAATTAGAGTTTGCAGCATTAGCCAAAGGTATATCAAGACTCGAAAGACGTTTTTCAATTGGTGCTTGCTTAGGGATATATGGATCCAATGACGAAGTGTTTCTGTACACGCCATTCTCATCTTGAGTGAAATTTTCTGAAGTTGTACCTGGTATCGAATATGCAAATGGTAAAGGAATTGCCGGCATGGCAAAATTATAAGCTAAATCAGGCATAGGTTTAATTGCATAATTACCGCTCTGTTGATTTTCGAAAGGTATATTGGGAGGCATGATACTCGGGCTTGGGGGATAATATGAATGGAATATTTGATCTATTGGCGGAGGATGTGTCATGTTTTCATTTTTTACCATAGAGGTATAAGATTGATTCGGTGGCTGTTTTTGGTAAGGATCTAAATATTCCTGTGAATTCATCTTTGCAAATGTGGAACTTAAATTTTTTAAGAGATCAAGCTATAGTTAGATCTGCCTAGGATGGAATGCTAAATGCTATATGATCTTATTATGTGATAAAATAAATAACTGACGAGTTAGACCAAACTATAATTGACTTTCATATATCTTGATAAAAACCTAATCTCTTGAATTTGGGATCACAAATTTACTTATATATATGACCCAGTACCCTCAAACTTAGTAGCTCCTTATTTTTTGTAATTGGGTAAAAACGTATGGTTCATCCTGATATGTAACCACTGCATCAACACCAGTAATGGCGATCCAGCTGGAAGTGTACTAGTACTATATGGCATTTTGTTTAGCGGCATGATTGTTTGATACGCATCTGTACTTGCTTTTTAAAATTGCAGCCTAGTCTCAATTAAAAAGTTTCTGGAAACCCAACATGTTCTTGATATTCACAATCTTGTAACTTTGAGTTCCCGTGCTCTATTATAGCACTCATCATTACCCTTTCCTTCACAGTGGATTGAATGTGATCTGACGGTTGATCCTATTCAAAGCGATCAATTTTAACAAATAACAACATCCAGAGAGCTGAACAAGTAACTACCAGCGGAATAGGGTATCTTAATCATAAAGTTTTCGAGCGTTGTAAATAGCTTAATAACGCCAATATTGAATCGTGTTCCTGTTCAAGCTAAAAGTAGGTTCTTAGATATCGATTGGTAATTGTAATTGAGCATGAAGACGCGCTAGGCGAGTTTGGCCGTATATGATTGCATTTATGGACTAAATAAGGAGCTCATCAATGATGGAGTATTCGAAACCTCTACCAGAGAATACGGCCTCAGTTAACCGCTTATTGTCAAGACCTAAAATTGGTGACCTATACGAGTCTCAAGTGATAATCTTTTTTTTTGTAGATCCCGATATTTTTGATTTTTGGTACTGTGCGTTATCGCGCAAGTGTCCCTCGTTTAATTCCAATGAAGAATTTTGGAGGCCTTTGCTGATAGGTTGGAGAATGTTCTCATGAAACCACATGAGTGTTGTGTTCGGCTAGTGGCATTCCAATGGCACCAATGGCACCAATGGCTATTCGAAAACCGACATCATCACATAATACTGCCACCTCCAGAACAAAGATTCGATGCTTGAGGCATTCTGTGAGACTATGGTGATTGAGTTATATACAAACACACCAAGCTGGAAATAGAGTCCAACAAATCTAAGCGAACATTTTCTTTGGTGACCCTGTATTGAGGCCGAAAAGAATTACCGCTCAATTCTTAAGCCGGTCGAGATCAGATCGGACTTCATGATGCTCATTCACAAACCATTAGTCAGCTATAGCCAAAAATGGTTTGGTGTGTAAGTAGTGATTGAGACCCCCCTCAACCACATAAGCTTATATTGGCACTCAGTGCAAAATCCTCCTCTTTCTATATAATGTCATTTGAGGTTTTGGTCTATCTATGAAAACATGGCATCTGTAATCACTTCCTTCAAATACGCAGCTGTATGTCCACTTAACCCAGGTAAAAAGATAAACTTAACGCTGGCTGAGCTATATTAATTATTAATTAATGAACTAAACTATCACTGTACTCGTAAAAATTTTCTATCCCTTATTTCTTGAAATGAAGGATAATTACGGTAGACGTTATTTCAAATTGCGACGGGCTTACAATTGCGGAGCCATTAAGCTGTACCATAAAAAAAAAATACTAAATCTCATTATTACAACACGCTTGAGCACTGTCAAATCATCAGAGTTTGCCTATTGACAAAATTCCCTTGAATAATATCACTCCCATAATCGTTCACCGCTCACCTAGGTACAGTGCTTTTTCAAGTCCTAATCCTCACACGGGGTCTAATCTAAGCTTTTTAGTTTAGATCTAGTCATGCATGAAGGTACATTTACGATTTTGTATGAGCATATAATGGTATAACTGTGAAACCGACTAACAATTTAGAGTCTGGTACCGAAGGTTCACTGCAAATTGCTAAGGTGACAAACATTGAAGCTTATGAAGCTTAGCCTGTTGTGATAAAGGTTGGGTACTGAGTCAATAGTCATTTGATAGTCATCTTTATATCAATTCCGATTTATGGATATCGGCGGCACATTCCCCAGTGCTGGTACACCATCTATTTAATCATGATTACACAGCATTCAGCTACAAGAAGTGCTCCTATATATTTATCGTCATACTGAACTTTCAATTACGACTGATGCGATCTGTTAATCTACTTTATCTGGGAAGCTTAAATGAGTATATAAAACATCTTTATACAAAATACTAATCTAAAGGTAAATCAGAACATATAACAAGGGAAAGCAAATGAAAAACAAGATATATGCGATATACTTGTGTTGAGGCCAGCAGATCAACTAACGGGGCTCGAATATTAATAATACCTCTAATGATAGCTCAGCTACCAGGTATACAATCATAACAAATATGACCAAGCTTTACCATACCAAGTTGTTGGGTTATCTTGGTTAGCTTGAGTGATTTCTGATAATTTCTCAACACGTTCCAAACCACTGATCACATCAATCTCGGCAACTGGGTAACACCATTTCCAGTTCTTTGTGAACACTTTATGACCAAAGTATAAACCAAAGAATACAGGCAATGTGATATAAGCAGCAACAAAATCGGATGCGTTGAAATCAAAGAAAACAGCATAACCGTTTGTTAAACACACTAAAGAGATGAAAAAAATAGAATAGTAAGCACCATATGGTTGGAATATAGTCTTGAATGGAACACGGTCCCATAAGCCATTGAAAAAGACTGCTTTTCTCCAACGTAAATATGTAATACCAATAAGGACCCAGCCGATAAGACCAGAAATTGTTGAAATGTTTGTGAACCAGGTGAAGACTTGAGCACTACCACTTGAAACATTCAAGTATGAAAGACAACAGATTACAGCAGTGAAAGCACATGCAACCCAAGGCACACCTTGTTTATTCACTTTTAAAAAGATCTTTGGAGCTTTCCCGGCTTTAGCTAACGATAACAATGAACGTGTTGCAGCGTAGAAAAATGAGTTACCAGATGACCAAGCTGAGGTTAAGATAGCACCGTTGATAACATGGTTCAAACCTTTGATACCAACAGCTTGAATACCAATGACGAATGGAGATGCAGAAGCGGTACTTGAGCCACTCAACAATTTCTTATTGTCATAAGGAACCATAATACCAATAACTAAAGAACCAGCACAGTAGAAGAACATCAATCTGTAAATAAATCTTCTTGAAGCTTTTGAGATGTTTCTTCTTGGGTTTTGAGTTTCAGCAGCTGCAATTGCAACTAACTCTGGACCAACGATGAAAGCGAAAGCTGATTTGATAACACCAGTCCAAACATCCAAAAATCTACCTGTATTACCTGAACTCAAATGCTCAACAAAAGAACCAGGATTATTCCAGTATTGGAACCCACGGACTGAAGTTTGATTTGGACCACCACCAAAGAAGATGACAACCCCAACAATCAATAAACCCAAAATACAGAAGATTTTCATTGAAGAGAACCAAAACTCTGCCTCACCATAGTATTTAACCGCTAAGAAATTTAATCCAACAATAACGAATAAGAAAATTGTAATCCAAACTGCGATATGCACTTTATCAGTCCAATACTCAACGACAATTGAAGCTGCTGTAACTTCTGTACAGATCAAGACGAAGAAAGTATAGTAATAGATCCAACCTGTTGCAAAAGCTAAAGATTCGTCGACATATCTGTTAACGATATCAGAGATAGCACCACCTTTTGTAGGTAGATAACAAACCATTTCACCTAATTCATTCATGACAAAATAAATAACCGTTGACATAATCAAGTAAGCGGTAAGAAGACCCGCTGGACCACAAGAACTTAAAGAAGCACCAGAACCAACGAAAAGACCGGTACCGATACAACCCCCAAGGGCAATAAGTTGAATATGACGGGACTTCAAACCTTGATGAAGCTGATCAGCTATATCATGTTCATTATTAGACTCCAAGTCCTCAACGAAACCGGTTGATGATTCACCAGTTCCAGCTTCTGTTACGTTTAAATGATCGGGAAATTTTTCATCCTTTGTATTTGAGCTATTTGAATATAGACCCGACATCTTTTACTTTATATGTCAAAAGTGAAAAAGGGCATTTCAAATTAAGATCGATCTAGTAGCAAGATATAATTGGGATAATCACTATTTATATAAAATTTTCATAATTAATTATGCTTCATCAACAAAAAAAAACTCTAATACGCATGGGGTCATAAGAAAATAATCAACGTATTTGGGTGGAGCACTGTACCCAGTCTGATTGTGTCACCACTCTATCGAAACCACCAAGATGATAAGCGTGCAACACCATTTCTTTTGAAGCCAATCAATTAGCAAAATAATACGATAGCGTACAACAAACAGCCCTTGGACGGGAACATGCCTCGAGTCTCACGATTACTGTTATCAGTCGAAACTCTAATTTTGCCAAAAGACCGCTTTGCGCGCGCCACAAGTCTCTTTTAGGCAAAGAGGTCTTTAAAAGATGCCTATTGAACTCTGTTAGAACAATAGTTTTTAAATGAGACCCATAAATTTAATACATTTTGAAAATAGTTCAAACCATATTTGGTGAGCTTCCTTTTAGTGTTACTATCACTTGTTATCTAATCTCAGTACATGTATAGTGGTAAAATAGTTTTAGGTCAAACGATTCAAGATTCTCAGCTGGAGTATAAGAAAAGCCGCTGATTCGCTGATGCCAAGGTCCCACAAAATTTGCCGCCTAGATCAGCCAAGGCACAAAATTAAATTATTTCGTAGTAAGAAAATTTTGCAGCGCTCTGTTGTCCGTAGCGCAAACATAACCATAATAACAGTAGCCAATGGGTGGAACCCCCCAGAGAGAAAAACTTCTATATAAAGCGTAGTTTTCAAGCTAGGAAATGTTCTCTTGGTTGATGGTGCACTTGATTGACCTTGGCTCTAGTTGGTGCTTGATACGAATCAGACCATATCTTATGAGATGTATCTTATCTTCAGTGTTGCTATCTATTGAGAAATAAGATTTCAGCTTCGTTTATAAATACTGCCCGAAATGCTCTGCTCACGTCTGAGATCCCGTTTTATCTTATTTTTATCAGTCTGATACGTCTTTTAATATGGAGAACTCCAGACACTGAGTTTTTCAAGTTGGTTAGCTTGTAAAAGCTTATAGAGATTTTTACTAGGTAATCGTCATTGGTGGTAGTCAAGTAGGTTATATAGTTTGTCTTAGGCTTATAAAGCATGGCCAATAAATCTGCAATTAAACAGCTGAATTTAGTGCTAGTGTCTTTTCAAAAGTGAACAGTTAAAGGGGATCACTCAAACCCAAAGACTTGGTCATGAATATGAGTATGTAGAATCTGACTTTGCTAGTAAGCTATATAATATTTTAATCCAATTATTTATTTCCTCCGATGGAGATTATAAGCGTGGAGTTTGAGCCTTCCTCTCAAAGCAGCCTCAATTCATGATTAAGCATACATTGCTGCCACTGCACCCATGATAACAGAGATTTTCACAACAGACTGTTACTTAAGTACCCTTAATTTTTATTGATTGAAAGCTTATCGTGTATATGTGCTTAATCTCTATTTGGACCCAAAATTCATTCCTGCATGAATGTACATATACGTTTACTGGAAAAGATTAAAAAGTTTGTGTCAAGTACATACAACGCTACAAATATGTTCAACTTTTAATCATGACTTGCTTTGTGAAGCAAAGTCGTATTTCATTTTATTATTCTAATCATGAAAAGTGAATATTTAAACACCTATAAAACAAAAAAAAAAGGAAAGAGGAAACCAAAACAGAATATATGTAAAACTCATGAAAGGTAAAAACAGCAGATCAACTAACTGTTTCTATTGAATAACTCGGCAGCTCAACTAACCACAAAAATGATGAGCACATTACATCAAATAAGACCAAAATTTACCATACCAAGTAGTAGGTGGTTTTTCATTATTTTGAGCAAGTTCTGAGACTTTTTCAGCACGCTCTAATCCACTAATAACATCAACTTCTTCAATTGGATAAGCCCATTTCCAATTTCTTGTGAAAACCTTGTGGCCGATATATAATGCGAAAAACACAGGTAAAGTGATATAAGCGGCAATGAAATCAGCAGCTTTAAAATCGAAAAAGGTAGCATAACCATTGGTGAGACAGACAATACTAATAAAACTAATTGAGAAATAAGCACCATATGGTTGTAATGGGGTTTTGAAAGGAACACGATCCCATAATCCATTGAAAAAGACAGCTTTTCTCCAACGTAGATAAGCAAACCCAATGATAATCCAACCAATGAACCCAGAGATTGTGGAGATGTTTGTAAACCATGTGAACACTTTAGCACTACCACTTGAGACGTTTAAATATGAAAGACAACCAATGGCACCGGTTAAAGTACAAGCGACCCATGGAACACCAAATCTGTTGATTTTCAAAAAGGCCTTTGGAGCTTTGCCAGCTTTAGCTAATGATAATAATGAACGTGTTGCAGCGTAGAAAAATGAGTTACCAGATGACCAAGCTGAAGTTAAGATAGCACCGTTGATAACATGGTTCAAACCTTTGATACCAACAGCTTGAATACCAATAACGAAAGGGGATGCAGAAGCGGTACTTGAACCACTTAACAATTGTTTGTTATTTGAAGGAACAATAACACCAATGACTAAAGAACCTGCACAGTAGAAGAACATTAATCTATAGATAAATCTTCTTGAAGCTTTTGAGATGTTTCTTCTTGGGTTTTGAGTTTCAGCAGAGGCGATTGCAACTAATTCTGGACCAGTAATAAATGCAAACCCAGATTTGATAACACCTGTCCAAACATCCAAAAATCTACCGGTATTACCTGAACTCAAATGTTCAACAAAGGCACCTGGATTATTCCAATACTGGAATCCACGAATTGAAGTTTGATTTGGACCACCACCAAAGAAGATCACGATACCCAAGATGATAAGACCCAAGATACAGATAATTTTCATTGAAGAGAACCAAAATTCTGCTTCACCATAATATTTAACAGCTAAGAAATTTAAACCGATAATGACAAATAAGAAAATAGTAATCCACACTGCGATATGCACTTTTTCTGTCCAATATTCAATAACGATTGAAGCAGCGGTAACTTCTGTACAAACCAAGATAACAAAAGTATAGTAATAAATCCAACCGGTAGCGAAACCAAGGGATTCATCAACGTATCTTTGAACAATATCAGAAATAGCACCACCTTTTGTTGGTAAATAACAAACCATTTCACCTAATTGATTCATAATGAAATAGATGACACAAGACATGATCAAGTAAGCGGTTAATAACCCAGCTGGACCACAACTACTTAGCGCGGCACCTGAACCAACGAAAAGACCAGTACCAATTGTACCACCAAGGGCAATCAATTGAATATGACGAGCTTTTAAGCCTTGTTTCAATTCATCTGCTATATCATTTGAATTTTGTGATTCTATATCTTCGATGTAACCAGTTGATGATTCTCCTTCAGCTACATTTGAGCCTTGAAATTTCTCATCTTTTGTATGCGAATTCTCATTTGTTAATGACATCTTCTCAAATTTATAAAGTTTTAAACTTTTAATTTTAAATTAGTATAAATCTGAAAGATGAATGTGTATGTGTATGTTTGAGATTTTTAAATGTATTTTGTACAAATGAAATATGATCAGGTACAATGAGGAATATCACAGTTTATATATAACTTTTTTCCAAGATTATCATCACAGTCAACAAAGTACATGACTGATTATGAAAATAAGGCCGTTTGAAAGAAGGAAAAAAAAAAAAAAAAATTAAAAAAAAAAAGAACCTACATTAGTGTGATTATATTGGAATGGGGTTAGAAATAATAATATTTAAAATAAAGAACGCATTGCATTTGAAATACAAATTGTGTCATTGTAAAATATATAGCAATAAATTTTTGAATACAACGGAGATGGGAGATATACTACATAGTAACTACAAGATACTCCATAAACATTATTCGATCTTGAACTTCATAGAACATTGATAACACTTATGGATTATGATAATAAAATTGATATCTCAAAGATTCGTATTCTTCACAGTTGCCATGTGTGTCTTTTTGCAAAATTTCTCACCGTTATCAGCTCTCTGAGCTCGTTGGATGCAAATTTACACTGAATTTTTGGTCAGGAAAAACTTTCAAGCCCGTTAAATTTCTCTTTATGGCTCAAGATGAGGGTAGAAGCCTAATTTAGACAGGAAACGTTATGCGATGACACATATCATTATAACTAATACGAGTTTATATGGATCATGAAGATGGATAGATTCAATTGAATCATCGATGTACGATATAGATTGGAGTATGGGGTAAAGAATACGGCTGTTGATCAAGTCGTAAAACTTGTGATTTAGTGTGTGTTTGTTGAGTAGTGGTTGTAGCCATTTGTAAAGTGAAGAAGCCCTATGAAGAAATTGCCGTGTACACAATATTTATAATAATGGGAAAATAAGCGATGAGGTTTAAAAAATAAAAATTGAGACCGGAACGTTGGGACTTTTTTTAGGCTGAGGCTTCTGTTTAGTTCTGTTTAGTTCTGTTTGCTCCCTTGAAGGAGGGGCTCGCTGTTTAGTGAGGTATTCTCCCAGCAGTGGGCAGGTGCATTCATTTTATAATTCCCTTCAAGGGTTCTCTATGAAATGTTTCTCTTCAAAAAGGGAAAGTTCAAGTAATAAAGAGAGATCCTAGTGAGTGGTACCCTATTATAAGTATCTGCAGTATCGTTACTTACTGAATGTTCAACTAGTGAACTGGTATCTTATCGTTGTTGTTTTAGTGTGAACTCTATATATGATAATGTTTTTCCTTGTCAAGGACTAACCGCTTAACAATGCCCTTGCCAAAAAATTCAATACCCATTGTTGAGAAACGCCAAACGAAAAATTCGTCTAAAATTTCAATATTTGAAGAAATCTACTATACATATAAGGCTAAACATGATTTACAAAGCGATATATGAATTTACGGAGTGCTATAAGATTAGATAAATAACTCGTTCTATGCATAATCTCTATATGCATATTGAAAGGGGAACTCTTAACTGCTTATTTTACCCCAAAGAGTCATTCATTTGGTTCAAATATATGTAAGTATCATGTCATTTTGTATATTTGTTATTTTAATATATGTTTTAGGGTATATACTTTTCATGTAAGCGATCATAGTGAATTGGGAATCCAAAACTAAATCACAATACATCCCCACAATACGATTTGATCAATCTATAGATGAAAATTATTTCGTAAATATATTTAGACAAAAGTCATTCAATTGTTATTATTATTCAGCTTAGTGGTTAAATTGATACAGCTTAGTGATTAAATTGATATGAAGATATCTATGAGTCTCAAATTATTCCGGGTAACCCTTATGGTGGATTTTTTATACTAAAATCATCTTGATTATATACTAGACAAACAGATTTAAAGTCAGCGTGTTATCGGTGCTACGAGGTTAATTGAGTTGTCTTTGATGGGTATTATCGGTCATTATCTGTATAAGTGCCGCTGCTGCTACTACTTTCAACACTATCAAACTACAATGTTTCCAAGATAAATTCGAAAATAAACTATTAAACATTTGAGAATTAATTGTCCCGTTTTAAACACTGTCTGAACTATTATGATCTTGATGAACAGTTTGGTTCTTTTCCGCATCAGCATTGTTATATGAACCATTACCAATGGTGTTTTCGTCACCTCCAACGTTTGAACCTTTATGATGAGGTTTCAATCTATCAGGTCTGTAAAATCTTAAATCAACACGACCTGTTAGATACAAAATGTTGATTAAAGTTTCCAATAAACCAAAAATTATATACATAACCACAGGCTTATATATCCAAGATTGATCAGCCTTTTGATCTGCAATAAAACATGATACACATCTAAACAATGAAGCAATCAACAAGATTAAAGTTGTCAGTGATATAATTAAAATTGAATGGTTATGTTTCAAATTTTGGCCTTTACATTGTTCTACTGAATTGATACGCTTCATTTCTGAACCTGATGCATTTGTTGCATCACCATTTGAATAAGTTGAATTAAATCTTGAGCGATTCAAACCTGGTTGATGAGTTGAAGCAATTATACGATGAGCTCCAAAGGCATTTGAATCACGTTGTTTAAAAGTCTCTTCAGCTCTTTGTGAAGCATTTTTTGGAACAAAATACCACATTGAAAATGATTCAATCCAATAAGGTTGGTAAGTCCAAACTGTTGCATCCTTTTGAGTAGATGGAATCAAATAAGCTGCAGCTACTAAAACAGCGGCTAAAGAGGCAAATAACACACACAATACAGAACCGGCTTGAACAACTTGTTTGCACATGTTAAAATGATGTTCTGAAAGGAAATATAAGTAAGGAACACATTGACCAACAATTGACATAACAACCACTCCTGTAACAACTAAATAGATTAGAATCATATTAAACCAAAAAAATTTAGTTGAGCCCAAATGAGGATGACGCCATGTGAAAATCCGTTGAGCCAAAATTAAATTTAATCCAGCCAATATAACAATTGGAACAATAAGGAAAACTTCAGAAGCCATACCAGCTTTTAACTTCAAAATATCTTTACTCCAAACAATTCTTAAAGTGAAACCTAAAAATCTCATAAAGTTATAAATTGCAAACCCCAAGGATAACCAAAATTTGTGACCTCTTGTAAAATTTTTAATGAAAATGTATAAATGAGCCATGGAAAATATCAAGAAGACAGCTAAAAACACTGCACTTGGTGCAATATCTTTTGAAGTTGGATAGTCACCAAATAATGACATTTGTTGACCTAGGGTATATTCAACAATCCATTTTGGTAAATTTTTCCCCAATAGAGCTTGAGCTCTAGACACTAGAATTGTTACACCTGTTCCATCTGCTGCACCGTTTGTTGTCGATTTAAAAGCTGCAATAAGACTTGAAGACATTTTGATGTTTTTTTTTATACTTATTACTTGATTAAATACTTGATAAGTTCACTACAACATCAAGAATTAATCGTTTGAATATTATTCAGGGTTTTATATATACATGTATTAAATTTTACTCCACAAAGCAAAAATTCGATAAAGTGTAATATTGAGAATTATTACTTTTTTTCTGGTTTTAAAGATTAAATTTAATGGGTACGGTATTTAAAATTTCAAATGAGTATTTAATTATGGTATAAATTAAAGTTGGTAAATTGATGACTCTAAAATCAAGTATATGTACGGCATGATAAATGTTACCCCAGACTGTATATAATTTTGGGTAGTGGAAATAGTTACGTGTGTGTGTGGTGTTTTTTTCTTTGCCCAATTTCCTATTTTGCTACATTGTGAGGTCTTTTTTTTTTCTCTTTCCTAAGAGAACCCAAATTAAACTATAACAAATGCTAGTCACTTGACAATCTAGAATCGATGTAGATGAGCAATGATAATCTTTTAATGAAATTCAGATGTGATAACGGTTAATTTTTAATCAATTGATCAACCAATATTACTCTCGGTATATACTTTTAAAATTGAGATTGACAATATACCAAGAATTGTAAATCAGTAGTCCCCTCTTCCAAGGTTGACAGGTTTCCCTTTAAAATTGACAGTTTTCATAATAAAACAGTAATTGAGTGTTTGAGGTCATTAACCTTCACTTGTAATGATGGGGTATTTGATGATAGTATCGGTTTATTGTACCAAGGTTTAGCTATAGTGGGTGGGCATCGGTGTATTTGTAAACTGATACTCTTGTACTAAAGGTATTAAATAGTGCAACAGCTGCCAATATTACATCTACGGAGCTTTGCGTTGGAGTAGTACGATTCAACCGAGGAAGAACAACATCAACTCAATCACCTGGATATTTCTACTCCATATCAATAACTCTGTCAATTTGTCTTCAACTGTACCTTCACCACATACAAAACATACATCTATTCAACCTTTTGCCATCCTAAAGATGCTGATTACATAACACCGCGAGATGTCTATTGTGGTGTGTCCCATAACCAAAAGCATCGCTCTCAGTTGGCTCCATTATTGGGAAATGGGAACAATATCAGGTTTTGTTAATTGCAAACACGCCAACCCATCAGCGGCAAAGACAAAGTAAACACCAGTTGGTTTCATAAAGGTTGAAGGTTGATCTTGTACACTAACAACAATGTCTGATACTGATAACACTGAGTCTACAGAGCAAGAACAGCCTAGCGCCCAAACCGTTTGTGAATATATTGAAAGCGCCATTGAAGAGACAAGAGTGAGTTTCTAATGTGTAAACGTCATGGAAATGGGCATTGATACTAACGAAACGATATAGGAAACCAATGATTATATATCATATGCTACATTGCTAGATTATCACCTTTCAGATCCTTCTGTATACACTGACGATGAAAAATGTGAAATTTTAAACAAGTTGTTTGATGTTTTCTCTTCTAATATTGATATCCTGCAAGAAATTGGGTGGGATTTACCAGAGTTATTGTTAAATTTTTACGATAGTGAATTTGATTACAAAGGCTCATTGCTAAATGATACAGATATAATTAAACTTGTCATGAAGAATTTTGATCTGTTGGCAAAATTTGGTAATCCAAAAGAATTATTTTTGAAATCAACTGAATTAATCAACACTTTGGGGACTGACAAAACTGCTATCGAAGATCAAGAGGATTCCCAAAGGAAAATCAATATGATATACGAAAACAATGAGCTGCTGAATGAAGATGATGATAGATACTCTAAAATCATTGATATCAAATTACACACTTTAATTGAATTGATGTCATCTTGTTTGAAAAGAATCAATACCATATACCCATCAAGATTCTTAGCAATGGCTATAACATCATTATTGAAAGTCTCAACAACTTATTTTCAACATTTTATCAACTATAGATTTGTGGTTAGAAGATTGTATTCATTCGCAAGAGATTATATCCCACCTTTAAAACCCCTTGATTATTTATCCAAGCATAATATAACCCAAGAGGAAGCTGATAAAATTGAAGATGATGAAAATTATTTACAACGGAAATTATTGTCAAGTTTTTTGACTCAGTTTACTGATTTAACTTTTAAACATAGATGTCTTGATTTAAGTCCTGAATTGTTCAAATCTTTACAATGCAGGGCAAATGGTGTTATCCCTTCGTCAAATGAAACTGATGAAGAATTGTTCACAAGCTCAAGAGGTCTTTTCTCAAGGGTCACTCAATTAGCTCTAAGTTTTGATATGGATTTTGATGAGGCATTTGAGACTCTGAAACTTAAATCAGTAGAATTATTCGATAAAATTGATCCAAATCAATCGGATGATGATAAAATTCAAGATGTTTTGAAAATTTCAATTAATGATAGAATCTCTTACATGTTCCATCCAGACTCTAAAGAAATTCCAATAAATCAATCGGGTTTATTAATCTTCACTGCTCAATACACTAAGGAAATTTCAAGACTTTTACCAATAAAAATCAACGAAGCAGTTGCAATCACCATAAGACAACTCTCACCTTCTCTTTTAGCACCAAGGTTTAAAACTTTAGGTAATATAGACTCTATAATGTTTTGGTGTTGGGCTTCAACTCTTTTCTCTAAACCACAAGATTATAAATCAATTCCAAATTATCAGTTGGTTTTATTTTTACAAATTTTAATCTTTTGTGCTTCAACTACAGAAAAATCTTCTTTAAGAATCGTTATTTTCACATTTTTAACTAAAATCTTGACAATGATTGATGAGTCAACAAGTTATGAATTTTTGATTGATACTTTAACCACTGCACCTTATCCAAATGCAAAAGCTGCTATTATCTCCATCTTGAAAGATTTAATCGTAAGAGTTAAACCAGTTGCTGATAGTCAAAATGATCACTCCGATAACAAAAACAACGTTGATGAATTAACTACAAAACTTGAAAAATCTAAATTGGCTAATAAAGATGAAGTGGAAAATATACAATCCCCACCAGAATTACCAAAAAGACATTACATTGAATTGAACAATGATAGAATTGATGACATTTATACCCTAATAAGAGCTTCAACTGATGAAACATTTGTATCGGATCCAAAATCAGGCATCGTAACTATTGATGAATCAAATTTTAAAATCTTGTTAGGTTACTTGAATTTTTTGATTCCAGTTAATAAAAAATTTCCAAAAGATAAACTATTAAAGATAATTGATGTTGTTGAGATAAAACTACAAAAATTGGATCAAGAAAGTTTGAAAGAGATAAATGACCCTGGTGTAAATGTTGATTTTGTTAAATTAGCATTGGAGTCATTGAAGAGATTTGCTGAAAATTGAGTGCGGTCCATAATACATTATTAGTTTATACCACTTTTCAAACTTCTTATAAATAGTTTAGTATATATCTTTAGTGAGCTTTGAACTACAAATAAAATGAAGACAAAAAAAAGTTGTCAATATGTGTATACAAAACGAATGTCGTAGAAACCGAAAATTGTCTTTTAAACTTTTGGTGCTATATCAACATTACCTTGTGCAGGCGCTATAGGTACTAATTTAGGTGTTGGTTGTTTAGAGTTTGAATTTCCTACAGCTCTTTTTTTAACACCACCACCACCGCCACCACCGTTATTATTCCCACCGCCATTAGAAGTTATATTTGTAGTACCTGCGACTCTTTTTCTATTTCTCTTTATAGTACCATCAGCTCTTTCGATTTTAGCATTTTTACCTTCTTCTACAAGAGGTCCATAAAATACAAAAAATCCATCTTTTGTTGAAGCTCGTTGTTCTTCCCAAATCATTTCACTATCATCAATAAATGGATCTTCTTTATCATATTGACCAATTTTAGGTTTCCCCTTTTGTAAT
This sequence comes from Hansenula silvicultrix, assembly GCA_030574755.1. Taxonomy (NCBI): domain Eukaryota; kingdom Fungi; phylum Ascomycota; class Saccharomycetes; order Phaffomycetales; family Wickerhamomycetaceae; genus Hansenula; species Hansenula silvicultrix. The sequence goes on from JAJMFL010000001.1 coordinate 981,938, forward strand.
TTTCTCCCATCAATTGGTACTTGAGGAACAACTTCTTCTTCTTCTTCGTCATCATCAATTTCATCATCAATGTCATCATCTTGCATAAGATCAAGGGCAAATTTTGAAGCTTCAGGATGAAGATTTTTATATCCATATTTATCTTCAGCCATTTTGAGAATATTAAAGACAACTTGCGTTGCGCCATTTGATTGATCAGTATCGCTTGTGGTGGAATCGGATTTAGATTTTGGTGGTCTTAATGGCACATGAAGTGCAATAATTGGTGGTTCCACTGTTTTGGTTTCTGGTTGAGTTGGTGTATTTGATAGTCTTTCATCCTTTTTGGGACTTTGTGGATTCGATGATTTGGCAATTTCAACAATTTTTGGTGATGGTAATGATTCATTCAATTTAGGATCTGGTTTGAGTAAGTTTTGATTTTGAATTTGATCTTGAGTTAATGGAACTGGTGTAGTTTCTTGCTTTTTATTATCACTCGGTGAATTTTTTTTTTTATTATTAGCGTTACTGCCTCCACCACCACCACTTTTAGTAGTTTTAGCTTTTGTGTCTTTATTATCATTATTAGTTTTCCTTTGTTGTTTTGGCTTGGTGGTTTTAGCAACTTGACCAGTACTTGCACTAAATGTTATTTGTCCTTCATTGACTTGTTGATCATTTTTATTCAATATGGATGGTAATAGTTGTGGTTTCTGTTGCAATTGTTGAGCCTGGGCCTGTGCTTGTTGTAGAGGTGAAGGTGATGGGTTGTCTCCATCATCATTATTCATCAGATTTTTGATATCACTTGGTTTGGATGGCTTGGGATTAGAGTCTGGTGTGAATGAAGTTTGTGATTGTAGTACTGGTATATGTATATTTGGAGTTGATGGATGACTTACTGAAGGTTCAATTGAAGGTAAATTTGGAGGGATTGACGAGGATGAAGAGGAGGAAGCCGATGCGATTGTGGCGGTACTTGCTGAAGCCTTTGTTTGATTTGCAGTATCAGATGCAGGTTGTTGTACTGTACTAGAATTGGCATCTTGTTTAGTTGGTGTTGCAGTAATTGGTTCCGTAGTGATTTCTTTCTTGAGAGGTTTAGATATCACAACTTTTTTCTCATCCTTCTTCTCGTCAGTTTTGGCTTCATCTTTCTTTGCATCTTCCTCCTTTTTAGCTTCTGCCTTTTTCCTTGTACTTCTAGTTCTTTTCGGTTTCGTTTCTTTCTCTTTATTATCCTTTTCAGAATCTTCAGCTTCCTTCTTTTTGGTTTGTCTAGGTCTCCTTGTCTTCTTTGCAGCAGCAGCAGTGGCAATTACAGGTTTCTCATCTGTTTCAGTTGACTGACTTGTTGAAATCTCAGCACTCTTCCCATCTTGTTTTTGCGATTCATTATCATTATTTGACAGTATTGACTTGATATCAATTTTCCCTGATTCAGTTCTCTTGATTTGGGATGGTGATATATTTTCAAACTTATCCTTTGTGAGCTGTATTGCCGCTTCTTCCTCGTTACCGTCTACTTCGCTACCATCGATATCAATTACAGCTACGTTTTCATCCATTTTGCTCCTCGTTTTTTTCTCTGGTGTTGGCATATCATCACTTGATATTGGTATAATGTCATCGGACTGTTTCCCCAGCAAAGAGGAAATTGAAATTCCTTTACAATCGCGTTAGCTAATTTCGAAAACAACATGCTCAGGCACTTCTAATCATACTTACCTTTCTTTGGCATCGTAGCGCTGTGTTGTAAGACGTTGTTGAACCTGCTGTTTGTTTTCATTATGAATGGAGAGTTTACTGTTTAATCAAATTGAATCAAACCTGTTTGGATTTTCCGCGAATTTTTTCCATGATTCGTTAACGTACACAATACAAGTGAGTGTCTTCTTTGGAACCGGTGTCAAGTCAAGAGCTAAAGGCTACATGCAAGCTACAAGTGGCAAGTTAATTAGTATAAAGTCGTAAGCGTAAAGATTGTCATAAAATCGAATGTATGGATCGAATTTCCCAGAGCAAGTTATATGTGTGGGAATCATGCTCTATGTAATCTGGATTTATCACTTGCATGAGATAGTTTACCCAGTTTCAAATAAGTATCAGTACCGTAACCGTTCAAGGAATGCATAACCAAGTCACCGTTCCAATAATCGGCATAGGTCTTGCACATTGCCAGACCCAATCCCAGTTTATAAGCAGCTGGTCTTTGGATCAAATTGATCAATGTTGTTTCCTTTATATGGTTATTATCGATTCCACCAATTGAAGTTTGCATTAAAGATTGGCGACGTTTTGTGATATTTGAAGGTTTGCTATAATGGGATTCCAGTTCCAAGTTTGGTAACTTGTGGAAATTTGCCAATGATTGCCTAGCGGCGTTTGAAGATTTACCAAAAGACCAAATTTTATTAATTGGTTTAATATCTATACCACCACCCTGGTCACTAAATCTGAAAGCGACATGATCTTTATTTTCAATAATGCAAACTTTTATAGGAGGTGGTTCTTCATTTTCCGGGTCTGAACTTGATTTGAGAAATTGCTTCACTGTGGCCTCGTATGAGTTACGCAATATTTCACCAAATAGATAGTGTAAATGTGATGTTAAAAATTGGAAACTTAGATCCTTGTGTCCTTCGATCAATAGTTTTGGTGATTTTACATTTGGATAAATGGATGATATGAACTGTGCAGCGTTTGTAGCGGAGATTTGTAAATGTTCCTGAGCTGAACATTTGAAAAAAATGTCACCGATATGAGATCTTGGAGAATTTGGATTTGAGTTAAAATTTTTTGTCAATGATAAATGTTCCTCTAGGATCAATCTTCTTGAAATTCTTGCTCTTAATAACGATGAAACCAATTCATCTAATTGTTGTTGAGGCATTGCATCTAATATACGACATTCAAGTGCACCCATCATTAAATTTGGTAAATTTAATAAATTTATATCAGTCAAGACGTTTTCCAAAATTTTACAAAATTCATTGTTATCTTGAACGCTTCTAATTTGAGGAATTTTTCTAAATCTATCGAAAATATCATAATATGATTCATAAACTTTTGCTAAATGGAAATTATTAACAACGTTGAAAGGTAAATGCTGTAAATCTCTCAAAATCAATGCAATTCTTATAGGTAATTCTAATCTAACGAAATTTGCACTTGATATGATTTTTTCCTCGTTTAAAGCTTTACCAAAAGCTGCCAATTGTCTTAAAGTAACTGGATGTGGAGTTCTTTCGGCCCAATTCATCAAAACTGTATTTTGATAATAATGTTGAGGATTCAAATATTGAGAATGTTGAGGATAAGGTCCCAAGTCTGATAAATGCGAAGCTATCGAATGAATATTCTCATGGTATTGATGGAAATCTGGTGGTGTTGTTATATCAATCTCTTGGGGTTTATTGTAATGTACATGTGAGGACAAAGATGGAGTTAGCGTACTAAAACATGAACTGTTATTTGCATGTTTCAAACTCTTGGGTATCTTGGCCCGTATCATAGTGAAGTAAATGACTTCTTTTGTTAGCTTATAATGAGTATAGGGTTCAACAAATGAGTGGATCCTTTGTGGGTTTTATAAGTGACTTTTAAATGCCCGATGATGATGTTTCCACCTTTTCGATGATCTTATGATCTGGGACAAATGGGAAATCGAGCACTGTATGGGAAGAGAATACTAATGAACTTGAAGTGATGATGACGATGCTGACGGTGATGATGATGATGATATATACATATACATATATACATATACTTCTATTGATAATCTACCATTAATATGAACTCTCTCACAATGAGAATACAACAAACCACACAAAAGTACCAGCGCTTCCTTAAGTAACATTCACTCACCAGTTGAGTCATTTCAGCTAATGTCAGGTTTCGCGCTTTTTGGTTTCGCGGGCGCTTTTTGTTTCGCGAAAATAGGTTCGGATTTTCAGTGGCAAGTCGATTTTCAATTTTCGGTTTCGGATTGTGTTAGTTGATTACACAGTTTGGAACCTCTTTGGTGATATATATTGCAGAGGTGTATTGGTTTATAAATAAGGCGGTTAGACAGAAAGAGTTAGAACTGTATTAGTTGAAGTGTCAGTTTTGTATTACTAAAGAGAAAAGGGCTTGGTATATATTGAAGAACTGTGGAAAGAGCTGAGACTATTTTCTAAAGTCACACTATCTGATTAATTTGACATCAAACTTCACACACACACAAGATGTCAACACCAGCGAGAAGAAGACTCATGAGAGATCTTAAAGTGAGTATACGATTAGACGATGCATAGGTTTTGGACACTGGTGAACTAACATTAATTTCAAAGCGTATCCAGCAAGATCCACCAGACGGTGTTTCAGCTTCCCCATTGACAGATAACGTTATGATATGGAATGCAATCATTATAGGACCTGCAGATACTCCATTTGAAGATGGTACATTCAGATTAACAATAAATTTTGATGAACAGTATCCGAATAAGCCACCACAGGTTAAATTTCTAAGTACAATGTTCCATCCAAATGTCTATGCCAGTGGTGAACTATGTCTTGATATCTTACAAAATAGATGGTCACCAACTTTTGACGTTGCATCCATTTTAACAAGTGTACAATCTTTATTAAACGATCCAAATATCTCGTCTCCTGCTAATGTCGAGGCTGCCAACTTGTATAAAGATCACACTTCTCAATACGCCAAAAGAGTTAGAGAAACTGTGGAAAAAAGTTGGGCTGATGATTTAATGGATAATGAAGACGATGAAGACATGGACGATGAGTAAGGTTAGTGAACATTAGTGAGCAAGGCGGGAGAGGTGAGCCATGACGTACGAACATAATATCAACAAGAATCAAACAAAGCTAGTCATTTTATAGAGAATTACCGTCAACTGTTTTAACAACTTTCTTTCAGGTTAATTTACCAGGAAAATTTAATAAAAGCTGGGAAAAGAAAACATGCATAATAACATTCATTAAATCGTAGAATTCTTTTTTTTTTTATCTCTATATACAATTTCGGTAACACTAACGATTATTTCAACCACAGGTAATACCATTTCTTTCCTGATTTCGCTTCCTTTTTCTCTTGTTGATCTTTCAAATCTGCTACTTCTTGTTCACGTTTCAAATCGATCAAAACTAATGAACTTTCAGGAATATTTTCTAACTCTTCATAATCAGGAATCTTACCCTCTTTCTCTAGTTTCCTATCACTATATAGGGCATAAAGACTAACAATAGCTGCAATGTAAACTATGGATTTGGTAAAAGGATCCAATCTTCTTGTCATCCTATTCCAATTCTCGCGTCTCTTGGAAGAAACTTGCTCTAGATCAACTTCTGGTAATTTATGAATTTTTTCACTTGAAAGTTTGGCAACTTTGGCAACTGATGGTATCGTGAAAGGTAAATCTTGTGGAGCTTTATTTTCATTCCAATGTCCCGACAAATCTTCTCTTGGACCATAGTTACCATATGCAATGAAATATGACATCTTTTTCATATCCAACGTTAGCTTATTCCAATTCTGTCTTGATCTCTTGTCAAGTTCTTCACGTACTTGTTGTCTTTGAAATTCACTTAGATCAACATATAAAGGAGGATTCGCCATTATTGGCTTCGTGTCAATCGGCTCATAGGATTCTTCATTTGTTAAAAACCCTTCAAATATATCTTTCATACCATTTTGTGCTAATTCTATTCTTTGTCTATTTGTAATTTGTTCTCTTTGGGAAAGTGGTTTCGAGTTAGGTTGAGAATTTGGTGCTTCTTGCTGATTTTTAGAAATTTCTGGCTTGGGTATACTTGAATAAAATCTAGTGCCTCGTATTAAAAATCTGTTAACTCTAAGCATCGTTACAGAGAGTTTTTTCAGTCTTATAAAAGATGGGGCATTAAATTCACCTCTAAATACGTGCCATGCTCTAAGAATCCTCGAATATTAAGATTTCTTCGCTATTGAGGATTTCCGGTAAATTGATTCACATGACTTTCACATACAATAATAAACAATTCCGGGGGTACTGAAACTACTTGAACTATTCACTATCAAAATTATATGCTATTTTAAAAATGTTATACATAGATTATCAACTCAATCTGAAGTTGCACTGTTATCTTTATCATCATCGTTCGATACCAAATCATTTGCTATTGTTTTAGATTCTTTGTTTTCTTGATTACCATCTTCACCTTCTACTTCTGCACTTTCACCTTCACCTTCACCATGCTTCTTATGTTTTCTTCTTCTCTTCTTTTTTGTTCCCTCGTTGCTATTATTGCTGTTTTGAGCATTTTCAGGTCTCTTCTTCTTGATACTCAATGGATTAGGCTCTTTTGGACCTTTTTTGTTTTTAATCAACTTATTTGAATCTTTAATCTCATCTTCATTCCCACTACCAACTGCATTTAAACCTTTTGTTAGCTTCGCAGACTCCATGTTGTTACTGACTTGAGCACTTGCTTTACTTAGAGGTTCCATAACCATAACTGATCTATTCATATAAATTAATGGAACACCTGGAATTTTTCTTAAACTCCAACGCAGTTTCTCATTTTCAGATGCAACTATATATCTATGTTTATTTTGATTGTTTATTATAACGATTGATTTGATACATTCATGTGGTGGTAAAGGTTCTTTTGGATCATGATTACAACGACGACGTTCAAATGTTCTTGCCATTTCAATAGCTGGTTGATTGTTCTCTTTATATAACGCTTGCATACAGCATTGTGTAATCACTTATTTAAAGTTAGTAATCTATAATCATCATAACGTTTCCAAAATTGAATAAACTGTTACTTACTTGGCTTGACTTCTGCTTGTATAGTTCTATTCAATCCTTTTGTTAAATCAAATGATTGTTTCTCTGCAATAAGTACTAATTGTTCATCAACTATAACTTGGTATGGTTCTCTGAACTTGAAAGTGTGATTGTAAACAAGCATTTGCTTACGATATGCTTTAGCCCTTTTTTGACGCATCTTGAGTCTTCTTTATCGTTATCTTTTATAGCCTTTCCCTTGACGAAACTATTCGGAGTAATCAAAGATTTAGATACAGTAGATAATGTGTATGCTTAAATTTTTTTTTAATCAAAATTCGCGAGATCATCGCTTATGTAAGAGCTTATGCCACAAAAAAAGAATCGCGGAAAAGATCAAATTCGCGAAACGGTTTTTTGGGATTTAATCACATGACATGATTACACTTTTGGTGTTAGGATGTTATTTTTTATATTTTTTTCATCTTTTGGCAGTGACTGTTAAAAATTTTTCAAGTCAATATTGAATAAAAATACAATTCGAGGGTACGCAAAGCTTCTCTTAACTATGACTAAATCACATGATCTATCTACCGGAACTCAACTTTTTTTTTTCACGAATACGCAGATTGGGTTGTGGTAAAATTCATTAAAACTAATATAGTTATTGAATAACTGCTTAATACCAGAGTTGTTTGAAATAAATCAAAGAATAGTCTGCATTTAACGCTTAAAAGTGATTATTCTAGTACATCATACATCAAAATGAAATACTTAGCTGCTTACTTATTATTAATCCAAGGTGGTAACACTGCTCCATCAGTTGCTGATATCAAACAAGTTTTAGAAACTGTTGGTTCAGAAGTTGAAGAATCAAGAATTTCAGCTTTATTATCATCATTAGAAGGTAAAACCATTGATGAAGTTATTGCTGAAGGTTCAAGCAAATTAGCCTCCGTTCCAACTGGTGGTTCAGGTGCTGCTCCAGCTGCTGCTGCCGCTGCTGGTGGTGCTGAAGAAGCTGCTGCTGAAGAAGAAAAAGAAGAAGCTAAAGAAGAATCCGATGATGATATGGGTTTCGGTTTGTTTGATTAAGGTGTTTAATATACTTAAAATTGTGTTTATAATTATTTTGGGCATTATATTAATATAAAAACTATTTCAAACAAAAAAAAAAAAACTGTTGGTTGTATTATGATCATTAAATTTTCCAAGTCATTATTCGCAGTACTGTTCAAGTTCAATCTTCGTTATCAAGGGTACTCGTTTCGTAGTAACTTTTTGAATTTCTCTTTCTTCGAGTCATCAAATGTTTGATACCTTTGTAAATTGATCTTTAATTTTGTTATTTCGTTTGATAATTCTGGATTATTCCTGTGTAGTGTATTTTTCCTTATATTAACACTTAAGTCTTCACCTCCATATAATTTTGTAGTTAACAAATCATTATAATTTTTCAACAGTTGTGTATTTTTTTGAAGCTGTTGAATCTTTTGAATTTTCTCGATAAGCATGATCCTTTTCTCGTTATACTCGTCATATTTGGCCCTTTTAGTACTTGTTAGATCTCGTTTATTAGCCGCTGATGTATCGATTTCAGGTAATGTTAAAACTTGTTCAACTAATTTACCTAATGAATAGATCTTGTAATCAGATTGCAAGCTGATTGGTAAATCTAAGTCTTTGAAAAATTGTAGGAATTCTTCATCGTCAAGGACTTGTTCATTTCTTATAGTTACAATCTGTTCAGTTAATTGAGTTATTGCTTCATTTGAATAATATTTATGGTATGACCTATCCAGCATCAAATTTGCTGAGCTCTATGTTAGTTGCTTTGTAAACTTTTCCATCTTGCGATAACAAATATACACACCTTCTTTAAGTATTTTTGATAATTCCCGAGGTTTCAAATGTTTTGAATCATCATTATAACTATCTTGACATATATCTAGCAAATCGTCATCTAACTTCAATGGTGTTCTAAGCGTTTTCACACAATCTTTGATGAACTTGTTAACTGGCTGGTAATCTCTGGACATGGCCGAAACTTACACAACGATTCCCATTGTTTGATAAGACATCTCAAACGTTTGTTTACATTTAGTCTAGATTGAAAACCGAATAATACTCTTCTCCTTCCCCCATCAGTCGCGTCATCAAAAATAAATATAAATATAAATATAAATATATAAGAATTTCGCGAAATATGGTTACTATGAAAACATAAATAGCCTAAATAATCTAATTTGTGCGCTTATATAATGGAAAAGATCTACCGAGACATAAATATTTTCGCAATTGTTTTGCACAATTGCATTTGCATTGTATTCCTTTGAATTAAAATTTGCGTAAAATAATAGAAGGGCGAATTATTATTTTATAACCATGTATGTCTGATTAAATAAACGAAGAAGGAAAAAAACATTAAAAAACAAAAAGAATCCAGATCAAGAGATGATGATTTAACAGTTTTAAGGATTTGAGCAAAAAAGGTAAAAAGGCAAGATTGACAGCAATTAGGGTATTATGGAAGAATGGCACAGATTATGCTACTTATACATGAGTTTAAACAATGTTTTTTTTTGCTGTAAAGATATAAAGTGTAATTGTACAAGTGGAAAAACTGAGGCTATAACTTAATTAAGTAATGGGGCTTAACAAAAAAAAAGGGACAAAAAACTTTGGTCTGTGACAATTTTTATTAAAGCCTATTTTAAAAATTCATCTAATCTGTAATCAATGATATCTAATGATAACTTTAAGTGAGTTTAATAAAGCCACCATGTAAATGCCGTATATAAGTAAGTCGTGTTAACCCTCCAGACAACCTGTGCTTCAAGATACATTGTTTATCAAGGTTAGATAAAATGCTGCAAATGAGTAAGAAATGTAGACTTTCATTCAATTACCTTATTTGGACTGAAACCCATCAATTCCGTTAAACATTTGCGGTAACTAAATGCTTCTCAAATGCAAAAGTGTAGATCGTGAATTATTAAAGCAGAGAAAAAATTGTTTACAAACTTGATGGAACCCACATATTCAGGTTTCTCAGAAAATAATTTACCGAGTATCCCAAAAAACTGTTTAACGCCGGTTACTTCCACCTATTTCCGCTTTATTCCCTTTCAATCCTCAAATGTTTAGAATCCGGTATATATATATATATAGTTGAAGGGTCTGTATAATAAAGTAAAGTTCAACAGTTGAAAAGGTACTACGATGCTATAAATAAGCATATAATGAAATCTATGTATTTAGGTGGACTTGATAGGCCCAACTAAACAGTTGCCAGATACGATTAGATATAACGGTTAAGCGTTTTTGTAAAACTAGTCCTTAGGTACATTAATAAAATCTTTGTCTTATTGTAAATAAATAAGAAAACGCGAAAGGCTGGATTATAATGTCCTTTATCAATTTATTCATTACATATTCCCTGGAAACGAATTAAACTATTTAGTGCCCTTTGAGTGGTTTTTTTTTTTCAATCCTTCTTCTGTGCGCTCTTCTTGATTTGATCAGATCTTCACTGGACCCTCATAACAAAAATTTGAATTACCCGAGGAAGAAAACATTTCGGATTGACATTAAAACACATACATTTTGTCTTTCGGGTTTGCCTAGAGTTTGTATTCAGCTCTTTCTAGAACTGCAAAACAAACACCACCACCACATTGTGGTGGTGGGTGGTGGTGGCTCTTATTGTGTGTGTGTGTGGTTTTTTAAAAATTTATCCCGCTGTCTCGTGCCCTACTGCTAATCAATTTAGATGACCCAGTACTTTTTTTTTTCCTTGTCTTTCACCGGCGAATACAGGTATAGTATCACTGAAATACTCGCACTGCAAAAAAAACCTGGTTTCAACATGGAGATACATGAACAATAAATCAGAGTTAAAGGTAGATACTGGAATTTGTCCGTAGTTTAATTGGCTCATATATAGATCCCAAATGTGTTTTTCTCAAGGGTTTGTTTGGTTTTGGTTTCCTAACGGGATTCTACTCATTTGGGTTGGTTACACAAATTATTTGTTATCTTTCGGGTTTCAAATTTGTCCTTAGACGACAAAAGCCTTTTTTTCCAAAGCGTGTGTAAGAAACCACATACTCTTTCCAACCGCAAAACTATAACAAACTTGGGTTTCGGTTTCTACCTCCTCTCACCCCCCTCGTTGCCGGCGCTTTCATTTAGCTATTTTTTTTTATAGTTTTTCCCTTTTCCATGTTCACCTTAAATTTTGCCAAATGCTCCTATATGTACCTCTGATGCATCTAAATGCATTTCTATATGTACCTCCATGCCTTTTGAATAAGAATAAGATTATTGTGAGGAAGGTTTCTTAAAAATTGACATTATTTCCTAATTTGTTAATAAATGTAAGTGAATTGCGCAAAAATTAGCATTGTTAATCTGAATTTCACTGTATTGACAATAAACAATTTTTTTTTTTTTCTAACTAAGACAACTTTTTTTAAGATTGTATAGTTGAAATTTTATAATTGAAGTGAATGAATCAGTAAACTAAAGTTTTATTGTGTTATAATAGTCATGGATCCAGTTTTCATCTTGTTAACATTTAATTTTTACAATAATAAAGACTCAAGATTGATTTGAAAAAGAAGCACATCATATATATCATACACATATTATCCTATACTTGGTTACTAATCCCATAATTTATCATATCATATATATATCATATCATATCATATCATATATACATCTAAATAGTCATTCATCCACTCTTATAACCATATATATCCAAATATATTCCCCATTATTCAATAAAATCAAAAGATCATCCACTAAGCTGAATAACCGAACTATGGGCCATAATGTCTGGTAAAAAAACAAATCAAGATAGTACAAAAGGTTTAGAATATAAAAATCTAATTAAGGAAAAAATACTCAAGCCGTCAAAATCTAATGAGTTTCAATTTTTGAGGAAACACCATTCTCATCTCGTTATAAGAGATTCAAATTATTTTAATAAAAATCCAACTTGTTTCATTGCCTGTGCCTCATGTCATAGAGGTCGTGTTTTGAAAATATCTTATATCCAGGAAAAAGTTAACATTGATATCTTGAATGAAATTTATACAATCATTGGTGCTCATCCGTGTTCAAAGAAAAGAGCCAAGTCAACGATTAGTAGTAATAACAGTGCTGGTTCGGTCAATAGCGGTAACACTATAAGTTCGAATCCTATAGGTATTTCGAATTCATTTTCAACAAATTCATCTTCACTAAATTTAGTACCGCCACCACCTGGTTCCACTAGTGGTGGAGGTTCATTAAACCATATTAACAATATATTATCGTTAAACAATGATCAAAATGATATTCAAAAAAAATTGAAGCTTTCGAATCCAATGACCATACCAAGATTTGAAGATTTTTTCGATGATATAGATACTTTGGATCTTTCATCAAAGGCATTTAATTTTAAATTACCAATAAACTCTACAAATTCATTTTCTAATATATCCAATGCTTCATTATCAGCAATTCAAAAAGGTGATACAAATTTCCCAACTTCACTTGATTTATTCCTGTCGTTATCAATTGATAAATATTTCCCAGGGTTCCAGGCAAAAGATACACTGATAATACCTCTACCTGCCATATCAAATACAAAATTCCATACCACACTGGATGAAAATTTATATCTGCAGGATTTAGGATTACAAGATTCGATAAATTCAAGAATTGCCAAATTGATTGATGGCCCAAATTTTACAACTTTGAATAATTTGAAAATCTTTGTACTGATATGTACGTTCCAAGAAGGACAACCAGCATCACCACAAGAAGATCAAACACATAAATATGTGGGTAAAATTATATTGTATTCTGATTTTATCAATAACGAAATCATGAATAATCAATTGGTTTACCAAACTAAGAAATTTTTCCTCAACCATGATTACACATTTATAGATTCAAAATTTGAATGGTATCAGACTAATTTTTTACAAAAAATCTTGATACAGCCATTACAAAAACAGTTGTTGAATAAATTCAAGTATCCAATAATGGGGGAAACGATATCAACAGAAGTCTTCATGAATACTTCAATGTCTATAAATGTTCCATATATCATCAATGCATCATTCTACCAGATCAATCACTCCAATTCATTATTCATTGTTGTTTTCCTCATAACAAAAATCTTGAAGAAGTTTATATGGGATTTGAAACTTGAAAATTTGAATGAGATCAATATAATGAACACATTACAAGGTATTGAGTACAATAATCAATTCAATCTTTATACTCTGAAATTAGTTTTGGATAACCTGAACGAACTTTATAACAAAATATAGACTATGAAGTTCTGAAGTTCTGAAATACCATAGAATCAAGAGCATATCTGCTTCAGTAATTAATGTCAACTATGTATTATATTTTTATTTGATGAAGAAGAATGAAGAATCAAATTAGAGATTGATAATCTACAAGATTGCATGTTCTAGTCATAATTTTTATATAGATCAAGACATCAGTTAGAATGTCTGAATGGATAGAAAAGGCATTGATTAGCATTAACCAAGTCAAATCTCGGTAATATTGGTATAATAATCCACTTTATATAATTCAGTTATTCCGGTAAGCATTGGAACATTGGTGTTTACTTAATTTTAATCATGAAACTTTTTCCCATTTTATTGATGTAAAAATAATAACTAGCCTTTCAACAAGCACAGAGAGCTCTTTTCAAAGTACCAAAAGGTACACGTTTTTGCTATTTAGGTCTTTCTAGGATTCTTCTATACAGTGGACAATATACTATTGATCCTAGGAAAAGCGTAATGCAGAAATGCTTAAACACTTGTAGAGACGACCTGGGTAAATCCGAAGAGTTTAAACCGGGAGCGATGATGAACTGCGATTCGATACACTGATAACCATAAAAGTAAAAGGCATTGTTAAGATACAGGGTCTATCAGGATGTGACCTATCACCATCGATTCTCAACTAGCCCTTATAACTTTCACCTTCGAGGCATTTCTTTGTATATACACAGAGAGACACACAGAGATCAACGCTTTAAACTTTCTGCAAATCACCGAATCGGGAAGCGGAATTACTGGACAAAAAGCGGAATTAAAAATCGATAACTGAAGTAAAATCCGCCCGGCACATAACACTTGAACCATTTAACCGTTTGTAGTATTGCCAAAGAGTATCAGAGTGGGAGGAACTTGTCTGTGTAGAAGCAAGTATAGAGTGAACCTTTTCGATTTATATTATACTATAATTATAATATATTGGTTAATTAATTAATTGATTGAAGCAAGATCCCCATTGTTCTATAAACGAAAATAATATTTATATTTTATAACCTTGTACCATTAATTGAAGAAGTCCAATGTAGACAAAAGTAATTTAAAAAAGAAAAAGAGACCCTAGAATTTTCTTAGAAAAACACAATAAACCAACGCTCTACGAATATAAACTAAATTACTTTTTTTCGGTAAACTGATTGATTAATTGTCCCTCTTCGTAGCTTTATTTCCCATAGATCTACGACAAATTATTATGAGCTCAGCACTATGGAAGCACTATTGAAGCACTTTCCAAACTTTTCATAAATTCATATCCCTTTCCATGCTGGGTTTGGGACAGATCAACCATCAATACAAATCTGGTAAGTAACTGTATAGATAATTGAACGGCTGATACGGGGAGTCCAAATATGTATTTCAGGTTCGTTCTTTTGTTTAGAATCTTGATCGAATCAACGACCCTTGTTTTTTTTTTTTTTTTATTTTCTCTCAGCTTTGCTGATAAATCCGCTGGATTTCTGCGGATTGCACTCTCCACTATCAAATCATACGGTATTTAGTTCTGTATTTGAATGGAATATTACCAAGAAACACACACACACTCCTATTTGATGTAGGTTTAATGCTATTACTGGGTTACGGTTACGCTGTACTACGCCAGATCCTTCTTTTTCGCCCAATGGGTTCCCAATGGGTTCCCATCGGAACCCATGCCGGAGGGTCACTTGAGTTAAATTTAGGTTTATAATTTGTACCTTCTATTATGTTTATACTGAACTTATTGCGCAAAACTTCGTTATTGCGAAAAGTAATGTGGCGTAGGTGTCCATTTTATGGAGAAGTGTACCAGGTTTCGTTGCGGAATCTGTGTACACTGTAACTTGACCGAATAATGTAAAATTTTTTGCAATCGTTAAACTAATGTAGGAAATTTTGAAATATCTCTCAACCTGTGCATATTATTCTTTTTAAACTTTTGCGCTGGACTAAAAGTTTTCTTTTTCTGCAAATTAATTGCCAAAGATTTCTACAATTCTACAATTCTACAATTGAATTTAAGTATCGGAGTAATAATTGTTGATGTGGTTTGCATTTTGATACATCGTAAAGCGTTTTACAGTACAAATTTTAAACATTTTTTTGCATTTAAACATTTGTAAAGAAAACTAGAAACGAATAAATAGTGTCGAAAATATTTCATTGGAAATGAACATGACATGTGATTGAAACACTCTTTTATGTTAATTTTAACTCATTACAGGTTCGTAAAAGAATAATGTATACTACCAAAATGGAAATATGGGAAATTTGGATCCCATTCATGCTATGCACTGATACTCATGTTCAATTCTGTTTATTTTTAGAAAATTCTTATAATGCCCTCCATTGTACTTTTGATCTATTCGTAGTAGTGGGTGGGTTTGTGCTGTTTCCTATACTTCATCTTCACTTGTAGGCTATCTATACTATTTACGGAATGACAAGTGGCTAATGACGTGATATTTGTGGCTTTGCACAAAAATGTTTCAGACCCCCCTATAACGTTTGCAATACTCAAAACAGTAGTAAACTGCGATAATAGTGTAATAGCACTATTGAATACCTGTACTACATAGATTGTTGTCTATTGTGTGGTCAACGTATGATATACAACTTCTTATCTAATACGGCACTATAACTTTGAAAAAACACTCATCTGTAATTACTGCAAACACTACTAACACAATATTTTGGGCTTTTTTGGGTTTGATCCGTACCGTCATGGGGATATTAATACCCTATTGATAAATGTCCAAAAGAACTGCAAACAGTAAATTCTGCTCACCACCAAGTCTAGGTAAAACAAGGGAAATTGAGTGGCTAGTTTATCATATACATCGGTAAAAAAGGTAAGCACAAAAAAACAAACCTATAGAAGTAAACTACACTGATTTAATTATATCACGTAAATTTTAAAATACTATAAAAGGAAAATAAAAAATAATGAAAACCTAAAACACCAAGTTTAAAGGCTTTATTTTAAAATTGAAAAGAATTTATTATAAATTAGCTTATAATTTATCATAGTATTCTTCCCAACCTGGAACAATTTCTTTCATACCGTGACGTTTACGAGCAGCGGTAACAATTTCACCAGCTTTGGTAGTTGGATCAAGAGGATCGGTACCTAAAGTTGACCAATGGTCGAAAACCATTTGTGGGAAAGCTTGACCACCAGTAGCTTGACGTAATTCACCAGTGAAACCAAATGATTCATTAACTGGTAAGTAAGCTTTAACGGTGAATAATGGAGTACCTGGTCTTTGTTCTTCTGAAACAACTTGACCTCTCTTTTTGTTCAAAACAGAGTAAATACCACCAATAGCAGATTCTGGACATTGAATTTCAACTAAGAAAACTGGTTCTTGAATTCTTGGTTCAGCTAATAATAAAGCAGCATAAGTAGCTCTTCTCATAGTTGGTAAGATTTGACCAGCACCTCTATGGATAGAATCAGCATGTAAAGTAACATCTAAAATGTTGAATCTAATAGAACGTAAACTTTCTTCCAAAATTGGACCAGCACCTGAAGCCCAAGCGAAACCTGAAACAACAGAATCTTTAATTTCTGACAAGTATTGAACAGCTTTGGTTTGATCAACAACAACGTTAGCACCAGTACCTTCTGGACCAAAACACCAAATCTTTCTAGCATCGGTAACATCCCAACCGAATTCATCAGCCAAGATTCTAGCACGAGCTTTGAAATCATCCTTTGGTGAAACTTTACCAGTTTCAATAGCAACTGAAGTTTCTTCACCTAATGGTTCAGCTTTAATGTACAAACGGTTATGTTTGTTTGGAGATTTTGATAAAGCGGTAATTCTTGATTCAGCTTCAACAGTTTCTCTGTATGAAACAACTGGTGGAGAAATTTTTAATGGAATACCAGCGTGATCATTTTCTAAATCTTGTAAACAAATTTCTAAATGTAATTCACCGGTACCAGCAACAATATGTTCACCAGATTCGTTAATAGAAGTTAAAACACATGGATCAGATTTTGATAAACGTTTTAAACCTTCAACTAATTTTGGCAAATCGGAAGCGTTTTTAACTTCAACAGCAACTTGAACAACTGGAGAGACAGAGAATTTCATAACTTTCAAGTTGTGAGCTTGGTCATTGGTGGTTAAAGTACCAGATTTCAATAAGAATTGATCGATACCAACTAAACCAACAATGTTACCAGCTGGAACATCTTCAATTGGTTCAACAAATCTACCCATCATTAAAACAACTCTTTGGACAGCTTTAACGAATAAATCTTCTTTTTTACCTGGAACATAGTTTGGACCTTGAATTCTAACTTTTTGACCAGATTTAACGGTACCAGCGAAAACACGACCAAAAGCGTAGAAACGACCTTTATCAGAAGTTGGAACCATCTTGGAAACGTACAACATTAAATCAGCTTTTGGATCACAGTCTCTGATAGAGATACAAGCTTTATCATCTGATGGACCTTCGTATAAAGTATCAGCTCTGTAGTATTGAGCAGTAACTGGAGATGGTAAATGAATAACAATCATTTCTAATAAGGCATCAGCAGCTGGTAAGAATTTTTTCATAACAACTTTTAATAATGGTTTACCTTCTAATTCTTTTTCATCATTTTTCAAGTTAATTTCCAATTTTTCTAATAAAGTTGGAATTTCATCTTTTTTGAAGTTCATGATAGCAGAGAATAATCTGAAAATTGGGTCCAAAACGAACATGTTGAAAGCACGTTCTAATGGTTTACCATCAGCATCTCTATCTTTGTTGGTCCATTTTTTAGTTTTTGGATTGAAGTAAGAATCACCCCATAAACGTTCCATCATTTTAACTCTGTCAACACCGAATTTTTTAGAATATCTTGAAGCGAATTGACGAACGGTGAAAGCCCAACCATGTAAACCTGAACCGAAGGCAACAGTACCACGTTCTGGGTAAACTTGAACATCACCTAAAACTTTATCAGAGTAAGTAGCAATGATAACGTTAGCGGATTCAACAGTTCTAGCAAAAGATTGGTATAAATCTTCTTTAGTAACTTGTAATTCTAATAAGGCACGATCAACTTTGTTGATAACTAAAACTGGTTTAATACGTTCACCTAAAGATTGACGTAAAACGGTTTCAGTTTGGACACAGACACCTTCAACACAATCAACAACAACTAAAGCACCATCAGTAACACGTAAAGCGGCAGTAACTTCTGAAGAGAAATCAACGTGACCTGGGGAATCAATCAAGTTAATTAAGAAAGAAGTACCTTCAGTTTTTTGTTTAATTTCTTTAACATCTTCATCTTCCATTTCAGAGTATAAAGAGATAGCAGTGGATTTAATGGTGATACCACGTTCTTGTTCATCCTTTCTGGTATCAGTGAAACGAGCTTCACCAGCTTTGGCGGCTGAAATAATACCAGCACGTTGAACCAAGGAATCGGTTAAAGTAGATTTACCATGATCGACGTGGGCAATAACAGACATGTTACGGACATTGGTAACCTTGTCCATTAAGGCACGCATTTGCTAAAACACACATTGTTAGTAAATTAATCCAGTGATTATAATTGATTGGTGTTCCACTGATCATCATCATCATCATCATCCGCTACTACACTAAAAATCCTCTTTAGCTTTTTTTTTCGCCCTCCCACAAAAGCTTACATAATACTGGAAAAATTTTTTCTTCTCCCACCAGGAAACTTTCTTCAACTAGAGATGCACTTGATGATAACCAACAGCAAACCAATTCAATTCAATTATAAACGTACATCAACTGTGAAGTTCACTATTCATATTGTTAGTATGTTTGTTCTTGAAATGTATTTTGTAGGGCGCTTCTAGTAGATTGATTATTTGCCATATGAATTTTTTTTTTTTTACATAGGCAAACAGGCAAAAAAAATTGAAAAGTTTAATAAACCATCAAAGTTTTTAAAGCCTATTCAATTCAGTCCATCAAGTTCGAATCAAAAAGATCAATCACCAAAGCATGCCTTCTCCATCAATTTAATGATAAACAATGATATCACATACCCATCTTGACTTATTTGTTGTTTTAAAGGTGTAGTTGAATATTAGCTACACTTCAAGTGTTACAGTGTGAAAAAGAAGGGAGAAATAAATTTATAAGAAAAAATTTTTGTTCTGAAAATTGAAAAACTTCAAAAAAACCAAAAAAAAAAAAAAAAAAAAAAAAACTTATGCGCAGAGTTGGAATGGGGACGCACAGAGCATAGAGAGGATCCCGTTGGGTTGGAGGAGAATGCCAGCAGAGACCGGTAAAGAGATTTTGGTAGATTGCTGGGAGGAGATTCCAATTAGACACAGAACCGTTGTGTAAAATTCTAACCTGGTGATGATTATTCAAATAGCGTGTCTGGTATTTACGCTGACCTCTTGCTGGGACCAGTGGGAAAAACAGGCTCATTCCACTTATAGTGTTCTGAGATTTACTCCAGAGATATTTATATGTGTTTACATATAAACCGCATCGTAGATCTACTGACTAAGCCGATGTCTCTTAAACTGGGGCACGTTCAGATCAAGACTAGTTTGTACTAGTGTTGAGATTATGGGATAGAGATGGTGGTGTGTATAATGATAGTAATAGCGACACAGTGGCAGATCCAATTGGTCGAATGTACTACAGAAGGATGAACATAACAATCATTATACATTGACGTGGGGGATAATTCTAATATGGTTAAAAAGTTGACCCACCTAACACCGACGCAGCGTTTCTAGCATCAATTGCAACTTCTTCATCAGATTCCAAATTCTCTTCAGCAATTGGTTCGGGTTCTTCTTCAGGTTCGTTCAAAATATCATCGTTGAAATGCGTCGATTTACGATCTCCACTCCAATGATCACCTTCAGGCCCTTGACTCGATTTATTTATAGCCTTCTTCACAGGATACGCTTCTCTTCCTAATCTTGATAATCCGCCATTTTCATCAACTAATCTAACATCCAATCTAACTTTTTCCAATGCTGATAGTTTTTTACGTTCATATTCAATTCTCTTAACAACAAATTCTCTAAATGTTTGCTTTATTAAATGATCAAGATATTCCAAGTATTCTTTTTTTTCAATCAGCATATTTTCGGTTATCCTCTTGATCTTATGTGTCAATTCCTCTTCAAATTGTGTTGCCTCTTGTAATGATCTAATAGCTTCATCAACTTTGATCGGATTGATATCTCTCTTGTTTCTCAATTTTCTTGCGTTTTCATGCTTCAATTTAGTATTTGATTGCGCATTAATCAAATCTCTCATCAATAAATGTCTATTTGTTAAAGCTTCTTTAATAGTATACCCATCATTCACAATGTTTTCTAATCCATCACCCAATGTAGCTAAATCTAATGAACTTATAACAGATTCTAAATCACCAATTATTGTTATCGTTTTACCAAATTTTTTCCACATATTTTGCATACCAGGGTGTGAATTCTCTAGAGTATTCAGTTCAACAATTTTCTTACCCAATTCATTTTCGCTTATAGCCAATGTTTTTTTCAATTTACTCAATTTCTCTAATTTATCATGAATTGAACTTGTGGTCTTATAAATCGATTTGATTAATGGTCTAAACTCTGCAAGTTCTAACACTTCATCATATGGTGGTTGAAACTGTTTCAATGTTTTCCTTTTCAACCCAGATGCTGGTAGTTTTGATTTGTTTATTGGTGAATATGAATTATAATCACTCTCCACAAAGAACTGAAATTCTTCATTTCTTATGATTATTGGATTTGATGTTATTCTATTAAACCATATTTGGAAATTATGTATAGTTTTTTTATAATCCTCTTCATTTGCAATACCATAATGCGTAAATGGTTGCGGTAATGATGGAATGAAACATTCAGGATTGGCTCCATTTAAAAACTTGAAAAACAATTCAAATTCTTGATATGACTTCTTAACACTTTTGTAATTTTTCTTTCTAAAATGACTTAAATTAGTTGCAAGATCGAATATAATTCCAGGATTCTCCTTTTTGTTGCTCAATGATCCAATTCTTTCAATCCCATGTACTTTAACAATGATCTTATAATTATGCTTCTTATCGAACCTTTCAGGTACTAGAGACTCTGCACTTTCAGTTTTTCTTTCATTTTCACTGACTTCCGAAGCATTCACAGACTCAGTATTAGCGCCAGCCTCTTCAGATCCCACTTGGTTACCTTCTTGTTCCTGGTGTACACTTGGATCAATATCAGAAGATTTTGGTTCTTCATCTATGTAAGGATTATTCTCCGGCACATCATCATGGTTCTGTGCTGGTTCAGCAAATGGATTGTTGTCAAATTCATCAGGATCATACGGTATGGAAGAAGACATCTTGTGGAAAGGAAATATTCAAACTCAATTGACTTTGCTTGTTGTGTCTTTTGATGTCTTCACTTTTCCACAATGGAAGGGGTGGTGAATGCTGTACTGTTCATTTTCAATTTCAACAAACTAAACCCGATACGATATCGCACATCCCGCCTAGCTAAGGGGATTTACCCGCCAATACGCTCTGCCTAGCAATCTTGAAAGTTGCCTAAATGACACTTCCCATCTAGGCGGAGACCTGTCAGAAGATTAGGCAACGCACCCTTTGAACTTTAGGGAAGGATCAATCTACAATCAAGAAAGTAGAAAAGATAAGAAGAGACCATTGAAGGTTTTGTATTGACTAGCCCCCCATTTCAAACACAAATAATGAGCTCAAGACTAATCCTAAATCCACAAGATGACAATGACATACCCATTAAGGGGATAATATTCGATTTGGATGGGACCCTTTGTCTCCCACAAACTTGGATGTTTGGTGAGTTTGATAGACTAATTTGTACTTTGATTTATGAAATGATATCTAACCAGTCCACAATTATGTGGTCTTAGCTGCTATGAGAGACTCAATTGGATTGATTGATAAAGCTGTAGACATTTTGGTGTATATAGATGCAATGGAACAAGAAGATCAGATCATAGCAAAGCAAAAAATCGCAAATGTTGAAGAGAAGGCCATGAAACAAATGGTAAGTCAATAAGATTTGATCTTGAGTTGATCAATACTAACGAATGACTAGGAACCACAACCGGGTCTTGTACAGTTGATGAGCGTAAGTACAGTTTCACCTCCTGTATAAAGAGAATCAACATTAACATAGATAAAGTTCTTAGCTGAGAAAGATTTACCAAAAGCTATATGCACTAGGAATTTAATAGTAAGTTTAATGCAATATATGAGATTTCTCCTTACAAGCAAATGCTAACGATTGAAGGCTCCTGTGAATCATCTTGTTAATAATTTTTTGCCAGATCAAAAATTTGATCCTATAGTTACAAGAGAATTTTTACCTCCAAAACCACATCCTGCGCCAATTTTACACATTGCAAATACTTGGAATCATGATCCAAAACATTTGATAATGGTTGGTGATTCAATCGATGATATGAAATCTGGCAAGGAAGCTGGTGCTACTACAGTGTTAATTAAATCTCATGCAAATGGTCCGATTAGACAAGTAGAATATACCGATTATGTCATTGATAGATTAGATGATTTGGTGAGTATGATACAGGAAGGTATACAGAAGAAATAAAAACATTATGAGCTTCATGAACTAGTAGATAATTTCTTGTAGTTCCATAGAGAAAGGTTTTTATGAAGAAATGCACTGGATACTCCAATCATTGGATCTAATCTTTCATCATTGATGTATATCCAATAATCGTCCCCTCTTTGGTCATTAAATCTAACCATTCCAATCCTCTCTGTTGCCGAATCTAATGGATTTTTGGATTGTTTTTCAAAATACCCATTTGCTCTCCATGAGTAAAGCATAGAATTTTTGGAGACTTTGAAACTTGATGTCTTGGAACTTTTGTTAACTCGTAGATAAATCTTAGATAGTTTGCGAGCTTCAAATTTTTGTAAATCTTCACACCCTCTAATTGTTTCCAATTCGCCCAATTCATCTTGTGGAATAACGATATTTTCGGCAAGACTCGAATCAATATACGGTGTAGTATACCCAATTGAACTTTCTTGAGCCCGCCCGATCCCGATACTTGATGATAAAGCACCAAGTGGTGAATTTTGTGAATTATCCAAAGTGAATGGGCTTGTTTCTTCGAGCAGCTCTTGATTATTTAAAGCTGAAGTGGTTTGCGGCAGATGACGATCCAGATATTTATTAATCATTGGAAATTGTACAAAATGTTTATAAAGCAGTGATCCGACACATATGAGTACTAATTCAGATTGGTCTCTAATATCACTCATTATCCACTCTTCTTTGAACAGTTTCTTTGAACTGAATTTTCTGGTTATTTTGTACCTTAACATATTGTTTGAATTGAAAATATTATAAGTTTCAAATTCAGTCAGATCTTGTGAATCCTTCATTATATGAAAAGCTTCAGCCTTTTTGAAGTTTAATGGATAAAATCTCTTATTCAACTCCACTTGTCGTTCTTTTCGATATTGAACATCCTCATAAATGGCCTCGGCCGAGAAGACAATACCAGCAAATATCATCAGAGTCCATACAAACTCCATTATAATAACTTCTTATAAATTATATTTTTGATATGGCTGCTTGAAAATACCAAAATCAGGTTATAAAGCACCCAGATAGCTCGAAATGCTATAGGAATTAGCATCGCATATGATATGTACTTCTTATTTGTGTAGTTTTTTTTTTTTATCTACATTAATCTTTTTTTGTGTCAAATGACATCTCATTCTTTTTTTTTTTTTATCTTTTTTCATATCACATAAATCCGATTAAAGCATAGCACTTCAAAGGAGAAAAAATTTGAATATTAATCAGCACCTACCAGGAAGATGCAACTTAGTTGGTTCCATTTCAGTCTCATGACATTTCCACATCAGCAGGGTTCCCTCCATTTTCCGAATTTGACGGTGGTGGAGTTATAGTTGGTCTAACGGATTCATCCCATTCTTTATCAAGTTTACCAATATTTTCCACTTCAAAGTTATCATTCATAAATCTTTCTGCATGGAATCTTTCGCTAAATGTAATGTTAATGCCTGAATCCTTTGGCAAAATCTCTACAACTTTACCACCAATAGTTTCCAGGTATTTATTTAAAGCTTCATTTTTTTGATCCGAGACATTTTTGACAGTAACAGTTCTTGTTCTGAAATCTAATTTTCTATTGTAGGTGGTATCTCTTGGTCTTTGATATGGATTGAACCCGCCCCTGCCTCTACCCCTACCTCGACCTCTTGCTACACCTCTTGCTCTTGATGGGACAACTGGGATCACACCATTCAGTTTGGCTTTCAAAGCGGCAATACCTTCTGGTGTGACTTCAAATTTTGTAATATTTGCTTGAATTTCCACAACTTTAGCTCTGATTGCATCTTCATTTTCTGGATGTGCTTTCAATTCAATATCTAATTGATTTAATTCTTGTTCATATTTGCCCAACATTCTTTCTTTAATAGCTATCAATTCTTTAATTTTAGCATCTTGTTCCTTCTTTTTCGCTAATCTTTCTTCAAACTGTCTTTGTTTTTCCATTTGTTTTTGTTTAAATTCATCAATATCGAATGGTTCTTCCGCTGGAGGCTCTGGAACTTTAGCGATATCTGCATCTTTTTTCCTATAAAATACTTTAACAAATCTGTTATCAAAAATTGGAGTTGGTGAAGACCAAGCCTTTTTCGCAAAAAATGGATTAGCAAATTCAATTTCAGCAATTCTATCAGTTAAATCAATCAAAACATTATCAATAGCCCCAAATCTTGAGAAATAAGCTCTTAATAATTGCTCATCCAGTTTATCAGCTGGTAAATTTGCCACTATCAAGTGCTTTGCATTTGGAACCTCACGTTGAGAAATCAGACTTTTCAAATTCTCACGCTGTTGTTGTCTATTGTTGGCACCATTATAAGCTTGAGGATTTGCAGGCAAGGCATAATTTCTCTTTCTTGTATCATTTGACCTGTAATTACTTCTATCTGGTTTATATATTGGTTCTTGAGGCGCTTTAGGAATAGCTTGGTTACTATTATTGTTCAGCTTTGCGCTTTCTTGCTCAAAAGCTTTTGTACTCAAGACATTGACAATTTCGAAAGCAAACGATTTACTATCATCAAGAAAATCTTCCAACTGGCCATCCAATAGTTTCACAAGTTCATCGCCTTCGACTTTATTGTTCAATAGCGCTATAACATAGTCTGCTAATACAGCTGGATCAGCATCCGACAGCTCACTGGCTCTTTTAACCAACCAAGGCTTGAATTTAGGGATTACCTCTTCTGTAATTGGCATTTTAGTATAGAATTGGCCAAGTCAACCACAGCGGCAGTGTTCAATTGAGGTTAATCAAACGTTATTATAGCACTCAGAGACTTGATCCGTTAGTAATTTTGTATTGATCTTTTCGCAAAAAATCTCAGTACTAATAAAATTTATTCGCGAATTATATCTCAAAAGAGAATATTATTACGTACTAAATGGTTATTATAGTGGTTATTACTAAAGAGGTGAAGTTGTATATTTCCGATTTACTATTAGTCTTGATTGAAAATAGGGGGAGATCTGGTGAATGAAACAGAGCGCTTTATTTTCAAACTGATTATAAATTCCGGTATATATAAATTATATATAGAGTAAAACTGAAATGCAAACTGGAGAAAGAGTTGTGGTGATATTCCGATTGACATTTAACATTACGCAGAGTCTAAAGCTAATCGTAGCCTCACATGGACTTAACCACCAGATTAAGCTGCAAAAATCCCACACAATAAAAGAATTAAACTAACTCCGGAATAATATCATGTTACTAATGTCTCAACGTCTCAAGGTCCATTACTAATAAAGTACAAAGTTCTGGCGTGATGTATAAAATGCTTTTAACCTCTCTATTGGGATCCAATAGAAATTCAAATTTCCGAAATTTTCAATGCGATGAGCCTCGGGAAACAGTAACGTAAACATGTTCTCTTTACTATTAGAAAAAAACACCACATATAACACCTATAAAGCTACCAATTTGTTGAGTCCAATTCCTTTTTTATATAACAGAATATAGACTATACACATTCCGTTGAAAAAAGCACATTACACAAAATGACACAATACGTGATAACGGCTATTGCCCATGCTGATAAAATCGAGCCAAATGCCTTTATGGATCTCACCAGGTTCATTGAATCACTACCTGTAAAGATTAACAATATTAAAACTTTGAGCGAGGATCGTGTTTTCGATATAAGCTGTTCATTGGTTTTCAGCGATAGTGATTCAACTCAAGAACATGAATACGATATATTTGCTAAGATTAAAGAAGCCATTTTAGAATGGGAAAATGGTGATAAAATTGATTTAATTTTCCAAAAACAAGATGAGTACCGTCAAGATAAAAAATTGGTTGTTTTCGATATGGATTCAACTTTGATTTATCAAGAAGTTATTGAACTGATCGCTGCTTACGCCGGTGTAGAAGACGAAGTGGAAAAAATTACAACCGCTGCGATGAATGGTGAAATAGATTTTAAAGAATCACTAGCAAGAAGAGTTAAATTATTAAAAGGTATCGATGGAACAATTTGGGATGATTTGAAAAAAAAATTACAATTCACTAAAGGTGATTTCGAACTAACAAAAGCCTTAAAGAAGAAAGGTTGTAAAATGGCAGTGTTAAGTGGTGGATTCATCGAATTAGCTACGTTTGTTAAAGAAACTCTTGGACTTGATTATGCCTATGCCAACAATCTAAATACGGAAATCAATGCCCAGGGTAAAAAAGTATTCAATGGTGAGACTATCGGTGATGTCGTTGATGGTAATAAAAAGGCAGAATTGGTCCAATTCATTGCAGAAAAGGAGTCTATTGACCTAAGAGCAGTCGTTGCAGTTGGTGATGGTTCAAACGATTTACCAATGATGGGTGTTTCAGGGTTTGGTGTTGCTTGGAATGCTAAACCAAGAGTACAAAGACTGGCCCCATCTAAACTAAATACCGATAAAATTTCCGATATCTTGTATATCTTGGGTCATACCGATGAGGAAATTAAAGAATTGTTGAAATGAATATACTTTATTTAGCTTGATTATTGTTCCTTTATCGTAATAACTCTATCTTCAAAGTAAATTATTGCCATCAAATGCCTACACACTTGACAACCTTTTAACTATACGCCCTTTGACAACACCCTGCAGTCCATTAAACAACAATACATCATCACCTTCCTTGACATCTTTTAAATTCACTTGCCTCTCACTGATAATACCTTTAGTTAGCAATAAATGTCTAACAACACCACATAAACATCCTGACGCTAATGGTGGTGTAATCCACTCTTCTTCACCCGTTTTGGAATCTATATTCTTAAATGCAACATTCGTTATAGATCCTTCTGTTATTTGATTTGCAGTATTATACAATAATACTTCTTGAGTGGTTTCAGCGTCTTCTCTAAGTATACGGCTTCTGGCTTCATTGTAGTGTTTCCTTTTGGTGGTTTTCAACGATGTGAATGGTGATATCTGAATTGGTTCGCTATCTATATAAACATTCCAGATCTTTGAAGTGTAATTCTCCCATGAATTGAACCCATCGAATAAATTATACCTTTGTGGCGTTAAATGTGTCGTTATATTGACACGTCCTTCTTTATCGATGGTCAATCGTATTCTATAAGAGTTAGATTTATCTAAAGGATGAATAGCCTCATTTAACTTTGTCAATAATTCATCTCTTGATATCTCAAACCCCAGCTTGAAAAATTTCAAGGCAAAGTTTAAACGATGTAAATGCTCATCAAATAGGAAAAACAACTTGGAATTATCAGTTGTCGTTTCAAAAAGGTCAGGATCAACAGAATTGGTTAACAATGGATCATATCTAATTGTACTTAATATTTCGAAATCTTCGTCTTCATAATTGAATTCAGTGTTGATGTATCGATCTTCTATATCCTTCACAGTTTTATAATACTGCTCAATCTTATCATCTTCTTTCAAACTAGGCATCTTAACCAATATTGAGCCTATATAATTCTCTCAACAACGTTTCATTGAATATAAAATTATTTTGTTTCATATTTTGTATCACACTATTATGGTAACCTAGGTAAACACACCCGGACATCAGAAATGGGGTTAAGGGTATAAAAGAATACGCTACAGTAATCACAAACAACTTAACAATGTATTAAAAGTAAAAATATATTATCATACCAAAGCAATGTATTGGGTAATAGTTTAGAAACCAAACAAACAAAAAAACATAGAACAAAGATATCCTCATAAGCATATAGTATTAAAAAAAAAGTCCAAAATTTCACAAAACAAGATAACGAAAAACACAACAAAAGGAGTGGAGAAATAAATTCACAAATCAGAACAAAAGCCTAAACGTATTCATTTTTAATGAATTGCTTTCTAAGCTCAATTCTTCTACTACCGTGTAATCTTTTAATGTATTCAATTCTTTCAGGAATTTCAGATTTTAGGTAGGCATCATCTCTAGGAGTCCAAATACCATGAATATCTTCAGGTGGATTTTGACCAGTTTTCAAAAGCATTTCAATATATTTTGGAATTAAAATTAAATCACCACAGACACAAGTAATGATATAATGACCAAACTTCTTTTGAAGACCAGCTTCAACATAAAATGCATTGATTAGTTGTTCTGCATCGTTGATTTCATATGAACGATTAACAATTTCAGTAATTTTATCAACTGCACTCATTAATGGTTGGAACTCATAAAACTTTGGAGTAATAAACTCATCTGTAAAGAATTTATCTAGATTTGGTGGATTATTCAATCTTTCAGCCTCTCTAACAGCAGCAGCAGTGTGGGAGGCCATTAAATCTTGAGGTTCTCCTTCATTATAATTAGCCAAGTCATCTTGATCGCCATTCGCAAATAAATTGTTTGGATCTTGTGCAGCGTCTCCATTGGAACCATTGTTTGTTCTTCTTCTAACTTGTCTACCACCGTTTTGTTGATCGTGCTGATCATTATGTTCGGCCAATCTTTCACCAACTTCAGCGTCATTCAATTCACCATTTCTGTATCTTTTGGAAGATTTGAACAAATGTTTACCTGTGAAATTTTTGATATTATCAGGAATACGGCCCTGTTCAACTTCGGTATCATAATATTCGATGAAATTATCAATACCATATGGAATAGCGAATTTTCTATATCTATCCCTCCAAGCAGCTTTTGTATGACTTGGTTGATCTTTAGCTAAAGCATCTAAAAATTTACCAGGTAAAATAACATTTTTTGGATTTCTTTCATATGTATCGGCCAACTTTTCAACCAAGTGTTGTCTAACCAAAGTACAAAGTAAATAATCATCATCAGCAGTGAATTTGGTTTTCAAAGTGGTTGGTAATTTATCTGCAATCATTGGATTACCATCTTGATCAAAGATTAGATCACCCTTTTCATCAGTTTGATAGACATAATCTAATTGATTGAACAAATAAGTTCTGTAACGATAACGGACTGAATTGCCAGTATGTCTACCGATTTTGTCAGCAATCTCTTTGAACAATTTATGAGTTGAACGACGACTTGGATTTCTTCTAACTTCATCCAAAATTATAGCATCTTCTTCTGGAGTGAAACCATTCTTATTTGATGAAGGAGCCTGGATACGAACCAATTCGCCATTCGAATTAGTGACAATCATGGTACTATTTTTAGCTTCATTACCATTCTCTCCTTTATCAATCAATTCACCGACTGTGGTAGCATGATTTCCATCACCATCTTGAGTACCTGCGACTGGCTGTGCTAAAGTTTCAGCAACCTGTTCTTGAACTTGTTGAGCATCATTATCTCTGTTATGTAAATAAGTAACCAACTGTTGAACTTGGTCATGATCTTGTTCATTACCAGCTGTTGTTTGATTGTACAATTTATAATTTTCCACTTTTAACAAGCTCTTTTGTTGGGTTGATTCATAGATAAATTTTGGGTCAACAGCATCCCTTAATGGGTCATGATGCTTGGAAATATAATAACCAGCACCTGGATCATTGATAACTTGACCACCGTGATCCTTTTATATGTATTGTCAGTATATATAAAAAACCCAAAACCACATGTAATTTACGAAACACATACGATAATCAACTTTTCTAAGTTGTCTCTATCATCCTCATTGATAGGGATAAAGAATTGAATAGGCGCATTTTGACTATTGACAAACAATTTTGAATCAGATTGACTTGTAATGTTAGTATATACGTTCTGTAGCTTTGATCACATCTGCACATCAACATCCGAAGCTTTGCATATCATCATCACCAAAGATAATGGTGCCTCTCTATTGACTCAAATAAAACTCAGGGGCTAATGTTGCCACCGAAATGGCTGCATTTCAATTAAACTCACTTCAAAAGTTCTTGATCAATGTTATCGTTTTGGTCTTGTGGTACGGATTCAAAAGCGTCTTCCTGGCTCATGTTTTGTCTTGTTTACCTTTGTTTTGGTTCCCAACGTAGATTGCAAAACAAATGGTGTAAGGATGCCTTTGGGTGGTGTCTGTGTAAAACAATTTTTCCTTCGAATTTCAAATTTGTTGAAGTTTTTTTTTTCTTTGCGTTAATTTCAAATTTCCGAGGGAACGAAAATGAGAAAAGGACCGGATTATACTACATTCGGAACGAGATTCACACCTTAATTGGCTAAACTACTGTGGTCCAGGTAACAGGGGGATCGCTATATAGCTACAAGTTGTCAATATTTAAACAGAAACTAATTTATTGTACAACAGATATATAAGCAAATTCAATGTGTCATAGGATCATATCTATCATGCTTTCTTTAAATTCTAACAATTTAATGGCTTTTGCAATGCTTATAAGTTTGAAGTGATTTTTTGTTTGATAGCATTTGGGTTAGCACCAATAACTTTGTCAACGACTGAACCATTCTTGTAGAAAATAACAGTTGGCATAGCACTAACTTCTTGTTCTTGAGCAACAGCACCAACTTCATCAACATCTATCTTGTAGAATTCAACATCTGTGTATTCTTTATCAAATTTTTCTAATAATGGAGCAATCATTTTACAAGGACCACACCATGTGGCGAAAAAGTCAACGACGACTAATTTATCTTGAGAGATAGCTTGTTTGAATTGATCAGCTGAGGTGATAACGTTAACCATTGTGAACTATATTATTTGTGTATATTATTTAAAATCAATTATAATTGATGTTTAAATTCTTTTTAATTTGAAGTATTCGATAGTAAATGTATAGGATTGTCGACCTTTTTATACCACTTCCAAAAATTCGTGAATGGCTTACAAATTGTGGCCGCTATCTGAAATCTTTTGCATTCTGGAACCAATTTACTTCAAACTCAAACTATCATCCATTTAATTACAAATTATTTTAATTGTAATCTGCTTTACTAATTACATTTAGTACTGATTAATAAAGTCTGCGTTGGGATTAAATATTTCCAGAACAAATTGGAAAACGTTTGACACATTTATAATCTTTTCCATACAAATGTTCAATCTTTGAATATTATTAATAACCTCGCTAACAATTTTGTACTGGGTTGCCACTCTTGGGGCGCTCATTTGAAATTAGAAGGAGGAGGACACCTCTAGGCAGGTTCCTTGCCCACCAAATACTTTGTCAAACAGTTTTATTTGCGAGCGTAACATTCAGCACTGAGAGAGACAACGGGTTTACAGCGAAAAATTGCCTGCCTACGTGTAATTATCAGAACAGGAGTCTGGTTTTTGTTGTATCTCCACAGGATTGGAATTCTTTGGGAAGTTGAGTAAATTGAATTGAATTAATAGGTTATAATAGATGAACTGATCGACTTAACTGAACAAGTAACTCCAGTATCATGCCAACTACTGATAAATACGAGGTGAGTAATCGCAAAGTTGGATATGAGCCAATTGAAACAATTTGACTAACAGATTTAAGATCATTGATACTGATCCTCATTTCTCCCGTGTTGTCAGATATCTACGTCCTTCAGATTATGGAACTTGGGCATTGGCAACCGCAGCTTTTCCAGGTTTATTCACAGCATTAGAATATTTTGATCATAACAATGGTAAACATTTCACAAAACCAAATGGTGGTATCCTAAGAGTTACCACACTTATGGGATTTATCGGTGGGTTCGTTATTGTTTATAATAAATCAACAAAAAGATTTTGGGGAGTTTCTGAAAATTCAAGAGAAGTTAAGTTAGATAGATACGAAATAAAATCTAAGTTAAGTAGAGGTGAATACCCTTATGGGCAATCAACTTTATCACCTTGGTTACAAGATGTTGCTGCTAAAAATTCTAAAAATTCACAACTATTTTTAGGTATCATACCATGGTTCAATTTGGTCAGCCATCCTCATCATGATATTGATCTGAAAAAATACTATGAAGTTAGACCTGGTGAAGAAGAATGGGGATTCCAATTGCCTAATAGTGATGAGTTGAAAAGACTTGCTTCAACTGCAAATTGGAGTGGTGTCTGATGAAATTACCTCTTCCATCAGACTCAACCTCCATATATACCACTATTTATTACTATTTATTACTATTTATTTATTTATTCATCCTATTTATTAAATAATTATACACTGTCAACCACCAATAAACCAAAAACAGTTCAGACATATTATTTACCTATTCTTATGTAATCTATATACTCTATGCTTATGTCATCCGATTAATGATTCTTCTTCGCGAAAATAGTCACCAAAAAAGTCATAGCTTTACTAGTGTCAAAAATCAATGATATATTTTGAGAAGCGTATAGATTAGTTCAAGCTATCCTTGGTGGACTTTTGTCGATTAAACTTATACCATATATATAGAGATTCATAATGTCTACCAAATTGAACATTTTAGTGCCTGTCAAGAGAGTCATTGATTTCGCTATCAAACCAAGAATCAATAAGACAAATACTGGCATTGAAAAAACAGGTGTGAAATTTAGTATCAATCCATTTTGTGATATTGCTGTAAGTAATTAGAGATGTCAGCTTTATGTGATAATTCTAACAATAGGTATTAGGTGGAAGAAGCCATCCGTATCAAAGAGGCTCATAAAAACCTTGTCAATAAAGTACATGTTGTCTCAATTGGTCCAACTAAATCTCAAGACATTCTACGTCAATCTTTAGCTAAAGGTGCTGATTCTTCAACTTTGATTGACGCTGGCGAGGAAGAAATTGAACCGTTATCAGTTGCAAAGATCTTGAAACAAATTGTTGAAAAAAATGAATCAAATTTAGTCATTTTAGGTAAACAAGCTATTGATGACGATTCGAATCACACTGGTCAAATGCTTGCAGGTCTTTTGAAATGGCCTCAAGCTACCAACGCGGCTAAAGTTGAAATCA
This sequence comes from Hansenula silvicultrix, assembly GCA_030574755.1. Lineage (NCBI taxonomy): Eukaryota > Fungi > Ascomycota > Saccharomycetes > Phaffomycetales > Wickerhamomycetaceae > Hansenula > Hansenula silvicultrix. The sequence goes on from JAJMFL010000001.1 coordinate 1,015,409, forward strand.
AAGATGATGAAGTCTACGTCACAAGAGAAATCGATGGTGGTGAAGAAACTGTCAAATCAAAATTACCAATGATTATAACTACAGATTTAAGATTAAATGAACCTCGTTTTGCTACATTACCAAATGTGATGAAGGCTAAAAAGAAGCCAATGGAGAAATTAAAATTGAAAGACTTTGACGTTGATGTTACAAAACGTATTGAAGTGCTAAAAGTCGAAGAACCACCTGTTCGTAGTGCTGGTATTAAAGTTGGTAACGTTGATGAATTAGTTACCAAATTAAAAGATTTGAAAGCTATCTAAATGTTTAATAGAATTTTGTCGTTTTCCAATCTAATGCACTACAACATACATTAATCCAAAACAAATAGCTGTAGCTCTTCTTCCCACTTTTTTGCAGCCGAGTTATTCCTATGTGTACAGCGTGTATATCCATCACACGTAATTTTGCGCACGTCTTTTTTCGAGAGATCGGACCCCCATATTTTTATTCAGAACCAACATATCTCAAGACAATAAAAACAAGCGATGTTCCTGAAGCTTAGCTCACACCAAGATACCGCTTGAACTTTCAAAGGTAGCCAAAGTATTCATTATGTCCACTTTGACTAGAGCAATTGAGTTCTTGGATCCGATTATTTCTAAATGGAACTTTGGTGGAAGACCACTAGTGATCAGTATATCGGGACCTCAAGGCTCTGGTAAATCATATCTCTCCTCCAAGCTAACCATACACCTAACCAGAGCTTATCCTACTCTCAATACCATAACAATCTCAACTGATGACCTATACTTGAAAAACAAAGACCAGAAGCAACTAGCAGCAGACCATCCGGGCACAAAACTATTGAATGGTAGAGGATTACCAGGTACACACGACGTTGAATTGGGTTATAATTTGATCTCCCGCATTGTTAATAAAGAAAGCGGGTTTAAGATACCAACCTATAATAAGGCGGCTTTCAATGGTGAAGGTGATAGGAACGATGAATCCCTCTGGCAAAATGTTAACAAACCAATTGATATATTGATTGTCGAAGGATGGTTTAATGGGTTTTTACCCTTTGAAAACTCAGATGATGTGGAGGATAAGTTTGAAAGTTCTGAACTACTAAAGAGCTTCCCAAAAGAAGATATATATGAGATTAATTCGTTTTTAGATCAATACGTTAAAATATGGAATTTTTTCGATGTTGATATTTTTTTTGATACAGAAGATATCAATAACGTTTATCAATGGAGAATACAACAAGAACATGAACTTATCGCAACTCATGGAAGTGGAATGACAGATCAACAAGTGAAGGATTTTATCAGTAGGTATATGGTTGTTTATGAGCTATATTATAGAGATTTCACCAAAAGAGGTACCCCATCTACACCAAAAGGGCAGCATTTGAGAGTCAAGTTAGATTCTAAACGTGCTATTGAAAAAATTGAAAAGTTTTAATTAGCTCGAACATAGTGGAATAAACATATTATAGATCTGAACTTAGACTTGATTGAATGTCGTCCGAAAGTAAGCTGATACAATTATTACCTGGAACCAGTTTGTTAAACGATGAAGAAGAAAGAATTGGCTGCGACTGTTGCTGATCGCACTGCGGTTGGCGATGATTGTCAGTGTTGTGGTTTCTTAGATCTTGGAAATGTAGAGATTCATCTTGATTGGTTATATCTTGCAAACATTTTCTTTTTCTCGACCGGTAAGTTCTAGGTAGTTTATCATCCATAAATTCAGCTTCAACTATCTTCAGGTTTGTTCTTGTTCTGTGCTTGTTCGGAGCCACTTGTAGATTATTTGAAGCCTGCAATCTGTTTTTGGGTTCAGGTCCTGGTTTACCTTTTCTCTTTGGAGCCGATTCTCTGGGTATCTTTTGTGAAGTTATTACTAATTGGTCTGGTATGGATTCGTTGAATGAACTTCCTGGTGAAATAGGTCTGAAGCGATCGGGAGCTGGCCTGTTATTGGTATCATTTTTCAATTGGATTTCATTAATTTCATCGGAAAGTTTCATTTGTGATTTATTCAACTTTTTAAGCTCACGATTAAAATCAACTTGTATATTATGAACATCTTCAATTCTCCTTAGGCATTTTTTGACTGTATCCGTCAATTGTAAAATGTTCATGTTTGATTCCTTTCTCAGCTCTTCTCCTTTAACATCGTGATCACGAAATTTTTGAATACTGTTACTTATCGCTTGAAGTTTTTTACTCAAAGTGGCAGGCGTAGCACTATTATCAATAAAAGGGCCTTTAAAATTAGAACTCCCATTAGTATAGGCACTAGAGATTTTCTCAAACTGTTTGAGTGAAGCTTGTGTTGATTTTAAGAGATCGCAGATTTCAAGCATATTTTTGGCCTGTGACTGGGTTGAGTTGTTTTTGCCATTTGATATCGTCTTTGATGCTGATAAAAAGCTAGAAGTTGCTTTCGAAAATGTGCTTGCAGTTTCATCCAATAATTCTGTTGAGTAGTCTCTCCATTTTGTAAACTCGTTTTTTAGCTCGTTTGATGTATTTTTAATCGACTCCGAATGTTGTGTCATTTGACTGGTTAGCTCTCTTGCTTTGTCTCTCAAATCCATAGACTCCAATTCTAGCCTTCCAGCCCAAGTTACCAACTCTTTGTTGATCTCATCTTCGTCCATTTGTGCATTGTCTTTGTCACCGTCCCCATTATCAGAACCATCATCAGTATCACCATCAAAATTTGTGAAACCTTTCAATGGCTCCGAGACAGCTTCTGTAGCATCCTTAGACCCACTTGCTTTGACCATTGCAAATTACAAATTATTCCACCATAAAATCTGTTTTCCTTACTGTAGTTCCTGCCATGGTAATGTAGGAAGGTTGAGGAAGAGTCCTCCTCTTTATACTTCAGGAAGTTCATTAGCCGCCGAACTAAAATCCAAACATACGAATATGAAGTTCGGGAAACAGGCATAATACGAAGCTATTGAGAATCGCAAGTATCATAAATTCATATAAGTCGTCTATTATTTCATCCTTTATACCCTATTAATTATGAACTTGATGGCTTTGTTCTATGATTCTTCAATACTTTGCATTTTTGATAATTCTGTATATGTCTTTGGAACCGAACCCTTGATTGGTGATCTGATGACATTTGTCTTTAATGGTTCACTGTCAGCTTCCTTGAACCATGGATGCTCGATAGCTTGATTTATATCCAGTCTATGATCCGGGTCAACCACCAAGAGCTTTGATATAAGATCAAGCACAAGATCATCAATAGCGTCAAAATATGGACTATAAAATGCATACTTACCAGCAATGATTTGCTCTCTCATGTTTGGTGGCCCCAACTCGTCACTAAATGGTGGAAACCCAACTACACAAACATATAACAAGACACCTGCACTCCACAAGTCAATATTTTTTGAGTACTTTCTTGTGGACCCCAGTACTTCAGGTGCGACATAAGCAGGCGTACCACATAGAGTATTTGTGAACTTCAGTTCCCCTATGAATTTTGCTAGTCCAAAATCTGCAATCTTGATTTCAACATCTAGTTCATTCTCATCCCAAGGACCTGTTGACTTTTGATTAGGTGAAGTTCTTGGTGTGATATTCAACAAAATATTTTCAGGTTTAATATCTCTGTGGATGATGTCTCTATCATGTAGATACTTCAGTCCGCTCAAGAGTTGCTCGAAAATAGCTTTGGTTTCATTTTGTCTCAAGTTTTGTTTGTTTACGATTCTAGTGAATAACTCACCGTTGTTGACTTTCTCAAGTACTAGGTATGTCGTGAAAGAATACTTATTGATAGGCTCGGTGTATGTACCAATGAGCTTCCCAATATGTTGGTGCTTTATACTCATCAAAACTTCAAGCTCTTGGTTGAATTGTTTGGTACTTTTTACATCATCTGCTTTTTGAGGCTTGAAAATTTTAACAGCATATGACTTACCAGTGTTTTTATTGATTGCCTCCTTAACGACAGCATAATGACCAGCTCCCAACTGTTTACCGGTCACGTATTCATCAAAAAACGATGCCTTCTTTTGGATTTGAGATACATTGACGTTCTCTTTATCATCATCAACTGATTCTTCATCTCTTTTATACCTAAAGATGTACGCACCACTTTTAGCAAAGTTTATCCTATCACCGTTTTTCAATAACAAAGTCTTTCCAGATATTCTGGACCCATTTACAAATGTTCCATTCGAACTGTGATCAATGATATTCAAATAGTGTGTCTGAGTTACATCGTTCCACACTAAAAGAAATTCACAGTGTCTAGTTGAAATATCTGAGCCTCTGAGTACAATATCATTTGCTCTACTTCTACCAACTAAGAGAGAAGCCTTAGCGGGTACAACAATATGTTCAGAATCGATCAGACTATAAAGCTTTCCAATATCATTAGTCGCCACTATGGTGTGCGATCTCTTCAAATTGTTCGACTCTTCATCAGAGAGATTTCTTACCTTTCAATTGAACTGTTAGTAAATGAAAAATTGGGTACTGAACGCCGGTGAACTCACCCTCTTATTGTTCAGAGGTGTTAATGACATTGTATGGTTTCAAGCACACATCAAGCTAAAAGTAAGTTGAATAAAAATGTCTTTTTCAGCTTTAGGTATAATTTTTGATCCAAAAGTGGTCTTGAAGATCGGCCATATGTCAATTTTTTGTAAACAAACGCGAAATTCTACAGTAACGCGTTATATAAGCATGTAGAGCATAGTGAACTACACGAGATTTACACCCAGTAAAGCTACTGTTAGTCTAAAGTTAATGCATTTTCATTATATCATTGAGTTCCTAATTATTTCATGAAGATTGTGCTAATTGCGTAGATCTAATTCAAAAGCGCACCGCAATAATCTTCAATTTTCAAGACTTCTAGCATATACTTGAGTTCCTTGAGGCTTTTAGATTGAGGATCCCAGTCCTTGTAAGAAGCTATAAATTTCGATACCCATTTATGAGACTCAATGTTTTTGATTTTTTTGAAATTGTCAACAAAGGCATGTAATGTCCAGATCAAATTGTATTCGTTATCTAGTATAGAGTCATTCACAATATCTAATGTAATTTTTTTACCTTGGATTAAACTTGTTGTGTTCAACGAGTTTTTTATAGCATTCAGGAAATCATTCTTGTCCAAATGATCTGCAATGTTGGTGGTGGTACTGAAGAATTTATTTAGCTGGATCAACAATCTTGTAGTTGGATGGCCCAGATTGTGGGCAATTAATAATATTTCGAATAAATAAAGCTCAAACGTGTTTTCATAACTCGACTCCAGTACATGAAGGGATCTGAATATATTTGGATGCCTCAAATGTAATGCAAGAGAGCCTGGTATGCTATTCAGAGACCCAATGATTGTGAATTTGACATTATATAGCTCTATTAGATTCACCAACACATGAGTAAAATCCGGACAGTATGAAATTTGAGGCTTGTTGGTCTCATCAAGATAAGGGCCTGGTATTATACCATCAACACTCAATAGCCCAAATTTCTTGGTATTTGTGAATAAGTTTCTTTCAATCATAATCTCCATAAGTTTAGCAGACAATGGGACTGAATAGTCATAACCAGCAAAAAACACAAAATCAATTTTCTTAAACTGTTCTCTCCAGTTTATTAATAGCTTGAATAAGTCCTCTGACGACATTTCATTGATTTTAGCAGCCTCCAAAGAGATGCTTTCTATTTGGTAATCGTAGCTTGTCTCCATATCAGAATACCAATCTTTAATTGCATCAACAGCTAGAGAACTTAAGCCTTTTGCAGATAATGTTTTGTTGTTTTTACCAACAACCGATACAACAAGGATATATCTGATTAATGGCTTATGTACGTTTCTCTTTATGTATAAATGCTTTTCTGTAGGATAATTGTAGTATAATTCTGTAGCTATTCTAATTTTGGTCTTTGTTGTAATTTCTCTATAACATTCATTGAATTTGGGTACTACATCTCCATACTCTGTATTTGTTTTACTATAGTGGATAGGGAACTTACCCATCTCCACAGGCGAGGTTTCAGTTTTGGTTTCTAATACAGATATTTCACCACGTTGTTCATCGTTAAAGTGATTTTGATACCATGCCCATACGGATTCTGGAGTTTGTATAGCCTTTTTAGCTTCTTTTAGATTTTTTTTCAGTTCAATTGAACTTAACATTTCTTGATTTAGATTCTCTTCACTTTGTTTTTTCGTTGGCCATATCCAGCCAAACCACCCATCCGTGCTAGGCGTTGCTGATGTTAATGTAGAAGAATGCTCTGATTGATTGTCATTATGGTGATGACCTTGAAGGTTTACCGCCTGATTGGCAGGCAAATGAAAAGTTTCCTGAGGCAGGTACGATAATGGATTGAGCCATGATTGCCATTGCTGTTGCTGAGCTTGTGGTGCATTTGGCGGTACTGTGTTATTGTCTTGCGGTTGGCTGTTTATGCCATTCTCTTGGATCTCTTCATTATTTGGAGTATTGCCAGACCTTATCTTCGATTCATTATCAACAACTCTCTGCTCGCTTTGCTCGGTCACTGATGGCTGGGAGGAATTCTGAGCTTCTAATGGGTCGACAGAAGAGAGTTTTCTATTCGAATGCTCAGCAGAACCTTGTTTCTTCTTCCAGTACTTCCAGGTTGTAGATAAATTTGAGGAACTTAAATCCTCATTGGTAGAACCTTGAATGCTTTTCACCGTAGCTTCTCTTTGGCTATCTCCATCGACAGAGGGTATATCAGAGGCCATTTCAATCTTTATCTACCCGTATCGTAACACAGGACAATCGATATTCTGCGTATTCTTTCCAATTTCAAAGCTGTTGTGATGTGCCTTTGATACTGCAGTAAATTTAAGCATTTATAAGTAAAAAATTCGCGATGTCTCTTTTGGAAACTCACGATAATAACTACAACAAACATAAGAAACAAAGGGCCCATCAATAAAGGTTTCAACTCGTTATTAATCAAATAATGAGTGCGGAGGTGTCCTGGAGAGATGAATTTCTCAATTCCCTAGAAGTAAGGGACCAAATTGAGAAACCTACATCTGGCGTTTTCGCAAACTGTGAGTGTTCTGGTATCGCAGCGCTTAAATCAATGGACTAACTTAGTTATAGTGGAAACTTTGTATGAAAGATTGACAGCAGCTGAAAAACGGCTTTCTAGGTTCAGCTCTGATGGGACTCAAGGGTATGTTTGATGAATACACTTATATCTAATAACCAATTCTGAGTTACTAATTCCTCGTAAAGCGAGATGAAACAATTACTGCAGGAAAATGAAGAGCTAAAAGCGCAGTTGAAAGCAACTAAAGAGGAATCAAAATATTCTAAGGAGCAGTCAAAGGCACACAGAGCAGAGGTATTGAAGCTCAAGAAGGAAAACGTTTCATTGAACAAAGCTGTCAGTCGGTTGACAGATAAGTTGAACAACCAAACAGAAGAGTATCATCACAAGAATAAATCAATCGAACTGATCAATGATGAGATTGTATCTCTATCTATTCAGAACAATCTATTAACAGACAAGCTCGAAAGGTTAGAGAAAGAAAACTGCGAATTGGTGCAGAGATGGATAGAGAAAGTCAAATCAGATGCTGATAAGATGAACGAGACCAATGCATTTTTAGAGGCGCACAAGGCCAAGTGAATATATAACTCAATAGCCTTTGTTGGTCAGACTACTTTTCCACAAACTATCAAATACTCAAAGTGCTCTAATAGTTCAAACTTTTGGTGTCAACTGTGAGCTTATAACCCATCATAAAGCTGTTATCAGTTTCCCGGTAAGCGCACACGAAACACATTTTTTTTTTCGCTCAGTGAGAAATATAATTCGCGTATTTTTCCTTTGGGCAAAAAAAATTGAGATGAGTCTTCAAGTGGAAAAGTATACATAGGGTTTTAGAGGTTTTCTCATTAATCATTGACAGGTTACCTTAGGTTTACTCTATCTTAACAAAACTGTGAAAACTCCTCAAGATGTCAACTTTTGGTACATTATTCCGTGTTACTACTTATGGTGAATCACACTGTAAATCAGTTGGTTGTATTGTCGATGGTGTTCCACCAGGTTTAGAATTAACAGAAGCTGATATTCAACCACAATTAACCAGAAGAAGACCTGGTCAATCCAAGTTATCAACTCCAAGAAATGAAAAAGATCGTGTTTTCATCCAATCCGGTACTGAATACGGTAAAACATTGGGTACCTCAATAGGTATGTTGGTTGCCAATGAAGATCAAAGACCAAAAGACTATTCAGAAACTGATTTATACCCAAGACCATCTCATGCTGATTTTACTTATTTGAAGAAATATGGTATCAAAGCCTCTTCAGGTGGTGGTCGTTCAAGTGCAAGAGAAACCATTGGTAGAGTTGCCGCAGGTGCCATTGCTGATAAATTTTTAGAAAAAGCTAATGGAGTAGAAGTTGTTGCATTCACTTCACAAATTGGTCAAATTAAAATGAATAGAGATGTTCAAGATCCAAAATTTATTGAATTACTAAATACAATCACAAGAGATCAAGTTGATGCTGCTGGTCCAGTACGTTGTCCAGATCCAGAAGCTGCACCAAAAATGGTTGAAGAAATTGAAAAATATAGAGATTCTAAAGATTCAATTGGTGGTGTTGTCACCTGTGTTATTCGTAACTGTCCAATAGGGTTAGGTGAACCAGTTTTCGATAAATTAGAAGCCCTACTGGCACATGCTATGTTATCCTTACCAGCTTCAAAAGGTTTCGAAATCGGTTCAGGTTTTGAAGGTGTTCAAATTCCAGGTTCCAAGCATAATGATCCATTTTATCTAGAAGAAGGTACTGGGAAATTCAGAACTAAAACCAATAACTCTGGTGGTATTCAAGGTGGTATCTCAAATGGTGAAAACATCTATTTTTCTGTTGCATTTAAATCAGCAGCTACTATTTCTCAAGAACAACCAACTGCTCAATACAACGGTGCTAAAGGTGTGTTGGCTGCTAAAGGTAGACACGATCCAGCTGTTACACCAAGAGCCATTCCAATTGTGGAAGCCATGGCTTCATTGGTTTTAGCTGATGCTCTATTAATTCAAAAATCAAGAGAGTACACTCAAACTCTTTTCAACAAAGATTAAATAATCAAATATTTAAATAAAGATGATATCATTTCAAATTTTTTTTTTTTTTTTTAGAAGAAACTACCTTAAGTAACATTATCCGATATCTAGGAAATGGTCCACATCTTGTATGTAGCCTAGATTGACGCGAGTAAATTGAGCTTGATTTAAGCCTTGTGTGTTTCTCTTTCAAAATTTTAAATATGGGAAAGAGTCACAATTAAGTGTATATGAGAAATTTACCCCCGAGCAGCCGACTTGCTCCGGACTCGGAAGGGGCCTTTTGAGCGTTTGTTGCGTTAGGCTGAACGGTAAGTTTTTCTTTGCGCTTATATTGTATAAATACTATAATGAACCCCAGCTTTATAGAATTTTAATTTTGAAGGGGGAATAGTGATCAAGTCTGATATCTCAGGAGATTAGAACAATACACAAGAACCAATATTATAGATCATAATGGTAGTGGATACTATAGTTTATCACCCAACTTTAAAGAAGTTGATTAAATACCTCGATACCACAGCTGGAAGAGAAAAATCATTTCGTTTAGTTCAGTACTTGGTTAGATTTTTGGCCTTCCATGCTGCTTCTAGAGGTTCTTTAGAATTAGCAAAATTGTTTAAAGCTATACAGAATCATGCTGCATTCATTAGAAAAGGTTTAAGATTTTTGAAACCTTTGAATCACGTTCAAGATGCTGCTAAAGCTTATGACAACAAACTTTCAGATTCTATTATCAGAGCAACTGTTGTTTTGAAAAACTTGGCCTACGTTGGTTATTTGTCATTAGATTCAATTGCCTGGTTTAAACTAGCAGGCTTGGTCTCTAGCAAGACTTTACCAAAAGCTCCAAAATATGCCAACTGGTTTTGGTTTATCGGTTTAGTTGCAGGTTTAACAAATGATTTACGTAAGATCTCTGTTACTAGTTCAAAACTTCAATCATTAGATGAAAAAGATTCAGAAAAGGCCAAGGCCATCGAATTAGAAAACTACAAGGCTACCAAGAGATTAGTTTGGGATTCATTTGATTTCTTTATCGTTTTAAACAATTTGAAATTCCTCAATTACGATGAAGGTGCTATTGGATTGGCTGGTACAATCACCTCGATTTTCGGTGTCCAAGATATCTGGAACAACACTAAAATCTAATAGTTTGTATATTTGAATAGATGCGATCAATAATGAAACCCACCCCTTTGTAGTGTATTTTTCTCTCATTCCAATAGCTGAGAAGATTAAGTATAATGCTCGTCGCGTTTGAGGTCTGAGTGGCCTTTGCATGTTTTATGTTTCGCACTAAATGTCGGTTTGAGAAGTTACGAAAAAAACATCATCAACAAACAGAGACAAAATCGCACAGTTGATGGATGACACTAAATTCAAAGCGAGTTCCCGATCGCAAACTAATCGATTTAGTCACTAAAGTAGCCATATTCTATGAGACTGGGAGGCTTTGATACCCTATAGTTAAAAATAACATTCAACAAAGTTCACCGTCTCAAGCTGATTCTTAGAGGTTTTCCGGCAAAAGCTCCAACTGATATAGCTCACAGACATATAGGTATTGATAAGTACATAATCATAGAAAATATAACATGTCGGTTAATCAGGACAACGACAAGAGATCCTTCAACGATATGAAAGTTGGGATACCAGTGAACGGTATAGCGGTTAATGGGACCCGTGGTCAATTCGCTCAACAACAAGCTGTAGCTGCCGCTCAAGCTCAACATCAACAACAACATCAACATAGGTCATCTCCATTAGCCCAACAACAACGACAACATCAACTGAATGGTAACGCTCATAGTGTCTTGACTACGAGAAGTCCCGGCCAAAGAAGAATATACAACTTTGCAGAAACTACACAAGACTTGTTGAAAAAATATGAAAATGCAGAACCAAGTTTGGAGTTTCACATACATGAAAATCATTATAGATTTGGGAACCAGGTGGGTATCACTTAACTTTCGCTCTAGAATCTGTAAATACTAACAAATATAGGATGGTAATATATCTAAAAACAGTCAATTGGTGAAGGATTTTTTGGAATATGTTGCAAGAGAAGAAATACCACATGCTATAGTCGAAGTCTTGAGAGATGCAGGTATAAGGTTTTACGAAGGTTGTATTATACTAAAGATTTATGATCATAGGAATTCCATAGAGAAAGAAGTCATCAATGAAACTACAAAACAAAAGGAAACGAAAAAAGTACCTCGTTCGTTTAAAACTTTACTCAAACCAACTCAATTATCATTATTTTATGATTTACTATATCAAACAGATTCTGCATTACAAAGGTTTAGTGATCAATTAGGTATATCTATGGAATCTGAGATTTTAACTTTAACGAAAAGAAAATTGGATCTAAGTGTACCTTTAAATCCATATAATTTACCAAAAGAATTAAAACCCAATTCGGAATATCCAAAAATTAATAAAGAAACCGGTGAAGTGATACATAATCATAGATTAGAGTCAACGGATCCGAATTCCAAAGCTTTCAAACCTTATAAAGATCTCCATGATGATTTACCACAACAAAATTCTGAATATGAACAATTTATGTTGATAATGAATGATAGAGGTAATGGATCTTTAGGCGATACAGGTAGTGATCCAAGTCAATTTACAAGATTAAGATTTGTGGAACAATATAGACTAAAGAAGGAAAAATTAAAACAACAATCAATGTCTGCAAATTTAACAAGTCGACCATTTGGTTCCACGAGTGGTGGTACTTTAACGCCTGCTCAGCAACAACAATTACAACAGCAACGCTTATTACAGCTACAACAGCAAAAAATGCAAGGTATGAGTCCGCTACAACAACAACAACATTTATTAAATCAACAAAAGGCAATGGCTCAACAACAATTACAACAACAACAAAATCCAAATCAAGCTTCAAATTCAAATCAAATGCCAGGGAATCAAATTGGTGCTAAACAAGAACAAGTGGATGAAGATGGTAAAAAGATTAAAAAGGCTAAAAAACCAACAAAGAAGCAACAAGCCGCTGCAGCTGCAGCTGCAGGGAAAACATTACCAGGATATTCTGGTAAGACGTTACCTGGAGAAGATCAACAACCAGCTCCGAAGAAGAAGAGAGGTTCGTATAAGAAGAAGAACAAAGATCCGAATGCAGCAAGTGCAAATAAAAGCTGAATTAGTTATGTTGTTTTATATATGAATAGTAATGATTTGAAACACTCTACTGTAATCGATTTTAATTATTTAATACATAATTTTACAATCATCTATTCGTTAATACATAATACCTGAACAAATCAAAATAAGCAGACTGATAAAACCAAAAACACACTCGATTTCCATTTATATACATAGTTGTTCATTCTCTATTAACTATAGCTTTAATCAAAGCGAATATTCCTTCTCTATCCTGTTCTTCGTGGATCCAAAATCCGAAAATATCACCTTCTAGATTCTTAATTATAATATAGTCCGTTTGATATTCTGTCATGATTTCACTTAGCCCCAAAGTCCTACTTTCCTTTTTAGAAAGCAGTCCCAAGCTGAAATTTTCTGGTGAATTTCTATTCATGATTATAACCCCATGATCATAAATATCATCAACGTCTGTTTCATCTTCAGATTTTTTCCTTGTGTAAACCGCCATAACTCCCTGGTAATCTGTTTGTTCCCAATCTTGTGCATCATTAAACTTATAAACCACACAATGCGAAGTATGGTATAACAACCGATCAATCTTTGGATCATAGCGGCCAATCACGTTGAATGTAAGCGTCTTGGTATACAAACTGAATTCATTGTCTATAACAGTTTCCGGTGCGGGTGGAGTTGGAGTTTGTGATGTACTTGGTAATTGTGACATTGTTTTAACTTAAGCAGCCTTATAAGTATGAATTGTCTTGACTGCTTGTTGAGTTTTACCTTGTTTTACCTCTTCTTATATATGTATATGTCTCTCGATGGCAAATTCTAGACAGTGGGTATGTAGGTTCTTTTTTTCTGGAATTGTGTCAAATTTTTCTATACTCTGATCTCTTTGTTCTTCTACTGATTCTATCAAGTGAAATCGGAATGGAATCTCTTTAGAAACTGGAAATCACATCACCGCCAAAATTAAACTGAGTAACGCATTTTTTTTCGCGGGAAAAAGAAGCGTTTCAATGTTGAACAAGTTCTAGAGCTTTTACCCGGTGTTGATTTGGCACTTTGGAGAAACAGCGGCTAAGAGATCAACGCAGTAACACAGTTGGAGGTGGATTGTGTTTAACTGTGCCTATTGCATCCCCTGGTAATGAATGTTTGATGAGCTCATATTCCATATGGAAAATGATATATTCCTTCTATGTGTGTTTAAGCGAGTTCAAAAGTAGATGATACACGACTAGTGAACATTCTGGAAATTTAGCAACTAGGACTTTGGTACTATATAGCCCACCCCCTCGGCAAAAGCCATAAATCTCCGTGGGCGCTGGTATAATGTGTGTGAATGTATACTACAGATTCTACTGGAACTGTTCACAATTGACGTGTATTCAATTCATATAGAGTTGGATGACTTTCCAATCGCTTTCTTCACCTGCGAAGCATTGAACATGAGCTTAAATCTTTTTCAAGATTTCTTCAGCTTTGGTAACTTCTAAACCAAAGTTATCTGGTTCGACAATTTGCTCTTTGACTTTACCGTCTTCAACAATCAAAACGAATCTCTTGTTTCTAACATTACCAAAGAATGGAGCTGCATCGATTGATAAATCAGCGGCTTTGGCGAATTCAGCTTCTGGATCAGCAATGAAGCGAACCTATTTGACAATTAGTACTCAACTTTCTTTCTTACCAAGTTTATACCACAACTAAACTTACTGCACTACCTTCACCTAGTTGATCAGCCCAAGCTTTGGTAACAAAAGCATCGTTAACAGTGGTAACGAAAACATTGTAGCCTTTGCTGGAGAAATCTTTCAAGTTCTTGACGTAACCTGGAACGTGACTGGCTGAACAAGCTGGTGAAAAGGCACCTGGAACACCAACAATGATATTTTTACCCTTTTTAAAGTCGTTAGTATCAGTTAAAATCCTTTGGAAATGGCATTTGATACCTACTGATTTAGTCAATTGAGCTAAATCAACTTCATTACCTGGGGAACCTTCTCTTAGAGTACCCACTGATGGGATTGAATCACCAATTTGAAGGAAAGAAGCTGCTGAAGTCTTGAAAGTACGAGCAGCACTGAATCTTGGTGCTTTGGACAAAGTAGAACGGAATTGAGATAGCATTTTCCAATTGATTAATCTGTAGTATTTGATATATATTTAAAAGGGGGAGTGAAAGAGCAATTGGTGGGTGGGTGGCTTTTCAATTCCTTCATTAACTTGAATTTTCACGAATCTTGACACCAACCATACTTCCGGGAAGGAATCCTTTGGATGATCTCTCTCATTACAAACCCGAAGACAAGTTTATGCGGAGTCCATGCTATTTTGATCAATGTATAGATTTTTCAAAAGGTTTAATTCAACGAGTTCAATAAGTGAAGCGAAACAATGGTTGGGTAGTCTAAATGCACAAACGGTACCCAGAAATGAATTTAAAATTACATATAGTAGGTCCTCGGGTCCTGGTGGTCAAAAAGTTAACAAGAGTGAGTATTAACGAACATTACTAGTGTTTATATCTTGATTATATTCTAACTGTTGAGTCATATTAAAGCCAGCTCTAAAGCTACAATTCAACTAAATGATATAGATCTCGCAATGTGGATACCACGAGAGATCAAAACTCAATTGAAATGCAATAATTTCAGATACTTAACTAAGAATAATGGATTGGTGATTCAAGACGATTCGCAAAGATCAAGAGAACTCAACACAGAACAATGCTTTGTGAAACTAGTTGAAGAGATTAGAAAAACAGTATATTTCGAAACTGAAGCAAGCCCAGAGGATAAAAAACGATGGGAATCTATCAAGAGGGCAGCTAATGAGAAACGATTAAAAGAAAAGAAGAAAGCCTCAGAGAAGACAAAACTACGGAAAGAGAAATTTTAATTCTTTTTTGATTCTATTCTATCATATATTTAAGATGATTCATTATGCATTTTTTTCAGTTCAATTACTAACTAAGCGATTTACCCTTTTGTAGCCAAAAATCTCTTTTAGCGTCTTTACTTAAACTTGAATTTGAACTTTTCTTTTTAGGTTTAGCCTTTTCAACTGAATCTCCATCATCATTACTTGATTCTTCATCTTCTAATCCCATTAATTTATCCACATTAGGCTTTGGTTTGTTAGTTTTATATTCTGGTTTTGGAGGTTGAACAATTTCATCTTCTGAAGATGAAATATCTTGTTCGGAAAAATATATCTTACTTTTGGATACTATACTAGCACTATCATCATTTAGGGCTTCATTAATAACCAAATTCCTTTCATCGTTAAAATCTCTAGCTGCTCCCTTATATCTAACAACATTACCCAAGATGGATTTCCCTATTCTTTTCTTATATGTTGCAGTGTCCAAATCGTAACATCCATTTGTTAACAATTCATAAGCACCTGCAAATGCCTTTTTAATATCTCTAATGTTAAAAGAACCTCTACTGATGTTATTTGTAGGGTCTGAAGGATCTTGAATAGCTAAAGAAAATGATGAACGACCTTGTAAGTCAGGATAGTATTTTTTATTGTAATAACAAACATTATCAGGTTCGACACAAATTGCAACGTTATCATAACCAAAATTTTTACCATATAATTCAAAAAACTCAATTAGTAGCACACCGAGATTATTATAAGGAGAAATATTACCAGTTGATAGTCTTGGATGTAAAACTAAAAAGGAATAAACAAGACAAATGATGGAATAACCTCCAAGACCACCAACATGGACATTATTCAATTTTCTTGAAGCTAAAAATTGTTTAACAATAAGAACAATTTCTCTTAGCCCTGGAGTATCATTAATCCAAGACCGTATAGTCTTTGCAGCTTCGATCCCATTTGTTCTTTCAAGTGAAACGTCAATATGAATATTTGAATGAGTTTCTGTAAATTTAATAATTGGAACTTTTGCCTTTGCAATGACTTCCACATTAGTTGCTAAGCCTTTCCTTTTCAAAAAAGATGATAACGAGTAAAGCGAGTTTCTTGATTCATAACCGCCGTGTTCCGATACAATAACCATATCGATATCAGAACCTGGCAAATAAAGGTCAGTGGCATATGATCCAAATACATGGACCTCACAATCTGGCCATAGACTCACAACGGCTTCTCGAAGTTTCCGTACTGTGTTATTTCTTAGTTCAATTTCCTCCTTTGATGGCGAGATGTATGCAATGAAATCTTTGATTTCTAAAGTTAACCAATCGGCAATTTCCTTTTGTGTTGAATGATCATGATTTTTTATCCATGGAACGTCATTCTTGACTCTCCCCTGTGCTCCACTTATATTTGGATGTGACTCGTCATCATCCATAGAGTATGCGTCTTCTTCGTTATCTAGCTCTCCGTCTTCATCATCATCTTCATCATTCTGATCATCTGAATCGGAAAAATTCAAAGAGATGAAATCGTTATTATCGTCAAGATCATTCCCAGTTTTCGGTTTCTCATCTTCCTCTTTTGGAACTGTGGGTATCACATCTTCTACTAATTTGTCATCATTGTCGTTACCGCCCTTTTTCTCATAATCGAGATCACTATCATCGTCCACAAGCACAAAGTTATTGGACCCGTCATCTTGTTTATCGTCACTGTAATCATCAACTAATATCACGTCTCTTTTGATCTTTTTACGATCTCGTTCATCCACGTCATCGACTGAATTTACTTCTTCAGGTTCCCTGTCTTCTTCATCCACATATTCGGGTTCACCTTCTAAATTTTCTAAAGTCGAATACTGATTTTCATGACTTTTATTATTAAATACATCAAATGATCTTTTCAACTTGTTACTTGAATTTTTTATAAACTTTCCAAACTTCCCATTAGATTTACTTTTCCCCTTGGACTTTGGTTCCCTGGATATGGGTTTCGCAGAGTCTCCCATGATTAAAAATCCCTTGTGTCTCGTAGAAATATATATCTAGATCAATGCAACGCTCCAACTACACTCATCTCTCTTCTTGATAGAGTCAAATTTTCGTTGATGAGATGCTTTTGAAGATTCGCGGAAAAAGCTACTGTTTGGTTCGGGGACTACACATATAACCATAAACAAATTCAATTAAAGGCGGAAAAAAGCAACAAACGTCTTATTAAAGATCAAGTATTAAGTGTATACTGAGGCACTGGAGGGGAGGGGAGGGAAGGATTTATGATTGTAATCACATATTCTTCCAACCACCTCTGAAATCGTGTTTCACATAAGTCAAATCGTCAATCGGTGTAATCTCCATCACGTCATTATAGGCATTGAAAGTGTTCATAGGCATTATGAGGACGTCATCGTAGAGCACAGGCTGAACAATCTTGGTGAAGTTTGTCCATCCGATGAACTTCCCGTCTGAGATATCAATAGAGTTTCTTTCCTTGTGATAGTATTCGAATTCTGTATGTCGTATATGAGGGATTGGATTTTTGTTTATGAATTTAACATTTGAGAAAATTTTGTTGAAATGCTTGAAAATGGCATCTGTGAAGATCCCAGGGCCTGTCCAGTTTAAAATTGTGAATATTGAGTGTAGTGTATGGTATTCCCGATCAATCTTTACATGATTTAATCTTTGATCATACTTGTTTAAAGTTGTATCTACGATGGCATAGATCAACTCTCTTAGGATTGGATGTCCAATTTTGGATTTGAAAGTCCATTGACAAAACTGGACACGACGAGCCATTTTATATCTCCAAGTTGGGATATCAAAATCTCCTTCGATACCAACGACAAATCCAATATTGGGGATTTGTTTTGTTTCAAACAAGTTTGCCAATTCTTGAGGTTTATTATCAATCCAATCATCTAACTGAACCAAGTTTGATGTATCGATATCTGTATATATACCACCTTTGGCAAATAGGATTAAGTACCGCAAAAAATCAAATTTTAAAATACTCTTGGGTAATATTTCAAAAGTTTGTAAAATTTCTGGGAATTCACCATATAGTTTTTGAATCAAAGACTGTATTTGATCATCTGTGACCAAGTTATAATTGTACCCGTGTTGTGAAGACCACGATTTGATGTACTTGAGCAAGTTTTTATTGGTTATATCCTCTACTGGCTCTTTCCAAGTTTGCCAAATTTCTTTTGGTATTACGGTAGAGTCTCTATTATATGGGTATTTATGAGATAATTTATACCTCAGATCATTTGGAGAGTATTCATCGACATAGTCCTTGAAAGAATCTTCCTCTTTGGCAATCGGAGTGTCCTTGTTACCAGTTGATTGTAGCATGGAGGAAGTAGCGGACGAGGTATCCCATACCGAACCAGCTGATTTTATAGTGTTATGCAAACTTGAAGGATAAAAATATGCTAACCCTATCAAAGCAGCCAGTATCAGCCCAGTTGATATCAATACAAGAGCTCTTCTTTTATTTGAAACCCGTATCGACACATTTCTAAGTCTTTGGAAGATTCCCAAGTTCTTACTCTTCAAAATGTTGTTTGTATCATGTTCATTATGATTTTCACCTTCAGCAGTGGATCGTCTCTTTTCGATCTGAGGCCCTGAATGCCATGAGGAATAAGTCCCCACGTCCTCTTGGGAGTGATTGTTCTTTCTGTAGTATATCACTTTGTAATGTAATGTAATGGAAAGGGCCCTGATCTTATTAGCCCCCTGTACTTTGGGTTTCCCACTCTCTTTGTTACAACTATTGGTTCAAAAAGAAGGGAGAAGTGAGGATATTGATGTTTTGATGTTTTTGTAAGATCTTTTCTGTACAAAATATAAACAATTTTCGGTCATTGCATTGTTTTGCTTTCAGCGGAAATGTCCAAATCGTAGTTCCGAGAGATTAAGCAGGGACAAAACAAAACTCAAGGGAGATGGGAAGAGTTTAGCAGGAAGAGTTTAGGCAGACCTTCTTCTCATCCCAGCTTAGTGTTCTTAGTGTACTTAGTGTACTTTAGACAGAGTCCTACTACTCTCTAATGGTTCAGAGCACAGTTGTGTAAACGGTTATCTTCAAGTGTAAAGAGAAATGTAAAGAGAAGTGCAAAGAGAATCAGTATATCATTAAACAGTGAGTGAGTGAGTATCACTAGTTACACTGCTAAAGCAAGACCAACACTACCCAAGTTGAACCAAAGTCAAGGCACTGGCTGGTTAGTAACTACAATATAACGATATAGTGATATACGAGATTATATAAGCTAGAAGAAGTGTGGTATTACATAATCCTATGAGATGAGCTTAAAAAAAATTTTAGACATAATAAGAAGTGAATACGCTGATAGGAAGTAAACTTGGCTATTTAGGAATACCATAGAGATATATTGTAAAATGAGCAGTAGTGGTGAAGAAGAAGATTTCGATATTGCTGGCAACATTGCTCTTGACGCCTCAGAATCTGATGATTACTCAAGTGATGATCAATCTGATGTGGAGGTTCAAGATGAGATCATTGATAGTGACGAAGATGAAGAGGAATCAAGTAAGAAAAGACAGAAAAAAGATACGAAAAGTCAACCGCAAAAGGGTAAAGACTTGCAAAGTGCATTCCCATCACTAGAATTATCAGATGATGAGGATTCCAAAGAGAAAGCTAAGGAAGATGTTGATTTTTCAAATTATTTCAATATAAAACCAGAGACTACAAAGGCTAAAGCTGGTTCATTTGCAAGTTTTGGGTTATCAAAATTCGTATTGAATAACATTGCTAAAAAGGGGTTCAAGCAGCCCACACCAATCCAAAGGAAAACTATACCGTTGATTTTACAAAATAGAGATATAGTGGGTATGGCTAGAACAGGTTCAGGTAAAACTGCAGCGTTTTCTTTACCATTAGTGGAAAGATTAAAAATTCATTCTGCAAAAGTTGGTGCTAGAGCTATTGTGTTATCACCATCAAGAGAGTTGGCTATCCAAACTTATAAAATTATAAAAGAATTTTCAAGAGGTACAGATTTAAGAAGTGTCTTGTTAATTGGTGGTGACTCCTTGGAGGATCAATTCTCATTGATGATGTCAAATCCTGATATTGTCATTGCAACGCCTGGTCGGTTCTTACATTTGAAAGTTGAAATGCAATTAGATTTGAAAACTGTGGAGTATGTTGTTTTCGATGAAGCTGATAGATTATTCGAAATGGGGTTTGAACAACAGTTGAACGAATTGTTAAGCGCCTTACCGCCAAACAGACAATCCTTGTTGTTCTCTGCTACTTTACCAAGATCGCTTGTTGATTTTGCTAAAGCTGGGTTAACAAATCCAGTCTTGGTTAGATTAGACGCTGAAAGTAAAATATCTGATCAATTGGAAATGGCATTTATCTCGTCTAAAAATGGTGAAAGGGAAGGTAATCTATTAAATCTTTTACAAGACGTTATCAAGATCCCATTAGCTACACCTGAAGAATTGAAAAAATTGGATTCTATAAATAAAGAACCAGATTCAGATGATTCAGATCAAGAAGAAGGTAACGATAAAGATCGTAAGAGAAAAAGAAAGCATTTCAAAAGACCAAGATTACCACCGGCAAACCAGTTGCCTTCCAAGCATTCTACAATTGTTTTCGTTCCAACTAGACATCATGTTGAATACGTCACCACTTTATTGAAAGATACTGGTTACGCAGTTTCATATATCTATGGTACATTGGATCAGCATGCAAGAAAAAGACAATTACTAAATTTCAGAGCTGGATTAGCACCAATCCTGGTAGTTACAGATGTTGCAGCTAGAGGTATTGATATTCCAGTCTTGGCTAATGTTATCAACTATTCGTTACCAGGTTCTTCCAAGATTTTCGTGCATCGTGTTGGTAGAACTGCAAGAGCTGGTAATAAAGGTTGGGCATATAGTATTGTTTCAGAAAACGAATTACCGTATCTTTTAGATTTAGAGTTGTTCCTTGGTAAGAAGATTTTATTGACTCCAATGCACGATAAGAAATGTGAAATCTTGAAAGAACAACAAGGTGATGATTATGTCGAACCAAAAATTTCTTACACTGATAGAATGGTTTTAGGGCAAGCACCAAGAATCAACGTGGAAAATATGACTGAATTATTTAACAATTTAATTGCTAATGACTATGATTTAAAAGTCTTGCAAGGTGTTTCCACAAAAGCTGAAAAATTATATTTCAAAACCAGGGCTGCTGCCTCGGTGGAATCTGTCAAGAGAGCCAAAGAGGTTAAACACAGTGGATGGGATGAACAAAATTTGTTATTTGGTAAGAATTTAGAAAAGGAAAAAATTGATTTTCTTGCCAAATTGCAAAATAGAAGACATAAAGAGACTGTTTTCGAATTTGGTAAAAGAGATGATAGTTTAGTTGAATTGATGAATACTAGAAGAAGACAAATTGCACCAGTACAGAGAAGGGCAAAGGAGAGACAAGAGTTATTGGAAAAGGAAAGACTTGCAGGTCTAACCCATGGTCTTGAGGATGAAATCTTGAAAGGTGATGATAACGAAGTTGGCTATAGTGTTAATGATAAAGTTCTTGAAGAAGAATTTGAAACAGCTGAACAGATCTTGGAACAAAAGAAGAAAGAAAAAAAATCTTACAAAGATCCAAATTTCTATATAAGTCATTATGCACCAAGCTCTGTTATTCAAGATCAACAGTTGAACTTAAACAATGGGTTCACTAACGATGCACAAAATGCAACTTTCGACTTGAACAATGACGATAACATGCAAGTTAACAAACAAACACAAACCATGCAATGGGATAGAAAAGCTGGTAAATATGTCAATTCCAAATCCACTGATAAGAAATATATCATTGGTGAAAGTGGACAAAGATTACCAGCCTCGTTCAGATCCGGTAGATTCGATGCTTGGAAGAAGGGTAAAAAAATTGATGGTCTCAAGATTGGTTCAAGAGAAACCGCTAATGAATTTTCTGGTGTTAATAACAAAACCATTGGTAGCGGTGGCGGTAAAAAATTCAACCACAAGAAAGTCCAAGCGCCAAAAGCTCCAGATAGAAACAGAGACGATTATCATAAACAAAAGAAGAAAGTTGAGAATGCTCTTGAGAAAGGTGTCCATGTCAGGGGATTCCAAAGAAAGGGACAGGCTTCTAATGAGATTAAATCTACTGAACAGATTAGAAAAGCCAGAGAGCTCAAAGAGAAGCGCCGTGACAAGAACGCCCGTCCTTCAAAGAGAAGAAAATAGGTATGATAGATTCTGTATAGAACCCCCAACTTATACATATCCTTGCACTTGCCGATGGGATGATGTGCTCCTCGAATTCATTATCACGTAGTTGTCACTCTGAGAAACATTCTAAAGCGCTGATCGCGAACAAAACAAAAATTTGTATTTATGTTTGCTGTGTCCCGAACCGCACTTTTCTTTGCAAATTTGGTTTTTTGCGATTCCTGAAACGCTTCATTCACCCTTGAAGATGATTGTTAGTGGGTTCAATTCATTACAACTGGTATTGGTAAAGAGTATTAAGCCATTGACAGATTCTAGAAATTGAATTGAAATACCGCGCTGTGCTGTGTTGCGTTTAAGTAAAATTTTCTTTCACTAAATTTGCTTATCAGGGTACTCAATTGGTCCAAGGTTTATACGTTGGGGGAATTGTGTTTTTTCTAAAGAGCGGGCAAAGAAGATTTGTGTATATAAGGATAGATTGACACTATTGGAATAGAATAACATCAATTCATCAACCCAGGTTATCATTTGCTCTTGTCATATCCAGCTGCTCACAAATATAAAGTTAAAAGTAAGAAGAGGGCTTTGCGGAATTCCAAAACTAGCATTGTATGCCACCAAATATTTTAAAGAAACTCCACATCACTGGTAATAATAAGTCAGCTACATCCAACACCAATTCTGCTTATCAAAGTGAAAAGATGGAGTATCAACCTATCCAAGGCCAAGGCCAGCCTCAACCTCAATATCAACAACCTCAACCTCAACATGCACAACAATTGAATGTCCCACAACAACAATCCGGTGCATATGGTGTTGCTCAAGGTCAACAACAAGTGATCTCAAGAGAAGCTTCACCAAATTTCCAAACTCAAACACAGCAAATTCAAACACCTCACCAAAATCAACCTCAAACCATACAACAACCAGTCACCATTGAACAATCTCTATTACCTCAAAAATCTACAGTCTCCAAGGGGAAATATACACTAAATGATTTCCAAATTATGAGAACTCTGGGGACAGGTTCATTTGGTAGAGTTCATCTGGTCCGTTCGGTTCATAATGGTAGGTATTACGCTATAAAAGTTTTGAAAAAGGCTCAAATCATAAGAATGAAACAAATTGAACATACAAATGACGAAAGAAGAATGTTAAAAGTTGTTGAACATCCATTTTTAATCAGAATGTGGGGCACTTTCCAAGACGCAAGAAACTTATTCATGGTTATGGACTACATCGAAGGTGGTGAATTGTTCTCTCTACTTAGAAAATCTCAAAGATTCCCAAACCCTGTAGCTAAATTTTATGCCGCTGAAGTTACACTCGCTGTGGAATATTTACATGCTCATAATATCATCTATAGAGATTTAAAACCTGAAAACATATTGTTGGATCGTAATGGTCATGTGAAAATTACAGATTTTGGATTCGCTAAAGAAGTTTCAACAGTTACTTGGACTCTTTGTGGTACTCCAGATTATATCGCACCAGAAGTTATCACTACTAAACCATATAACAAATCTGTTGATTGGTGGTCATTGGGTATCTTGATTTTTGAAATGCTCGCAGGTTATACTCCGTTCTATGACAGTACACCAATGAAAACTTATCAAAAAATTTTGGCTGGTAAAGTACATTTCCCTTCATTCTTCCATCAAGATGCAGTAGATTTACTGTCAAGATTAATCACTGCTGATCTGACAAGAAGATTGGGTAACTTACATAACGGTCCTGCTGATATTAGAAATCATCCATGGTTTGCAGAAGTTATATGGGAAAAACTACTAGCTAAAGATATTGAAACTCCATATGAACCTCCAATCACTGGTGGTATCGGTGATACTTCATTATTCGACCATTATCCAGAAGAACAACTGGACTACGGTGCTGGTGGTGAAGACCCATATGCTCAATATTTTGTTGACTTTTGAGATGTTGACAAGTATATTTGTTTCTTTGTGAGGACTATATAAAACTTTACTCACCACTGGTTTTTTTTTTCACTTCTTCTACAAACAAACACTACTCTTTGCGACTTTTTAATTTCTTTGAAATGTCTACTTTTTTCAAAAATGATTTGTCCAACTATATAGCCCTTTTAATTTAGATTCTGTTTGATTCATATGTATTCTTCACTAGTGCGTTGTAATTGTATTTGAATCCCTTCTTCTGTATGAGATTTACGGGTCTGCTAAAAAATGGTGAGGCAGATCTGATGTGAAAAACAAAATTGTAAACAAATGACATGTCAAAATAAACAACACAGAGAATATATAAAGACACTCTAGGGACTGACTGGCACAATTGCGTGGGAAGAGCATCTTCAAAGGGTGGACTTAGCAGTATGAGTTTCTATAGTCAATCCTCACGGCCCACTACAAGGTCATCTTATACGAGCCAGCAGTCGCTTCCTAGATCAACGTCAACAAGGGTTATTTCAAGTTTGAATAGATCAAAAGAACTGCTTTCAGTAGAGCAGGAGCTGAAAGAGCTTTTGAAGAACTCTCATTTCAATGAGAAGCAAAAGCAAGCTTTTTGGGAGATGCTAGAAACTACATTTGATCTTTTTCAGGTACCATTGGAAGCCGGTAACCAAAATGAATCACTGATTGATTCGTCCTCTTTGGAACTTTACAGCAAGATGCAATCTCTTGTTACTGCCTTATCGTCCTTAATCATGAACGAAGAGGAAGAGCTGGCAAGAAACGATAGATCAATATCACATTCCAAAGCTCATGATAATGATTCAACAGAATTTTCAGATGACGAGAATGATCAAGACTCGCTACAATCAACAAAACTTGGAAACCCAAATGTATTCCCCAAATCTGCTTCGATATCCAACTTGAAGATATCATCGAGTAATAACAGTAGAAGAGCATCAATAGCACAACCGGTATCTCATTCTAGAAGGTCTTCTTTATATTTTAAAAATTCACCAAGTATCCCATCACAATTACATTCCCAATTACATCACGAACCACAACTACCATCATCTTTCAATTCGATACGGCAAAATGATAAATATCGTGGATTACAGGAGAATACTTCATTGAAAAACTCGTTCAAGGCTGTTCAAACACCAATTCCAAGGTCATTTTCAGGTCGTGCTGAAAGACCAAAATCTATGTATGTTGGTAAGAACGAATTTAATCAGACTCCACCATTGCCCTCGTATTCTTCACCTTCGAGAAGGAATTTTGACCTATATGGAAATTTACAACATAAAGATCATTTTACACAAGAGTTTGGATCTGAGGTTAGTTTTGATAATAGTCAAAGACCTAGTCGTGGCAGACGTGATTCAAATTTATCAAACGTTTCAACAAGCTCTGCTAACAGATCCAAGAGATATTCAATGAGATTTTGAGAATCCTGAGAATATAATCCATACGTATCCTTAATGACGAACAAAGTTTTCTTTTCTTTTATAACCTTTATTTGTATTATGTACATGTTGTGATTTTAAATATCATTATAACCAGGAACTTTGAAAATACAAACCTTTTTCATATTAAATTTATTGCTTCATTCCGAATCCCGATATATATATAAATGCTTCTTCAGTTTTTTTTATTTTGTTGTTGTTATTGTTGTGTGTTTAATATTCATACTATGCATCTATTCAAGAACAACTTTAGCACCTAAAGCTTCTAGAGCGGCCTTTATTTTATCAGCATCTTCTTTGGCAACGTTATCTTTCAAAATCTTTGGAGCAGCTTCAACGAATTTTTTAGATTCAACCAATGATAAGCCTAATAAACCTTTAACTTCTTTGATGATCTTTGGTTTGGATTTAGCATCGAAACTTTCCAATTTAATGGCGAAAATAGTTTGTTCTTCTTGTTCTTCTTCTTTTGGAGCTTCTTCTTCAGCAGCGGCTGGAGCAGCAGCTGGAGCACCACCGGCGGCTGGGAAGGCAATATCTGGGATGTTTAATTGTGATTTCAATTCTGAGATCAATGAAGCGGTCTCTAGAAGAGTCAATTTGGAAATTTCATTGACAATGTTTGCAATCTTTGGATCAACTGGTGCAGAGTTTGATTCAGCGGCTGGAGCAGCTTGAGCAGCGGCAGTAGAATTCAAACGTGTAGCAGCGGTTAAAACTGATCTTGTTGGTAAAGTGCGTGCAGCACGTAGCGAGCATCTAGCAACTGAGTACATCTTTTATGGGTGGGTTGAACAAGGGTAAGATTGATGAAGCAGAGCTTTGTTGATAAACCACTCTTTTGATGGCTTTTCGTTAGTGGAAAAGTTTGAAAAAATCGTTGATGAAAAAAGTTATGCAGCGGTTTTTAAAACGACGTGTTGCGACACTTATGCGGTGAAATATAGTGGGATTCAAGAAAATTGAAGAAACGAAAGTACTACATTGAAGTTTGGAGAGTTAGGCAGTGCATCCCAGAACAAGTCTCCAACTGATCTGTGCAAGATGACCTCCTTCAGATTCTGTGGTGAATGGTTAGTATAGCGTCGTGTGGGATTTTCTTTCCAACCCGGTGGGAAATAGTCCAAATCGTTGTGGTTTGGTGAATGTAAATAGGCAACTAACAACACACATCCAGTAACAATATGTTGTATCCTAAAGAGGACAAAGCCAACAACCAGTTACTATTCGAATGCAGAATTTGTAACTATGTGGAGCACGCGGCTAGACCACTGGTGTATCGTCATGAGTTGATCACAAACTATGGGTAAGTTATATATATTCTCCATATTCAGGTTTTGATTGTATATGTATACTAACAGTCGGAATTAGTGAAACCGCAGGTATTGTGCAAGATATTGGTTCAGATCCAACTCTACCGAGATCTGATAAAGAATGTCCAAGGTGCCATGCTCATGAGAATGTGTTTTTCCAATCTCAACAAAGAAGAGCTGATACCTCTATGATTTTGTTTTATGTTTGTTTATCATGTTCACATACATTTAGAAGTGTATGAAGTGGTGTTTGGTGAAGGAAGAGCGTCCCAAAGCTGATTTTGGAACTATAATGAAAAGAATGTATACTAAGCGTTAGACGCTTTAACAGAGTGTTTTTCACTGTATCAGTATGATTAAAGAAAGAATAAAGTTTAACGTATAGTTATACCTTGCCAATTTGCTTTTAGGTGATTTATACAGCTAGCAAATGAAGAAAAAAAAATTGAACCTAACCTGTACTATAGAAATAATAGATAATAATAATATTTATCATCAGAATGCAACTGTAGCGTATTTCCATAACTTGGTAAGTCATCTCAAGTAGTGATAAGTATTCTGCTCCGAGTCCGCGATGCGTCAACTTTTTTTCTGTTTACTAAAACTTCATCTCTTTATAATTTTAAACAAACGTTATAATCACCAGCTACAGAGCCACCATTGTGATTAGAAATGGCTGAATATCTTAAGAGTATTGATCCCAGAACGATAGATGCTAAGGATTTAGACCCACGGATCTCGTATGATCAAGCAGA
This sequence comes from Hansenula silvicultrix, assembly GCA_030574755.1. Taxonomy (NCBI): domain Eukaryota; kingdom Fungi; phylum Ascomycota; class Saccharomycetes; order Phaffomycetales; family Wickerhamomycetaceae; genus Hansenula; species Hansenula silvicultrix. The sequence goes on from JAJMFL010000001.1 coordinate 1,043,260, forward strand.
AGATCAATGGATATTTGAAGACCCAAAGACATCAGAAACGTTCCAATTCAATGCAGTGTTAGAAAGATGGATACCAACAGAGTTTGCAAATGAAGATACTTCAAGTGAAGCACAGCGAGAGCTGCAACAAAAGAAGAAACAAAAATTACAAGAGCTCAAAGAGGAAAAACAATCAAAATCCAAACATAAAACTTCCACTGCTGTTTATGTCTCGAATTTACCTCTGGATACTGATATCACCGAACTGAAGGAAATATTCTCCAAGTATGGGATAATTGCTGAAGACTTACTCACAGGGAAGTCCAAGATCAAACTGTATACTGATGAGGAAGGCAAGTTCAAAGGCGATGCCCTAGTGGTGTATTTGAAACCTGAGAGTGTTGAGCTCGCCGTACAAATGTTGAATGAAACTAAGTTACGTGTGAATGGAGATGATATCCTGGTACAAAAAGCTGAATTTGATCAGTCTAAGCCTGACGAGGGAGGTAAAAAGCAGAAAAGGCAAAGGCCATTGACAGAGGAGGAAAAAAGTACAATAAGGAAGAGATTGAAAGCTTTGAATGAAAAAGCTGATGATTGGAATGGTGAGGATGATACGATAAATCCCAAATGGCTCAGGACAGTCATAATTAAAAGGGCTTTCACATTGAAAGAGCTGGAGGAAGACCCTGATGCACTGAAAGATATCGAAGAAGACATGATTGAAGGGTGTGAAGAGCTGGGTCAAGTGGAAAAAGTGATTGTGTTTGATAAAGAGGAAGAAGGTGTGGTGATGGTTAGATTCTATAACAGCGAGTCAGCTGTCAAATGTATCGATGTAAGTATAAATCTCACCATGATCATCTTTAAACCAGTTACTAACAATTTTTAGAAAATGAATGGAAGATTCTTTGGAGGTCAAAAACTAGCAGTTACGAGATATAATGGTGAACATTATAACAAATCAGAACCTCAATCACAAAAGCCAAGTGGATCCACCAACGTGAACATCACCATACCCACAGGGGTCGAAGACAACGACGGAGAAGAGGATAGAATTCAATCTTTCATCAAGCACGTAGAAGAAGAATAGATAATATACATATATAACAATTCCATATGGAAATGTACGTTTGATTACCGGATTCGGAAGTCTAGCTTTTTCAATAGTTTTTTTTTTCCAAAGCGAAAAAAAAAATTGTTGTTGAAAATGAAAAGCGAAGAGCAGTGAAAAGTAGACACATACAAGAAGATACACCATTTTCAGATTTAAGAAACATCAATTATAAGATGCCACCAAAGAAACAAGTCGAAGAGAAAAAAGTCCTTTTAGGTCGTCCAGGTAACAATTTGAAATCTGGTATTGTTGGTTTAGCCAATGTTGGTAAATCAACTTTTTTCCAAGCCATTACTAGATGTCCTTTAGGTAACCCAGCTAATTATCCATATGCTACCATTGATCCAGAAGAAGCAAGAGTTATTGTTCCATCTCCAAGATTGGAAAAATTGACTGAGATCTATAAACCAAAATCTGAAGTTCCAGCTCATATCACTGTTTACGATATTGCTGGTTTAACCAGAGGTTCATCAACTGGTGAAGGTTTAGGTAATTCTTTCTTGTCACATATCAGAGCTGTTGATGCTATTTACCAAGTTGTTCGTTGTTTCGATGATGCTGAGATTATTCATATTGAAGGTGACGTTAACCCAGTTCGTGATTTAGAAATCATTTCAAATGAATTAAGATTAAAAGATATTGAATTTTGTGAAAAACATTTAGAAGGTGTTCATAAAATCACTAAAAGAGGTGGTCAATCATTAGAAGTTAAACAAAAGAAGGAAGAAGGTGAATTAGTCTTGAGAATTATCGAACTTTTGAAAAGTGGTCAAAGAGTTGCCAACCAAAATTGGTCTCCAAAAGAAGTTGAAGTTATCAACACTATGTTTTTACTTACCGCCAAACCATCAATCTATTTAATCAACTTATCTGAAAAGGATTTCATCAGAAAGAAGAACAAACATTTATTAGGCATCAAAGAATGGGTTGACAAATACTCACCAGGTGATATTATCATTCCATTCTCAGTTTCATTAGAAGAAAGATTATCACAAATGGAAACTGATGATGAAAGAGCTGAAGAAGAAAAACAAATTGGCGCTCAATCCCAATTACCAAGAATCATTACAACCATGAGACAAAAATTAGATTTGATTTCATTCTTCACTGCTGGTCCTGATGAATGTCGTGAATGGACTATTAGAAGAGGAACTAAAGCTCCTCAAGCCGCTGGTGTTATCCATAACGATTTGATGAATACTTTCATCTTGGCCCAAGTTAACAAATATGAAGATATCATTCAATTCAAAGATGAAGCTGCTGTTAAAGCCGCTGGTAAGATGTTGCAAAAAGGTAAAGATTATGTTGTTGAAGATGGTGATGTTATCTACTTCAGAGCCGGTGCCGGTAAGAACTAGATTTATTTAACTGTAGTTGCATAAATCAAGACTAGAGGGTATCTATATTAAGTCTCTAATATACTGATTCTCTATTATCTCTTATTGAATTATGAAATGTAGTGTTACTGATTAAAATACATACACGTATTATATTTTATGTTGACTATTTACTTTGACTATGTACAGTTGAAGAAATCACACCTTGTTTAACCAAAAATTGAACTCAAAAAACCACCTTCCTTCTTCTTTTCACGTTCAGCTTTTGGAACAAAAGCATCGATATGTTCTTTGATTTTCAATGGACCAGTGTCTTGATCATAATTTCTACCCATAGCATCAACAAATTCACCATCAGAATCCATCAAGTAGAAGAAAATAGAATGATCAACTAAATAATCTTGACCAGGTTTGACAGATGGTGGAGTTGAAAAATAAACTCTATACTGCTTACAAATGTTTTTAACTTGCTCATATGTACCAGTTAACCCAAGAATGTCAGGATGGAAATCTTGTAAATATTCCTTGACTACCTTAGGGGTATCTCTATTTGGATCACAGGTTATGAAAATTGGTTGAACTTTGATGTTTTGTGCCTTGAGTTTATCTAACCAAATACCAAGCTTATCTAATTCATCAGGACAGATATCTGGACAATGTGTGAAACCAAAATACAAAATATTGAACTGGCCTTTCAAGTTTTCGTTTGTAAACTCATTCCCATCGTGATCGATAAGCTGGAATGGACCACCGACCAAAGGTCTACCATAACCTCTATTAGCTTCGGCTTCTTGTTGAATTTTTAATTTTCTCTTCTCCTTTGTGAAGAAATAATAAATGACACCACCTGTAATAGCCATTAATAAACCGGCTTTCCAAGTAGCAAATTCAACACTCCCACTAGCCACATTTCTCTGTGATTTGGTTTGAGTACCACCAATAGGTATTCTACTTAATGGTTTTCTCTTGGATCCTGTGGACTGTGAGTTGGATGATTCTGGCGATGATGGGCTTTGATCAGCACCAGATTTAGCTTTTTCTTCATTGAACTTCAAAAACGTAGAGCTGAATCCTCTTGTACTAATAATCGATGGCGTCACTAGTCTTCTAGAGCATGCGGCTCTAGCTAAGGGTGTTCTCAACATCATTACAAAATTGTCCTTGCAAATCAAATTTAAGCACTACGTATGTCTCGTAGTAATTGTTACAAAATGGTTAAATGTTTAATTTTCAATCCGCGAAACCGGCCTCTGCCATTTTGATAAGGGCTCAGCATGCACTGCGTAACCATTTCCGTTTTGGTGCACCTCACGAATTCCTAATATCTTTTCCTAAAACAGCCAAATGTAAACATAAATAAACAAAGCTGCAAACAGGAAAGCATAGCACCAAAAATTTACAAGCGAAACACAGCTGAGATTCTTAAAATGCTAAAACTGTTATTTATCTTTCTCTTCTCAAACCTTCTTGAGTACAAAGGACACCAAGATCAATTGTACACAATAGGCTTTTGGAGGATTATAGAGAATGAGTGGTCCTTTTGATTACAACAATTTTGGGCAGGACCCATCGAGACCTCAAGCGGCCTTGACTAATGAATCTCCAAAAAGATACCAAAACAATGGAATTTTAGGTCAAAGTGATAATGGCTTTAATGGGTTTCCTCAACAATCATCAGCTGGTATTAAGTACTCACCAAGAGTCGATTTTGGTAGAAGACGTCAAAATAATACTTCAACTGATGTTTATGGTACTCCATATGGCTCTCCTGTGAAGGCTAATCCAATTCTAAGCCCTGCTGGATCTGCTACTCCAAGAAAACACTATGCTGAGCTAGAATCTCCTAAAAGAAACAAACAAAATACTGTCATTGTTATCGACGATGAAAGTGATAATGAAGAAGATCCAATCGATAGATATCGTAACAATTCATATGATATAAACCGCTCTCCAACCAGAGGTTCCAACTCTACTGCTAGTTCTTCAAGAATTTTACCACCACCTAAACCAATTTTTTCTGCCACAACTTATGCTGCTGCAAATCATGGTTACCAGATGGAAGCAGAGTCTCCCGTATACCCACAACACAACGATGAAAGAGTTAGCAGTGGTAGTACAGTTTTGAGCACAGAAAGCGATCCAGTAGACCCATTTGCAAATGATGAAGATTTTAACCAAAAAGAATTTAATGAAAAATTGGAAATGCAAGACACGAACTATAGTGGTGAAACATATGATTATGATTTTGGTAAAAATAATGACGATCCAGAAGATGATGGTGAATCAAGAAACGAATTTGATGAAGAATTTATGCAATATGAAGTTCCAACAGATGCTCAACCACGTCGTAATAGATCAACTTTACGTAAAAAAGTTAATTCAGAAAATGGTAATTTAATCTTGGAAAATCCAGTTCCAACAAAATTAGCTTCATTTTTGCATAGAAAAGATGAGGATGAATTTTTATTTATGAGATATTCAGCATGTACTTCAGAACCAGATCAATTTGTTGATGCCGGGTTCACATTGAGAGCTGCTAAATTGAACAGAGAAATTGAGTTATGTGTTTGTATCACCATGTACAATGAAAATGAAGTTCATTTAGCTCGTACTCTACACGCAGTCATGAAAAATGTTGCATATCTATGTCAAAGAAATAGAAGTAGAATCTGGGGTCCAGATGGCTGGAAAAAAGTTCAAGTTGTTATTGTCAGTGATGGTAGGGCTAAAGTCAATGAGCATGCTCTAGATGTCTTGGGAGCCATGGGTGTTTACCAAGATGGGATTGCTAAGTCGTATGTTAATAACAAAGAGGTCAAAGCTCATTTATTCGAATACACGACTCAGGTCTCAATTGACCCTGACTTAGAATTCAAGAGTGTTGAAAAGGGTATTGTTCCAGTTCAAGTTTTATTCTGTTTGAAAGAACAAAACAAAAAGAAAATTAATTCTCATCGTTGGTTATTTAATGCATTCTGCCCTATTTTGAATCCAAAAGTTGTCGTTTTATTAGATGTTGGTACCAAGCCAAACTTGTCAGCATTATATCATTTATGGAAGTCATTTGATAAAGATTCAAACATTGCAGGTGCGGCTGGGGAAATCAAGGCTATCAAAGGTAAAGGTTGGAATAAGTTGTTGAATCCAATCGTTGCCTCACAAAATTTCGAATATAAAATGTCAAACATTATGGATAAACCATTAGAATCTGCATTCGGTTATATCTCTGTCTTACCAGGTGCTTTGTCTGCTTATCGTTACAAGGCATTGAAAAATAACGACGATGGTACTGGTCCATTAAACTCTTACTTCAAAGGTGAAACTTTGGATGCTGGCCCAAATAGAGATGTTTTCTCTGCTAATATGTACTTAGCTGAAGATAGAATTCTATGTTGGGAGTTAGTCGCTAAGAGAGACGAAAAATGGTTATTGAAATATGTTAAAGAGGCTAAAGGTGAAACAGATTTACCAGAATCTGTGCCAGAGTTCATTTCACAAAGAAGAAGATGGTTAAATGGTGCTTTATTCGCTGCTATTTATTCACAAGTTCATTTTAGGCAAATCTGGAAAACAAATCATTCATTTGGTAGAAAATTCGCTCTTCATATTGAATTCTTCTACCAATTTATTCAATTATTGTTTTCATGGTTTTCAATTGCTAATTTCTATTTAACTTTTTATTTCATGGCCGGTGCAGTTAGTGCAAATGATATTATTCCACATAATGGTGGTTACTGGTTATTCACCATCTTCAACTATATATGTGTTGCCAATTTAGCAGCTATGTTCATCATATCAATGGGTAACAGACCCCAAGGTGCTACGCATTTGTTCGTCACGTCAATGGTCTTATTATCAATCTGTTCTACTTATGCCTTGGTTTGTGGATTGTTCTTTGTTTTCCGTACAATGCATCAAAAGAGCGCAGGTAGTGATGATGTTACAACTGGTGTATTCGTGAATATTGTTGTATCTTTGTTATCTACTTATGGTCTTTACGTTATTATGTCAATCTTATACTTAGACCCATGGCATATCGTTACTTGTTCTGTTCAATATTTCTTGCTATTACCATCATACACATGTACATTACAAATTTTTGCATTTTGTAATACGCATGATGTTTCATGGGGTACCAAAGGTGAAAATAATCCAACTAAATCATTAGGTACAGCTATTATCAAAAAGGACAGTTCTGGGCATGAAATTGTTGAAGTTGAAATTCCATCGGATCAATTAGATATCGATGGTGCTTATAAAGAAACATTAAATAATATTTCAATTCAAAGATTGAGAAACAAAAATCCAGAAAAGGAACCAAAACAAGAAGTTCAAGGTGAAGATTATTACAGAGATGTTAGAACAAGAGTTGTCTTGACATGGTTAATTACAAACTTGGTTTTAGTTATGACCGTTACACAAGTTTACTCAGCGACTAAAACACAATCAAACAAATATTTAGCATTTATCTTGTGGTCTGTTGCAGCACTTTCAGCTTTCAGAGCATGTGGTTCAACTTGGTACTTGATCACCAAGTATGCACGTTCCTTGTTAGAGATGAAACATAGATATGAAGATGGTGGTCACAAAAATGCATTTTCCATGAAAAAATGGTTCAAAAAATCTGATAAATAAAGATTTCCAATATTGAACCATACATTATAGATACCAATTTTACTGTATATTAGAAACTTTGTTAGTTTAATTTAAACGTCGAATACCCTGGGTGACAAAATCATCTGTTGTAGCTAACTACTAGTATGTGAGCTCCTTTTATTATTTTTATTACATCATAACTATATTCTTTTTTCTCTCATTTAAAACTTAACTATACATAAATAATTATTTGGATCTGAATTCTATTTCAAATATTTATATATCAACTCTGTTTAAAAGTTGATTGGTTTTGAGAAAGTAGCTAAAGCGGCTTCTTTGAAAGCTTCAGATAATGTTGGATGAGCATGACAAGTTCTAGCAATATCTTCAGTTGAAGCACCGTATTCTAAAGCTAAACCGGCTTCGGCAATCATTTCACCAGCGTTTGGACCAATGATATGAACACCTAAAACTCTTTCAGTTTCAGCATCAGCTAAGAATTTAACAAAACCTTCAGAATCTAAGTTAGTTTTAGCTCTTGAGTTAGCCAAGAATGGGAATTTACCAATTTTGTAGTTGATACCAGCTTCTTTCAATTGTTCTTCAGTTTGACCAACCCAAGCAACTTCTGGGTGTGAATACATAACCGATGGAATGTTACCATAGTTGACATGACCATGACCTTCTTTAATGTATTCAACAGCGGCGATACCTTCTTCTTCAGCTTTGTGAGCCAACATTGGACCAAAAGTAACATCACCAATGACTCTAATGTGTGGGTGTTTTGATCTGAATTCAGAGTCAATAACTAAACGACCTCTCTTATCAACTTCTAAATCTAAAGCCTCGGCATTCAAACCTTCAATGTATGGTCTTCTACCAACAGCGACTAATAAGACATCAGCATCAAGGGATTCTTTAGTACCTTTTTTAACATTTTCAACTTCAATTTTAACATTTTCACCTTCTCTAGTGGCACTGGTAACTTTGGTACCTAATTTGAATTTCAAACCTTGTTTTTGTAAGAATTTTTGAGTTGATTTAGCAACTTCACCATCCATTGAAGCACCAATTGCGTTTTGGAATTCGATAACGGTAACTTCAGAACCTAATCTTGAGTAAACAGATCCCATTTCTAAACCAATGATACCACCACCAATGATTGCTAATTTTTTTGGGACTTCTTTTAATGCTAAGGCACCAGTTGAGGAAACGATTCTTTCTTCATCAATGGTGATACCTGGGAATGGGGTAACTTCTGAACCAGTGGCGATAATGATGTTTTTAGCTTCTAAAGTTGCATCTTCACCACCTTCGATGGCTTTAACTTTAACGGTGTTTTCATCAACAAATGAACCGGCACCCTTGTAGTAAGTGACACCGTTTTTCTTGAATAAACCTTCAATACCTGAAGTTAATTGAGTAACGGCGGTATCTTTAGCCTTTTGGAAATTTTCAATGTTTAATTTAACATCACCAACATCGATACCTCTGTTTTTAGAATCGTGTTTGATTTGGTGATATAAATGAGAGTTGTTCAATAAAGCTTTTGATGGAATACAACCAACGTTTAAACATGTACCACCTAATCTACCTCTTTTTTCGATACAAGCGGTATCGAAACCTAGTTGAGCAGCTTTAATGGCAGCAACGTAACCACCTGGACCACCACCAATCACAACAATATCATGTTTTTCTGAATTGTTAGTAAAGGGATACTTTTATAATTATAATCACAATGGAATAACAGTTAGTACTTACTAGCAGCAGCATCTGCTAAAGTTCTGATAGCTGAGAAATTAGTTCTTGCAATACGAGTGACAGGACGGCTGGTTATTGATCTAAGCATCTTTGCCTCTTTGTTCAAATATGAATATTAATGGAGTAGGAACTTCTCGAGTATGAATTAAAGATACAAACTTGAGAAAAGAAGATCACCTAAGCACAAATGTAACAATTGGAGGTTTAATCAATGTTATTGGAAATGTTTTCGTTTTCTCGATGCCCTTCAATTCATTCTATACAATTACAAAGTAGTGCGCACCACCCATTTTTACCCGGATCCTAAAACGGTGAAGATTAGCTACGATATCAACACCAGGAAAAGGGCATTGAAATAGAAAAATCTGTTTACATTCAATTATTATACATGACACTAATGGATTTATCACTTATTGACCCATTTAAAACAGCTTTAAAGCTACTAATCCGCTAGTCTGTTCGCTTATATTCCATCTTGTATGGACCTCTATGGGCCTGTTCCCCACGGAAATCTTAGGCGGACCCAGTTCGCTCTTGTAGTCAATTCTCGTGGGAGTCCTCCGAATCTTGCCTACGTGTGTCTAAATTTCCCACTCTCGGAGGTATCTCTTGGTGCGATGTACAGCGAAACTGGAAAGTGGCTGAACGCAAATTGTGTCCCAGTTCCAGAGGGTCCGACAACATCATCTGATTCTTTTGCCAGAGAAATTTTGGAAAAAGGAAAATAACCAATACCCAGTTCGCGGAAAAGCCGTGGAAATTTGACAGTGGGTAATAGAGTAGGTGTGCGCGCTACTAAATATATTTTACCGTGTAAATTGACAGATTTCTTTATTCATTACATTATTAAGGCTCTCTATATATATATATATATATACACAACTATAAATGACACCATTCTACTTCAAGTACTCGTCTGCTATATCACAAACACAATCCACACCCCAATCAACTCTCTTCTGTTGTTTCTTACCAGTAACAAGATCACTGCTCTTGACTTTCTCCTGTAAGAAATATTGTAACCCTCTAAGCATGGCTTTTTGTGTTTCACACTTGGCTATTATACCAACTAGCCGTTCGTCTTGAAATTTCAAATCACTAGCTTTGGATTTCTTGGAACCTTGTCCAAATAATGAAACCTCGGATTTTTTACCGATTTTATCAAAGAATGTAACCATCAAAATCTCAATGAATAAACTTGTATCTGAGTTTATCGTTAAGAAGTTGACATTTTTCAACGAGTGTAATGGTAATGAACCTTCTGCAATTAATGCTCCGAAAAATTTACCGCTGTTCAAGATTCTTTGTAATTGAAATTGGTCATCTTGCCCGACCAAGTCATTATTCAGATTCTTGAAGTAATCTTCATCACCACTTTCATCATCTTCGCCTTCAAGATCTCTTAAGAAATCCCAAAAACAAAATTGAAATGTTTTTCTTAAACTATGTGATGAACATAATTTGATCGCTAGTAATGAATAATATGGATTTGAAGTTTTCTCTATAGAAACACAGTGTAATAAAATTTTAGGAATTTCACGCTCTTGACTTTTTTTCAGTTTCAATTTATCCAGTTTTGTGAAAGCTTCAATATAATCTTGAGATGACATTATACTTATGAAAATTGCCCTTCTGATATCTGTATTCATTCTTTGAGCCCTTGCCAGTTCCATCCAATTTGGTTCAGCACTATCTATTATTTCATTCATTTCATTTTTATCGAATAACTCCTCCTCTTTAACTCCATTACCGTTACCATTAGCTAGATTACCTTTCCATGCTGAACCAACAAGCCACCATTTACCCTTGGTCTTAACATTATGAATATCATCCAATGAAACATGCAGTGGATCATGAAATTTATTATTATTAATCGTAGCTAATACTTTCTTCATTCTTGTTACCAACTGTTGGGCAACTTCATTGTTGAATCTTGATTTATTGTTTTTCAAATTTGTAATGGTCTCCACTAAAAACTTGGTTCTTGTATTTGTCTCTCTTTGTGAGACATTAGCATGTAGCATTATGATTATCTCTTTCAAAGCGTTTGGATCATCAGATCTTAATTGTTGCCCAGCATTTCTAATCAATCTTAGCAACAATTCAGAGTTCATTTCAGTGATATCTTTGATCAATGTTTCAATAATGTTGTATAGCAATTTACAACTAATCATCTGGAATGAATAACATGCTGTCAATAAAGTCAGCATATTACCAGCTTCTTTTGAACGTCCTTGCTTATAATGTTCCTCATAACTTTCTACTAAAGTTTGTGTGAAATGTGCACCAAATTCAACACCTTGTAATCTATAAATAGCGGCTGCCAATGCAGCATGTTGAATAACAAATTGATCCAGTAATGTAGCTTGTTGGACAATACTTCCTAGAATCACAGTGGTTAAACATTCAGTAACTAATTGTCTTGGACTTTCTGAGTAAACTGAATTTATTTGATTAACAATTGTCAAGGTATTAGCTTCTGATAACTTATTCAATGGACCTTTCAGAGATTTCTTAATCTTTGTGATTTCTTCAGAATCACCGGTTTGTAAACGTTGACGTAATGCTGGAGGTATATATTTCGAGCTTGGTGCCACTGGTGCAACGTATGGATTTTCTTTTGGAGCTGGTCTAAGAACATCACCTTCATCTTCATCCTCATCTTCAGCTTCTGGATCAATATCTGAATCAAAATCTGATGAATTAATCTCATCATCCGAAGAAAATGGATTGTCAATCTCTTCACCATTCTCTTTGTTTTCATTACCATGTTTTTGATTATCAGACTCTATATCGGATTCTGACTCCCCTTGTTTAAAATCTTCTCTTTCTGAATCGCCTTCTTCTTCGCCATCTTGATACCCATCATTGAGCTCCTTATCATAATCATACTCATCCAAGAAATCAAGACCATCAAGTAAATCGCCTATACCATCGTCATCTTTAGATGGCTTCAGTTTATTACCTTTCAGACCCAATTTCTTAGCATAATATTTGACATCTTCATCATATCTTTTGATCCATGCCTCATCCTCTGGAGAGATGAATCTCTCATATTTCTCATCCTTCTTCTTCTTGCTCATTTCTTTACCGGTTTTGGATTTTGATTGTTTTGAATCATCACTCGCTTTGTTTGCCTTTGCCGCTTTTGCTGCTTTAAGCGCTGCCATTGTATCTTCAGCGGTTTGAGGTTCATCTTTGGATTTTTGGGCCTTTTTAGCCTTTGCAGCCTTCAGTGCAGCCATAGTGTCCTCAGCGGTTTGTGGTTCAGCTGATGCATTTGACTTACCAGCCTTTTTCTCTTTGAGTGCCATCAACGCTTTCATGGTGGCATCTGCACTCATGTTCTGATCTTCTTCATCTTCTTCTTCCTCGTCGATGTCATCATCGTCGAAGTCGTCTTCATCAAAATCTTCAAAGTCACCTTCGCTTAGGCTATCATCATCTCCAAAGGGCAATTCAGTTTCTTCATCTTCATCGTTCTCATCAGAGAACCCATTGAAATCATTTCCATTACCAGCAATTTCCTCTTCTGACTTTTTAGAATTCGGTGTCTTTTCACTTTTCTTACTTTGCTTGGACTTTGATGCTAATGCAGTCTTTGAAGTTCGATGTTGAGGTTTCGAATTAGATTTTGAGTTCTTTTGGGTTTTGCTATTCTTTTTAGCCTCCCTTTCTTGCTTTCTTTTATCCTTTCTACTCATACTTGTCTTTTGTTTCTTCTTATAACTCCCCTCACCAAAGTTGAATCTAGAGTTATCGTCACCTTCACCATCTATATGTCATTTGTTAGTGTATGATAAATTTTAAGTGGACTAAAAGCTAGTACTTACTCGAGCCTTTCAACTCGTCTAAAAGAGAGCCGGGAAGTCTGATCCCGTGTCTTTCTCCCTCTTCGAGTCCTCTCTTTTGACCTGCCATTTCGTAAAGATGGATCAAAACTGTCTATATTACAAGATCTGATCAATAGCTGAAGCTCATCGCTTATATAAATTTTTTTTAGTAGCTGGACCGGTTTTCACCAAGTCGGATATTAGAAATTGACATAACAATTCTCAAATCGTTTGGAGACTTACTTTATATAGAGAAGTGTGATAAAGAACCATTCGGTATACCGCTAACTAGCGTAAAGAGTTTATTTTAGAATATGTCGAAAACAAGATTTGATTTTAAGCTCGCTACAGATATTGTTTTGGCCATCGGTGGTGCTGTCTCGGCATACTATATGGTTCACCTTCTAATGAATCAAGAAGGTCCAGCAGCAAAATCATCAGAGACTAAAAAGAAGGCTAATGCTTCATTGAAAAGACTGAAAGTGTTGAACCCGGATTTGAAGCTCGAGTTGAACGATTATGAGAACGCAGTTTTGGCTTCTGTCGTTACGCCATTTGAAATAGATGTCAAATTTGAAGGTGAGTACATAATCTGTGTGCGATTTGCCATGAAGTATCGTGACATGCTAACAAAGTCCAAATAGATATTGGAGGCTTGCAAAACATTATAGACGAGCTACAGGAGAGTGTGCTTTACCCACTTACATTGTATGTATTACATTCACTTTGTTTCATTCTGTCATTACCCATCTTCTAACTTTTGAACAGACCTGAACTATTCACACATTCGCCATTATTACAAGCGCCAAAAGGTGTATTACTATATGGCCCTCCAGGGTGTGGTAAAACAATGCTTGCTAAGGCATTAGCTAAAGAAAGTGGCGCTAACTTCATATCGATCCGTATGTCATCAATAATGGATAAATGGTACGGTGAGTCAAATAAGATGGTTGATGCTATTTTTTCATTAGCTGAAAAACTACAACCATGCATTATATTTATTGATGAAATCGATTCATTTTTGAGAGAAAGACAGTCTATGGATCATGAAGTTACAGCGACATTGAAGGCCGAATTTATGACATTATGGGATGGATTAACATCAAGCGGTAGAATACTTGTGCTAGGTGCTACGAATAGACCCAATGATATTGATTCTGCCTTCATGAGAAGAATGCCGAAACGATTTTCAGTTAGCTTGCCAAATATTGAGCAAAGAACTCGTATTTTGAAGATACTTCTCAAAGACACTGAAGTTGACGACAAGGAATTCAATCTTGAACAACTAGTACTGCATACGGACGGCTTTAGTGGGTCTGACTTGAAGGAAATGTGTAGAGATGCTGCTTTGAATGCCATGAGAGACTATATCAGACAAAACATCAAGAATGGTAAAAAGATAACAGAAGGAGATATCAATGTGAGACCTTTGAAGAATTCAGATTTTGCAGGGACCTTGAAAAACACACTGACCTCAACTTCAACCAGTGAATTTTTAGAACCATCAGCACTTGGTTAACCTGTATATACCAGCATTTAAGCAAACAAAGAATACATAATTAAAGTACAATCATATGAGTTGTAATCATCTCTAACCATGATGTAAAGTAAATTTCGCGTGGTGATGATTTTAAGATCTCGCGCGCTCATACTTTCCAGTTTTCATGTAAACAAAAACATTGTTGATGTTCTTCTTAAGAACAGTGTACCTCTAAAGAAGGAAGACGTAATCGGCTGGATAGGATCATGGCCTCAGAGAGCACTACACATCTATTGAATCAGCCTATTGTCATTGATAATGTGAGTTTTAGTGCGTCACTTAGGTCGAAGCGCATGCAATACTAATGTTCATAGGGATCTGGTAATATAAAAGCAGGTTTTGCAGGTGAAGAGAAACCGAAAGCCCATGCTCCAGCTATGTAAGTGATGTGCAGTATATTGGGTGATGGGTTGGATACTAACAAATTCATAGACTGGGGTGGCCAAAGTACTCAAAAGTGATGGCGGGTGCGCTCGAAGGTGATACTTTCATAGGAAACAAAGCACAAGAGAATAGAGGTCTGCTACGGTTGAGGTATCCAATTGAGCATGGGGTGATACAAAATTGGGACGATATGCAAAAGATATGGTCTTCTGTACTACAGAATGAGCTAAAGACGAGCCTTGAAGATCATCCTGTCTTATTAACTGAAGCACCATTGAACCCAAAAAGGCATCGTGATAAATGTGCACAGATATTTTTTGAAAACTATAGTTGTCCAGCTCTTTATATGTCGATACAGGCTGTTTTGGCGCTTTACGCTTCCGGGAGAACAACTGGTGTTGTTCTTGATTCTGGTGATGGTGTAAGTCATTCAGTACCTGTATATGAAGGTTTTTCTTTACCAAATGCAATCAAGAGGATAGACGTTGCAGGAAGGGACGTCACAGAGCAATTACAATTACTATTACGCAAGAATGGATATCTACTACAGACAAGTGCTGAGAAGGAAATCGTTCGTTTAATCAAAGAAAAAACTTGTTGTGTATCATTAGACCCTCAAAAGGATGAAAAAGACTGGTATTCATCATCTTTTAGTTATGAAGTATCGCAAAATACGAATAGAAACGTTGAGCTCTACAAACTACCCGATGGTAAAACTATAGAAATTGGTGCTGAACGATTTAGATCCGCAGAGATATTGTTTCAACCTGAAATTATTGGGTCAGAGTTCCCCGGTATTCATGAAATGGTTTTTGACTCCATTGGAAAAGTTGATTTAGATCTCAGAAATTCATTATATCAAAGTGTTGTGCTAAGTGGAGGTACCACTTTACTCAAGGGATTTGGAGATAGATTGATTAATGAATTGAAAGTAATGACACCAAAGGGAACTAAGATAAAAATATTTGCCCCACCTGAAAGAAAATACAGTACGTGGATAGGAGGCTCAATCCTAGCAGGTTTGAGTACGTTCAAAAAAGTAAGTATGATGTTATTCAAGATGGTTTTGTCCAAATTACTAACTTGTTCTTTTAGATGTGGGTTACAAAAGCAGAGTGGGAAGAAAATCCCGAGTTGATTCATACAAAATGTTTATGAAATATATTTAAATCAGTTCCTAGATTACTAAATATAATAAATGCATGGCTAGAGTGTTTTTTTCAAGATGGATGAAAAACGGTTCATTTAAATACAATAATATCTGTCACCAAAGTCACCCAACCCTGGGACTAAACGTTTCTTGTCATCTAATTTATCATCAATACCACCTGTAATAATTTTGATGTTTGGGAATTTAGCATGGTAATTCTTAATCCCTTCTGGACTAGTCAATAAGTTCAAAAAGAAAATTCTCTCTGGTTTCACACCTCTCGAGATCAACACATCAGTAGCTAAAATTGCACTACCCCCGGTAGCTAACATTGGGTCCAATAAGAATACATAACGATCAGCAATATCTTCTGGTAATTTTTCATAGAATAATTTAGGTAGAGCAGTTTCCTCATCTCTTTGGATTAAAATTTTACCAATTCTAACTGATCTACAACAGTCTCTTAGCCCTTGTTCCATACTTTCACCAGCTCTAACAATGGAAACACCACAAATTTTACCCAAAAATCCAACACCTTCATAGTCAACATTTAATGGAGTTGTGACAGTGTGTTTTTCAACTGGTAGTTGATCTAATCCACGTTCAACTAGTAAACGAATGATACGGTCTGAATAGAACACGAAATCAGAACGGTGTGTATCCTTGCTTCTAATGATAGAGTATAAACCTAACAATTGATTGGTTTGTGGTAACAATAAGACGTTTTCGTTTCCTTCTGTGCCTGACATTTTTCTTTTTTTTTTGATAAGAGAGTTCAAAACTTTTGTATGAATGGTACAAGATCAATTCTGATATGAATTTTTGCTAAAATGAACAGTCTTAGGTGTAGTATTTATATCAAGAAGGATTTGACGATCTTTTAAATGACGGTCAGCTTCGAGAATTGATGTGACACTACTTTATCATAAAAATGGAGTACTAAAGTCTAATTTAAAAATTTGTTTATCAGCTCATCTACAAAACTAAAACCGTCGGCTGGAGATGGTAGCGTGGTGTGCGGGTGTAAAGATACCAACTATATTAGAAATGATAACGAACCAAACAATATGGAGTAATTGGAGAGTGGTATTTAGCTCTGTGTATGGTCTGAAGAGTAGGTTCTGCTGTACTATAGATAAGGAATTGATTGTCTGGTTAGCCAGGCGGAAGATAGATGGTATCTACGTAATCGAGGTACCCCAAATATTTTGTCTTCCCCCGATACATAGGTATAATAAAGTGAAAATTTTTACAAATGGTGAAGCAAAAGACCGTATAATACATTTATTCTTCCTGATTTTGTACAAATGGATTTTCAATAACTTCTGAGCCGTCAACTGGAGCAATAGTCAATAGTAATGGCCCTCTAACAACGACCAATCCTAGATCTCTCGTTTTATCTGTTAGAATACTTTCATCCTCTGGGTCTATTCCATTTCAAGTTAGTATCAATGCCGCTTCAACGAATAAACACTTCAACTTACCTCTGATTGTTTCTTTGACATTATCCAATACAAGATTCAATAATGGATCAAAACCTTTCAATACACCAGTTACTGTAATTTGTTAGAACACAATTCTTTAAGAGCAATGTGACTCAAACATACCTTGTCTGCCATGTGTAAACTTAACACGTATCTCCTTGTCTTGGTATTTGGATATTTCGAGTATCAGATCCCTCTTTGGGCCATCTTGCTTTTCTCTTTGTTGATTTTGGTTTCTTCTTCTACCTTGTTGATTTTGTTGTTGGTTTTGATTCTTACGGATTGTGTTAATACTAGTAGCGCTAAATGGGAATTGCTCTGATACTTACTTTCTCACTCATCATTAGCACTTGACTTCTCGGTATGAAACTGGTCAAACAATTCAATAAATGGCTCTTTCAAGTCTTTCATGCTGTATATAGTATATTCACTTTATTTCATCACCAAACTAATTTTCGCGGAACAAATAGTAATAGGGTAACATGCGCGTATTGTTAGAGTACTGGGCTTCACGCGTACAATACATACATTTGTGTTTACATTTCGAACTCTTCGACGGTATTTTAGTATATAACTTTTTGCGTATAGATTACAATTTCTTGCTTGCTGCCCAACGTTGGATCAACACTCTTTACCCCAGGTTGCTCCTTTCCTTTGCATTTTAAGAACTCACAGCATCAAATGAGTGATATAACAGTTCAAGTTACTTCCAGTTTGACAAACTCTGAAAGAAGAATTTCCACTAATTGGACTCTAAAGTATCTCAAGCAAAGATTGGAGACCATAACAGGTATTCCACCAGAGGATCAGCAATTGCTTCTATTTATCAACACATTCTCCACCGACGGTGAAGAGATAAAGGCACCTGACGGTGGAAATGATGACACAACCACACTAGATCAGTTCAAGTTTCAAGCACATTCAAGGATACAAGTTAACGACACCAGACCTGAATCAGAGCTAAGCAGCTTGGCCAACGAACAGGATGGTCAATATTTTGAATTGAAAGATGAAGATTACGAAAAAAGATCAGATTCAATCAGAAGATGGAAACAAGAAAATAAACTAGGTAGATTTGATCCTGCTTTTGAAACTAAAAGAGCGGAAATCCGTCAACTCAATGAAGCAAAAGCTAAGGCCTTGGCCGAAGGCTCAAGATTTCGTACTATTAATGACAAAGACGGAGAAAGAAGAGGTGTTATAAGGTACATTGGGAAAGTGCCAGAGATTGATACCGATACCGTTTGGGTCGGTGTAGAGTTTGATGAACCAGTGGGTAAAAACAATGGTTCGATCAAAGGTGTATCATATTTCAGTACCAAACAAAACTATGGGGGATTCTTGAGACCTGTTCAGGTTGAGCAAGGTGATTTTCCTGAAAAATCCCTATTCAGTGATGACGATGATGATGAGATATAGAATACAAACTCTTCGAAATCATAGATGCCATACTCAGAGTTGAACCAGCAATTGGCTTTTTCAAGACCATCTTTGAAAACCATTTGCAAACACATCTCTGATGGTAAAGCTGTAGTAATCCAAGTAAAAGTCAACCGTTGAAGCTAAACACATCAACTATATACGTTTGGTGTCCGGGTTTCCTGGTTTTCATTTGATCACCGTTTTATCCACTATAATGATTTCGGCCAAAAAGTTCGCATACTTGTAATAAGTCAACGTTGATTTGTTTTAATCAGTGAAAAGTTCCCATTTCCTCTCACGTTGAAAAGCTCTACTCCAAGTTCGGCTAGCTAAACTCTCACAGTCTCCATTCCTTTTCAAAAATCCATCCAACTTTTTCACAAAAGTTTCAAGATCAATCACGCTGAGCTTCGGTATTAATAATAATAAATTTCTGCATTGTTTATAGAATCACAAAACCACAACCCTCAAAAGAAAAAATGTCTGAAGCTGCTCCAATTCAAGCGCAATATCACAAATATATTGAAGCCATAATTCCTTATATTCCAACAACTTTGAAAGATATTGATATTCACAAGGCCATCAGATTGGTTGTTATTGTCGGCGGTTACATTTTCGTCCGTAATATCGCTCAAAAATATTTAGCCAATCGTCAGCTACAACAACAACTTGCCCAAGATGAAAAAGATAGAGACGAAGAAAGAATCAAAGAACTAGTTGAAGATCCAAAGGCTGAGACTACAGCTACTGAAAGTGGATTTGGTTGGGGTAAAAAAACCAGACGTAATATTAAATTACAAGAACAAATATTGAAAGAGACTTTGGAAAAAATTGAAAACCAAGATGATGATAGTGATAAAGATATTGAGGATTTACTAGAGGATGACTAGTTAAAGTCGCTTTCACCTTCGATATACGCATATTATAAGTTTGTTTGCTACTTTTCTCATAGCTTCTCCATCTTTGTAGTGATCAGCGGATGAACAAAAAAAAAAATAGGACCCTTGGCCCCTATAGAGAATGAGGTGAGACCTCAGTAATTCTTATATGCCTTAGCGTCAAGGTAATGAGCTAGTAAACCAGAAACTTTGTTTAATGGCCCTTATAACACACTTTTTTTGATGTTCTTGATGATGATCAAGACATCTTCTGTCATTTCTCCACGTGTACTAAAAAACGGTGCCTAAAAATTTCCTTTACTATAGAAGCTCATCATCATAAAAACAGAAGGGCATCACCTCAATAGCTTAAGCACACCCTGTAAATTAAAAGATGAGTTTCGGTGGAAGAGGTGGCGGTGGTGGATTTCAGAGGAACCTGCCCTTTGGTTTAGACTACAGTGATGTGAACAATGGTAATAAGGAAAACGAAAAACCAGTAAGTGTGTTTGATACTATCATGAATAGAATAATACTAACAGCGTGCACTATAGCAAATACCTCTACCTGTCAACGGAAATTCATCAAAGCTCGAGAAAATTGTTGCCAGTCATTTTCTAAATTTTCAAACAACTGTCAAAGATGGCCCTTTCTACACGGGTTCTAACTTGGAGATAGAGAACAAAAAAGGTAAAACAGAAATCGATGAAGAAGGTATAAATGATGGTATAAAGAGATACTCAGACAAATACATAAAAAAGCGCAAAATCGGAAGATCCATAGACGAACATCCATACGTTATCGAGTTCTTTCCTCAAGAGTTATACAGGGTCATGGATATTGATGATAAAAAGAAGAAAAAACTACTATCACTATCTAAACTAAAGAATTCAAAAGAAGTTCTGGACAACTTGGACAACCCGTCCACTGGCGAAAGTATACTCGAAAAGCTCAAAGACATGGCTGAAGATGAAGACGACGGTAAAGATGAACCTGAACCTGAACCTGAAGAAAACTTTGATGAGGAATTTGAGGAAGAAGATGATGATGATTATAACGCTGAAAAATATTTCGATGATGGTGAAGACTTGGGTGACGAAGATGATTATAATGACGAAGCTGCTTTCTAGCACCGCTGGACTCTTATTAATATAGTTTATATAAAATGTACATTAGTTTCAAGACTTACAATGTATCTTATAGCGAAATGAAAAAAGATTGTCTATTAAAATACCCATATATATTATAAGATACTCTAATGAGGTGGAGGTGGGGGTGGTAGTGAACTTTTGAAACGAGTTGGTGAAGTTCTACCAAATGACTGTTGTTCTTGGGTTTCTTTCATTGATCTCTGAACGAACATATCATAAGGTGTTGGCGCTTTGTAACCATCCAGTAGCACTTCATCGTCTTTTGAAGATGTTACTCTATTATTGAAATTTTCAATCTCTGTTCTTTTGGTTGTTGGGCTAGGTATTGTGTTAGCATCATAAGGTAAGCTTGTGAGATCTAACTTTGTAGGACTACTGCTTCCACTTTTGTAAAAGTTGCTTGGAGCTTTACGCTCTGGACTTTTTCTTCTTGGAGGTGAGATTGGGCCGCTACTGCTTGGTTCAATGACATCATAGTGATTTATGGATGAGTTTTTCAAAGATCCTGAACTATGTTGGGGGACCGGTGGTGGCAAAGAGCCCGATGATAGTGAATTCTGGCTGTGTGAAGGTAATGGTGGAGGTCTCGATTGTACTGGTTTATGCGTCTTTATATAATCTGACTGCACTTCTCTTTCTAACTCATCAAACGAATCTGTAATTCTTCTTTCTTGCTGTGGACTCTTGTTGCCAAAAATTGGTATGCTATATTTTGAGGTCAAGTTTTTGGCAAATTGCTTGAGGTCTGTTGTTTGCCTTTGTCTTCCAGGATCCAAGGAACTGGGCTGGTCGTGAGACAGAACGTTTGAAAGCGCCGATGGTTCACTTCTTGGTGGAGAATCGTGCTTCATTGAAGGGAGTTCTTTATCCATATGGTTTTGAACAGGGATATCTGGTAATGAGCTCACAGACATTTGCGATTGGTTGAAAGTTGATTGAATCTGGGGGCGATATGAGTCTGATTTGTGAAAAGGTTGATCAAATGGTTGATGATAAGTTTCTGAACGAGGGAAATCGTCGATCTGGCTCTGTGATTGCGTGAAGGCATCAAACCCAACCACCTCAGAGGCGATTCTAGGAAGCGGCGGTGGTATGGAATTTGAGGGTTCTGGTGCTTGCTGTGGTGCTTCTTGACCTGGAATAGCTGGTAAATTTCGTTTCTTCGACGCTGAACTCTGAACGGACTTTCGCATGGAACTTCTTGCTAAACCTGATACAGCAGGATAGAATGTCATCTCCAGATAAATCTCTCCAGCATCTTTGTGCCCGGATTTCAGTTGGTGCCATTGATCATATCCTTCTTTCACAGATGAATAAAATACTGGTGTAAAATCTATCTCGGCTTCTGAAACCAATACAGGTGCCTTTTTGGTCTCATCCAGTATTGATAATTTAAGAATAGGTTGTACCTCGGGCGTAATATTGAATCTGAATTCACTATCCCATCTTGGATTTTGCCCTCCTCTAATATCTGCTTTTGTTTTATCAGTCAAGTTTGATATCCGTAATAGACAATAAGGACTCTGTTTTTCCATCTTTCTGCGATTCGGCAGATCTCTTGCTCGACTGGTAACTATAATCAGTGTACCAGTATTACCTTGAAAATGCGACATACTGCTCTGATATAGCTATAACACAAGTCCTGATGATTAAAGCTCTTTAATGGCTTAGATCAAATGTTTGTTTACAATTTTGATGAAATTGTCAACAATGAAATATAGTCATGTGACTTTGGGCCAAATCAAAACTTTGAGCGCGAAGTCGGTAGATGACTTGCAATAACAACTACAAAACAAAATGAAGAAATGTCATTAGTTTCATTAAAAGCATCAAGTCCATAATACAGTTGAGCTAGTGGATATGTGTAATTCGATTCACAAGATTTCTTGAAAGTATTTCAAATATTCCTTTCTATTCAGCATATAATACTCTTCACTAGACATACCAACTGGAATCTTTGGGGGTATAACAGGTCTTCCAGTAGTATAAACAGCATCACTTAATCGTCCCTTTCCCCATGTACCATCACCTCTGTAGTCAGAGACACCATTGTCAATTTTGAAATCATTTCGCTTGGCTCTACCTTGTTCTAGTCTGCTCATTATGGCAAAAGCTGTAGGTGAAAGTTTTTCATAAGCTAACTTGGCTTCTCTGTTCTTTCTCTTTTGATCCTCATCCTTCGCTTTGTCTAATCTAGTCGCAACAGTGTTTCCTATAGAGTCTGCGGAAAATGGAAGTTTATTGAGATCGAGCTCATCTAATTTCGAAGCTTCAAGCGAAAAAACATTGATCTGTGGCTCTTCTTCTTTGTCATCTCTGTGCAATGATATCTCTGTCTTCAGCGTGTCTGATGAATTGTTCACTTCAAAAACTAGCAACTCGTCATTCGTCATTTTCTGGAGTTGTTGTTCCATCTCGACTTCCCTCATCGATACTCTTCTTTCATATCTTCTCTTTACCCTGCTGGCAAGTTTTCTTAGTCTAGTCTTCTCTTTTTGGTCGTCAACAAATACTTGATCCACTGAGGAAATTTTCACATTATCCATACTACTTGGTTTACCAACGCTTTCTTCTTGTCGATTTTTGGTGGGAACAGGTGGTGCTTTATGATGCACCTTTTGAGGTAGCATTGGTGCAACTTGATAAAATGTATACTCTATATTTATTTGGCCGGTCGGCGAGAGTTTTGTCCATTTGTCAACCCTTTTCTCGTAGAATATATCAACTAGGTCTAGTTCACCTTTTCCGAGCACCTTGGGTAGACCTGAGGTTTTTTCTAAAATATATATTTTCAATAGAGGTGTTACTCCAGGATCAATATCAAACCTGCATTGTGAATCTTCAGTCCATTTGGGGGTTATGGGTACCTTGAACTGTGAAATCTTAGATCTGAAAGCTCTATTATCTATTTGAAATAAACAGTAAATGTTACTTGATGACTTTGTTGTGCATAAGTTTCTAGCCTCTATTGGATCAACCACCAAAACACCTTTTGCTGAGTTAAATTCCATTGATGCTAACTATTTTGGTACTCTGACAAAAACAAGTAAAGAGCTCAAGAGCCAAAATGGTGCCTGATATATCTTTGATCTTATCAAATACAGCCCTTGACTTGGAAATGATCAGAAACTTTTCGAGAGCTGATCATGGCTTTTACTGCACAAGCCTATTTTTTTCTTAGTGATCCAATTCTTTGTTGATTAAAGTCTATATTTAGCAGTAGCGGTTCGCGCCACAATCTATACACAGAATGTACAAACGGATTTACAGAAATTCACTTTATTACACTACTTATACAATGGACCCTGATTACCTTCTAGCTCTCTTCTCTCTGTTATACCCAAAATCTCTATAGTTACTACCGTTGTCAAATTTCTTATGACCATGTTGGTTTGAACCTGATGGAGCTGGTGGTGGGGGTGGGGGTGGAACACGAGAGGTTGACCCTTGGTTTGTTCGGTAACGATTGAAGTCTGATGATGGATAAGAGCCACCAGAATTTGAGGCGGTACGATAACCTTGATTATACTCTCGTCTCTGTGATGGTTGACTTGATGGGCCAGACGGTGGTTTGGTGCCCCATTTCTCAGAAGGACGACTCGAATTTCCAGTAAGTGACTCTTGAGGTGGTAATGGTCTTCTCTGTGGCCTTGTAGGTACTTCGATTTTGAAATGGGCTGCATTAACTTCTGTCTTTTTAAGGTTCTTTTGGAAATTTGTAACATGAATGGAAGATGGGCCGGCAATCTTCTTCGCATAATCAACTATCAAAGCTTTGAAATCGGCGCTAAAGTTTTTAGAATTCTTAGCAAGGGTATCAAGATCTTTAATAACATCACGATCATCAACGGCAGATTTCAATCTTTTGAAGTCACCATCAATGATAGCAAATCTAATTGCTTTCAGTCTACCCTCTATTTCGTCGTTAGATAAAGCAGTCACGTCTTTGAATCTTCTTTTTGATCTATTATCTAAGCGATCTGCAGGTGATGAAGGTGCAGTAGGCTTCGAAGCTGGAATATATGTATCAACTCTCTTAGCGTTTGACCCAGTTTCAGTATCCCCAGTATTACTTGATTGCTCAGCCGCCACTTTCGAGCCGCTTTGGTCACCCACGAGTTTTATCTCGTCTTTGTCAAGCTTCAAGTCTTTTGTGTTGTCTTCTAAGTTGTCTTCCTCGACTGGGAGCTTCTTCTTATTGTCATTAATTACAGCTTCTTCTTTTTCATCCTCATTCTCTTTTTCACCTGAAAGATGTGTTTTAGCATTCCCTTGGCCTGATTGATTAACAATTTCTGAGGTATTTTTGACAGGCTCAGTCCTGGTCCTCTTGTCTGATGTTTCATCATCATCGTCTCTTCTATCGAAATCTTCTAAAAGTGAATCACCATCGTCATCTTTTGAGTCTTGAAATCTTGGACGTAAACGTATATCAGAACTTTGTTCTCCAGCGTCACTGCCACGGCTATCAGCACGACTTTCAGGACGACTTTCAACACGGCTTTCAACACGGCTTTCAGGGCGACTGGCTGCCCGACTGGCTGCTCTACTGGCAAATTCAGCTTCACGTTGTAATTTTTGCTTTTCAATTTCTGCCCTTCTTATTGCAAGCTTCTGTTCTTCTTTTTCCTTGAGTTTCAGCTCTTTTCTTTCAATAGCTTTGATCTTTTCAGACTCTTCATATTCATAAAAGTCCCATGGATTTATCCACTTCTTGGAACGTGATTTTATATGTGCCAAAATAGCATCTGATGCTAGCTTCAAATCTTGCCTCTTTTCGTTGTTGGAAACTTTCTCAATCAATTGAACCACTTTTTCACCATGGTCTTCCACAACTGGGAAAACGGTTATCATGTTTTTCAGCAACGTAAACACGTTTCTGCGTGACATATAATTCTCACTCTCGATGTTAAGCTTGATACTGTGAAGTGCTAGCTCTTGCCATTTGAAGATCATTTTTTTTGTGACATTATCAGTATCTTCTTGACATCTCAAGCCCTCATAATATCCCAATAACTCGGCGAGGAAAAAGCCCAAGTTTTCTGACTCCAAAGGTGTTATTGTGTATATCAAAGTATCCAAAAATTCTGATTCGAATATAACAGACACAAGTTTTTTACTTTCTTCTGATGTGAACAGCTTGGTTAAAAATTTAGCGGTAAAAATTGCATCTGTTTCTGAATGAAGTGCACGGGGAATGATACAAAATTGGAAGAATTGTTGAATTTCCTCGGTTGTTGGATCTTTTTGAACACCAAACCAATCAGCTGATATGAGACTAACATCTTTCAAAACTTGTTCACTATGAGCCTCGTGTTTTTCTTTATCCACAGGAAGTTGTGAGAGAATTTGGTCATTGAGTTCACGTTCCTGTCTCAGTTTGTTCTCTCTGTCTCTAATTTCAGACGTGTACAACTCCTTCTTAGTGAGTGCCAGTTGATCTTTAACAGAATTTATAGAATCAGTGAGCCTTTTGCTTTCATGTTCATAGAGATTTTTGTCGTAATTTATATCATAAAGCGATAAAGCCCAAAATGCAGTGTATAGTGATGGGGATAAATGTGGAATATCTAAAGATGAAAGACCAGCAGCTTCGGGATTTTTAAAGTCTAAATACGATCTCCATAGCTCAAAAACCCAAGCGACTTCAATACCATACTTTTTGATAAGTTCATCAGCACCTATAATATTTTCTTTGAACACTTCCGGTTTCTCTTTCAAGAAATACCTTATCAGCTCAATATAAGTATGCAAAACAGAGGTAATTTCATCATTCTGGTTTGATAGCACCTTGAAATGGGAATTTTCATCACTGTCATCAATCAATTTCTTCTGGAAGTGAAAAAGCAAAACTAAAGATTCTGATAAGAGTTTTGATTTGATCAAGGAATCTAGCAACCTTTTTGCCGAGATAGCACAATCGTCTCTTGTATCAAAGATGACTCTATTGATACTCTTTTGTAAACTTTCGCCTGAATTTACAAGCTGAATTTGAGTGGCTGATAAGTTGGATCGTTGTTGTATACCACCCATTTGATTGACAACTTCTCTCAAAATAGTCAGCCCAATGGTGTTATTAGCATGTAAACCTTTTATTATATAGGTCAAAATTGGAGTGAGATCCATTGATGCGTAGTTTTTGGCAAGTTTAGCGATGAAAGTTGCCAAAGATTGAAGCCATGGGGCATCATTCAAACCATCTGACTGAACTGATTCTCTTCGTGTTGTTAGTCTCATCAAAAGAACAAATGGCAAAACATCCCATGCATAATCAGTGAAAAATCGAGCAGCATCAACAACTAAATCACTAAAATTATCATAGCTTTCAACTTGAGTGACTATGACTAAAAATGACGGTAAAGGGTTAGCAAAAGCGATTTTTGAAAACTTTTTCATCATTGATTTAACATTTTCAGTTGTAATTCTCTTTAATGCATCTTTAGTTTGTTTCTCGGCTTTTGAATAATGTAGTCTAACGACGTCGTTGTTCTTAGAGATGACATTGACTAGCTCACCATATAAGTTGTATCTCCATTGAATAGGAAATTTACTCATCAATTCAAAAGCATCTGACGTTGTGACTGAGTTTTCCACTATGACTGACGTTGCAGGAAATATGTATTTTCTAAAGTATTCGAACCAGTTGTTGAGTTTCTCTTCGTATTGGTCTTGGTTTTGGGTATGTTCCAAATCATACACACCAAATCTAGACAACAAAGTGACAAACTCAGGATCCTCACCGATTTTAGCTCCAGCGAGTGATAGGAATTCTCCAGAGTGTTGAAATAGATCATCGAAAGTGTTAGATTTAGGAATTTTCTCTGCCCATTCTCTATAAAAGAAAATAAACTTTTTGTTGGTATGATTTTGATGTAAAACCTTAAAAATTTCGAGATCAACGTATCCAAAGTCCTCAAATTCAACAACACCAGTCCTTCTGGCAAGGGCCGTTTTCTTTTCCGCTTTCAACGCTTTCAAATCCTCATTTGTCAAAACTGAGATCTGGTCAATTAAAGGCGAAACAACTTCTTTAAAAAGCCTTAGCATAGTTGGCACAACCTCTTTATCGGCATGTATAAAGAACGGGTATCTCGTTAAAATATAGACACTTGGCCAATACAAACCCAGGGCTAAAAAAGCCTTGAGCATTTGTAATTTTTGATTCAATGTATTACTGTCAGCGGAATTTTTGTTCTTGGAATCTTTCTTCGATGTAGTCTTGGATCTTGCGCCTGAAGAGCCATCCTCATCTTCTTCATCAGCCAAAGGGCCACTCAATGCTAATGCACTTGCAGAAGCTCTGAAAACTTCATCATCAATAGCAGTAGCTATATCATCACCAAACTTTTTCATTGTCTCTTCATTTGGGCCAAAATATTTGTAAACTGAACCGAAAGATACGAATCCTTCTTTTATAAGTATACCAACAAGTAATTTCATAGTTTCGGGTAAATCTTTCTGTTTTGCCATATAATCTTTGAGCTTCAACCCAATCAAAAAAGCAGCTTCTGCATTACCGCCTTGGTTTAACATATCTAGTCTTGAACTATCAGCTTCATTGTTTATAGGCCACCATTGTGAGGCCCTCAACAAGTCTAGACAGAATCTATAATTTTTGATAATGTTATGTACATATAAATCCAATATTATGTCCAAAACTTTTATTGGATCTAGATTATAATGACCAATGAATCTTTCAATTATATGGTTTGTGTACGCAACCTGGAAATTAGCATCTTCGGACGCGATAATCTCATATAGAAATGCAATCAATTTTGAGTATCCTTCAGATGCTTCATGCAATAAGTTGAACTTTTTCTGTTCCACGAAATTATTTATTATGTAGTCTCTATTATTTCTTGAATATTCACTAATCATGTTTAATTTTTTAACTAGGTTGTCGTCACCCAAGTATCTCCCCATTTCTTTAGAAGGCAGCTTGTGAAATTTCTTGATCAAAGTTAGTAAATTGTCATCCACTTTGAAAGTGTTGAATATGGAAATGAACTTGAAAAACAGCGTTTGAGCGTCCCGGATTTCAGCTGTAACGTTTAATATAGCAGACAATTTATCCACCGTTAACCGATCTTCATGATATTTCGCACTGTATATAACTTCATAGAACAGCGCTTCGGCCTGGTCAAAGTCCGTGTAAACATCAGCCGCCAATTTGCCTATGTTCACATCAATATCAGCAATATATTCATCCGTGAGGATCTTCCATTGGAATCGTGGTGTTGAGAATGACTTCAACAACTCAAGCTTTTTGTCATAAAGCTGGTCGTCTTGGGTATCAGGTTGGGCGTCAACCATCACAGTGTCACCGTCCAGCGCCGGAGTATTTTCTTTCGACATTTCACCAGTTATCGACCTGATGGGGAAACCAAAAATTTCTCAAATGTGAACGGGTTTGATTGCGATACTCAGTCTCTTTATTTACTTATATATTGAAACCTACTTACTTCCTGTTGATATATTTCGCAATATTTTGTTGAAGAACTTTTTGTCATGGGCCACGCACACACACATTGACAATTTTATTGATTTTTTTTGAGATTGAAACACTTTAGACAAGGTTATGTTTGGTGAAGAATACATACTCAGGAGACAATATTGTGAGACAACCGTGTTGAAATGGTGAGTGTACTATCTAGGAAGGATGAAGTGCTGTGGGTGAGTTACTAACACGCTTTTTTCACCAGGCGGATAAAGTTAGAGAGCAACAAGTTTATGATCAGCTTAAGAGTCGTCACATTGGGTTAGGTGATGCCGATACAACGAAACATGAATGGATGACAAATGTACACAGAGATACATATGCTTCTACAATTGGACATCCTGCTTTACTTGAATATTTGTCTTTGGCTCAAGATAAACCAAAGATACAGTTGAAAGAGGAACTTACTATGAAAATGGTGAAACCTTGTGGGCCAATCCCAAAGACCGAAATGTAGAGCTACAATCATTATCAGCTGAAAGCAAGACAAAAAAAAGTTGATAGAATTTAAATACTGGGTTATACACCTGTAGGGCATATACATGTCCTCAATAAAATATAAGAAAGGTCTTCATGGTGGGGTAATATAATCATAATCGTTATCTTTTTTTGGGTTATTGTTGAATTTTTATAAAATTGTGATCCAATGCTCAGTTATTGACCAAAGGAGCATTTTCAGCATCTGTTGAGTTTTCAGCACGTTTACCATCTTTCAAATCAGCGCTCATGACGGCAACTGAGAATAAGAATAACATACCGGCAATGATGAATGCAAAGATCCATTGAAGAGCGAAAAGTTTGGTGAATAATTGACCCAAACCTAGAGCCAATTGTAAAGCTGCTGAACTTAATCCGACGGCCCAGTCACGATAAATGATCAATGCAAAACTTGGAACCAACAAGAAGTCCCAAATAAAGACATTTGCCACAATACGAGCGGCAAAGCTATTTGAACCAACGACAACAGCACCGTTCCAGAAAATCAAATATAACAACCAACTGAAAGGCAAAGCAGCTGTTGACATATGGATCAATGTGTAGTTTTTCAATGATTTAATCGCATAAGTCTTTTGTGAAACATATAGGGTTAAAATGTTGAAGAAATTTAAAATTGCAACCAACTCTGACCAGATGTAGTGACCATTAACAAATAACAATGTCCAAACGAATTGCATAATGTTAAAAACGGTGAAGTGCCATCCAACATTATCTGCAACTTGTAAACGAGTCAATTGACCCCCTTGTAAAATGTTACCCAATGTTTCACTACCGGTTCTTTCAGTTGGTTGATCTTCTGGGAAGAAGTATTGAGCAACAAAACTAATTTGTAAAAGATGTAAGAAAGCCCAATAGATGAAGACAACAAGGACATTCCCAGTGAATGGTGTAAACCCAACTCTGAAGAATGGATCATCTTCAGGGTTCTTTTCAACTGGTGATCTCCCTAAAGCATATCTAAAATTCCCATAGATTGCTAAAACCAGGGCAATTGTGGTGGTAACTTTGTGTGTAAGTAATGAACCTGAACTCATCTCCAGTAGATTAATGGTCTTTGTAGTAGTTCTGGTTTGTATTACACCTCTTATTCAGTTTTATCCTTTTCTCAAAAAACTTCACCTCGTGCCCTTTTTATACCCATGCTAAAAATTCCTAATGTGTCATGTCATATCCTAGTAGATTGCTACATACAACCAAATCGAGACAAGATGCAGAAATTTAAAAGGAGAATTAAAAAAAAAAGGATTTTACACGAGGGGCATTGATTTCATAACCGACTAGTTAAATGAAGGTCGTGTGAGTAGATCTAGCTATATATATATATACTTAAATGGTAAAGTATGTTAGATCTCTTGTATTGTCGTTTGGGTTGTTCCGTTTATTGCTGCACTTGATGTGCGCACCTTTGTGGGTATAAAAGATATTTTGCGAGGCATCTCCACGTTTAAGCGATGAGCCTAAAAGTAGACCAAACTGAAAACAACACTACAAGAAAAATGTATAACTAATTCATATATTACATTGTTTAATCATTTCCTCATTGTTCCTGGAGATTGGAAATTACTGAGGCTTAGTGTATTTCACCGATTCAATTTTTGGCATTGTAGACCTTACCATTTTTCAAATTAAATTGAACGGGGATTTCACTTTCATTAGTGATCTCAGTTTTCAATTTACGACCATCAGCTAAAGCACCATTCAGTTGTATATGTGCATTCTCTAAATCAGAATCTGAGTGGAATACAACTTCAGCCATTGATGAGCCTGATTCCAAGTCATTTATCCTTATTACTTTTGTTTTACCTATTGAATCCAACACAGTTTTCAAATCACTTGAAGTAGTACCATACTCTAGATTTTTAATCTTTAAAAAAAATGGAACTGATGCATTCTTAATTTTTAAAACATTTGGGTTTCGTACAGTGATTGAGGAATTTTTATCGGATTTTTGAATATTTTTAGTAACTCTATTTGATGCTTGGTTTTTACTTTGTTTCTTCAATCTTGAAGATTGTAATGCTTGTGTTTGGTCTGATATGGATGCTGGAGTTATCTTAAAATTTGATGACGATGAAATATATGCTGAAGGGCCCTTTGGTCTAATTTTACTAGGCTTTGGATCCTCCAACCGTATCCTTTGAGCCAGTGGGTTGTCTTTCAACTTCTTGATTGGTGCATTCGACGCTCCATTATGAGCTTTCTGTAAAGCATCGAGACGGGCTAATAAAGGGTTGTTTTGTTGATCTTTATTTTTACTTGTATGCTTTATTGATCCATTCTTTTTCGGTTTATTGGGTTTCCCGGAACTGGCAGCTACATTCAATCTTTCAGCTAATGCATTACCACTCTGACTCTTTCTAGCAGCCTTCCTAGCAGCCATCTCTCTGTACTCTTACAACTCAAATTTTCCACAGTGTGCTTTAGATCATCAAGAGCCTTTCACAATAATACTCTTCAATCGAGAACCGTAGTTTCCTCAATCTGAATCTTGACAATTCGCGGAAATCATATCGCAAAAAAACGCGCCAATTTGCGTAAACTTCGCAACGCAAATGGCTATTTGGGCTGCAGCCATCAAGATCTTATTTCCCAATACAGTAATCACTACAAACTCACGCGAATAAAATTGAGATATGGTTACAATTAGGGAGAAGAAGTGAAGAAATGGGAGCAATGTAGTATTTATACAATACAGCAAAGTTCATCAATTATCACCGTATGGGCCCACACAATTGTCTGGTTATTTTCGACGGAAAGGTCAACAAGTATTTCCAATAAGTGAGTTATCTCGTTCGTAGTTGTTTCCATGTCTTTTTTGTTTTGCAGCGCCTTTTTTCTCTGAATTACCCTTTTCAGCAATATTTTGCGCTTTTCACATTCTGAAAACAAAACAAAAAAACGACAACACATTGAGAATTATACACACAACATAAACAATAATTCCCTTTGGATTAAATTCCCATTATACCAAATATCTAGTTATATTAATCCAAATTTAAGATCTAGTTTCCGCTATTCAAGACAAAGGATCAATATTTCAAAAAGTATAAGTTATCAAAGGTTTCATTTTTCAAAAGGTCAATATAATATATTGCGATTAGAAAAACAACAACAATAACACACGTCAGTTTGTCCTTCATTGAATATTATTGCTCAATCGGATAATAGTTTATGAAATAAAAACCAGAACAGAATACATTATAGACACTAATCTGCTATAAATTTCAATCCTTTTCCAGCAAATTTATTAAATTAAAAAACTCTGTATATCTATTGTTCCACATTCATTTAGAAAAGTTTGCATATATAATACCCATTTTTGAAAACAATATAGTATAGCATAAAAAACATCATAATGGCTCTTTGTGGAAGTTCAAAAAAGCCAATTCAGCGTAAGATTGTTATTTTAGGAGATGGTGCTGCAGGTAAGACGTCATTATTAAATGTTTTCACAAGAGGTTATTTCCCACAAGTTTATGAGCCAACAGTTTTTGAGAATTATGTTCATGATATATTTGTTGATGGTAAACCAATTAAACTATCATTATGGGATACAGCAGGACAAGAAGAGTTTGATCGTTTGAGATCATTAAGTTATTCAGATACACATACTATAATGTTGTGTTTTTCAATTGATTCAAAAGATTCTTTAGAAAATGTACAGAATAAATGGGTTGGAGAAATTGCTGATCATTGTGAAGGTGTTAAATTAGTCTTGGTGGCTTTAAAATGTGATTTGAGAAATGATGATGGAGAAGATGAAGAAGGCGATGTTTCAAGAAGATCAAATTTAATAACTTATGAAGAAGGTTTAGAAATGGCTAAAACTATTGGTGCATTAAGGTATTTAGAATGTAGTGCTAAAAAGAATAGAGGTGTTAATGAAGCATTCACTGAAGCTGCTAGATGTGCCTTAACTGCTAAGCCAAAAGGTGCAGTTGATGATGAAGATCAAGAAGGTGGATCTTGTACAATTATGTGAGATTGAACTGAGGAAAGTTTATTTGTATTTGAGTTGAGTTTAGTTGACGTTACATTTGTGTGTTTTTTATTTCTATTCATTTAATTGTTGTGTGTGTTTTTTTTATTCGTTAAATCATATATACAGACTTTTATGTAAACATTATTCTTTTTTTTTCCAATGACTTTAATACATATCTAATTTAATATAATATTTAATTACAAATGTAATCACAAAAAACGTTAGCTTTCCAAACGTGAATTAAATTAGTATACGCTGAATAACATGCAAATAAATAAATGTTTTTCACAATAAGGTCCCCAAAAAAAAATATCAAAAAGGCCTGTGGGTAATTTTGTAAAATCAATCTTCAAACATAGATTCAAGATAAGCACTTGGAACTGTTCTATGAGCTCTGTTATTACCTCTGTGAGGACTTCTGTTTGGAGTGGAGAAAGAAGTATCACTTGGGTCATAACTGCTATTTCTTCCATGTCTTAAATCAGGTACAGAACCAAGAATTGAACTATTTTCTCTTGTGTGACTATAACTGATTGAAGGAGCACCACCATGTTGATTTCCCAAGAATTTAGAATTCTTGTTATAATTCATAACTTCAGCAGTTGGAGAGATAAACATTGATTTTCTTTTATTTTGTTCTGTATCTAAAGTGGAGAAGAAATTTTGTTCATTTGTCATACTTGTATCTGGGATATTATCAACCGAACCGATTTTGGTTTGATCGTGTAACAGTGGGATTTTAACGGCTGATTGGTTTATAGAATTGTTATAGATTCCATTTTTATGATGATTTGATAATTTTTCTGAACCTGATCCGCCAAAACTTGAAGAAGATTCATTATCGATAAACAAAGTTTTCTTTGCATGTCTTTTAGCCATTAATTTCTTAATGAAAATCAATGATATGAAACTTAGGAATATGAAACCTGCAACAGCACCAACCGCTATGAAAACTGTACCAGTTGGTAGAGAAGATTTCCACACATTTGGATTATTATCAGCTGAAGGCGGTGTTATAGTTGGAGTTGAGATACTTGATGATGAAGTTTGGGACAGTTTTGGCATTCCTGTTGATGCGGAAGCACTGTCTGTGGTCACAGAGGGAAGGTCACTCATGATGAATAGTTTTAAGGTCTTGTGTGTATGGGTTTACCTGTTTGGTTGTTGTTATGTGATCTAAGCGAGCGGTTAATTTAACAAGGATTGAATTCAGTAATGAGTATGAATGAAGATGCCGATATTTAGTGTTCTTGTGACTGATCAACCTTTCCTGAAGTTAGTATTGAGTTTGAGTTCCGGTTGTTGGTTACTGTTATTGGTTATTAGTTATTGTTATTGTTATTGTTCCTAAGAGTTGAACCGCTGTTTATAA
The DNA here is from genome assembly GCA_030574755.1 of Hansenula silvicultrix. NCBI lineage: Eukaryota > Fungi > Ascomycota > Saccharomycetes > Phaffomycetales > Wickerhamomycetaceae > Hansenula > Hansenula silvicultrix. The sequence continues at coordinate 1,078,241 of JAJMFL010000001.1, forward strand.
TAAAATTCTAATGGCAGCCTTTGATCAAAATTCCATATCAATTCATATTTTTTTGCTTTTTGAAACAAATTGCAAAATTCGCACATTTTTGTTTATTTTTAATTTATTCCCATTGAAATTTTTTTTAGGCGCTGTGGATTTTATTATTATTTTCGCGGGAAGGGTCTTTTGTTTTGATTTCGTGGTGTGTACCGAGACTAGAAGTGTGAGAGTATGGGCGCTTATTACATAATCTACAGTGTATATGGTGGTTTAGTGATTATTAGTTCGTAAAATACATTATAATTATAATTGATACTGGGTCTTATTCAATTGATAATCTTGTGGTATGTATCCTCCTTTGTATAGATTAGGTCCAACCCACAGACTTCTTTTCTAATATCTTTAAATAATCTATGAGCAGCTTCCCATTTTTCACCAGCGCTACAATCTCTAGTTTTATATTTTGGTTTAACAATACCATCTTTCTTAAAATCTGGATGAGACTCACAACGGGTTCTGAACCCCATGTACTCGGCTTCTGGTCGTTGCTGGAACCATGGTTTGGGAACTGGGGCATCAGAAAAATGTAGATATTTAATCCTATTGAAAAAATATTCACCTGGTCTATCCACATGTCTTAAATCGTAGTAAGCAGGTTCTCTATTTGAAGTTGGTAATAATTTATGTGCAAAGATTTGTTCAAAAGAGTCCGCTAGGTAAGAATGGTGATCAACTTGTGAGTTAATCTCTGGTGTGATGGTACCATAGATTTGATGAGGTAAGATTAAAAATTCTGGAGTTTCATCAACTGAAGAATGGAATGATGAATGATAATGACTAAATGAATCTTTTGATTGTTTTTGCAGGATTTTCGGTAGTGAAAATAAATGATTTTGAACTAAATCCATATCGTATTCATTTTTACGTTTATTTTCAATTGCGTTTAGAACTTTTGCAAATAATTCCTTTGATGGTTGAATAACCATAACTATATTTGTTAATTCAAATTCATCAATTGTTATATAATTCGGTAAGGAATTATACAACTGGTGTTGGAAATTTTTGGAGTTAACTTTTTGATTGAAAGAATCTTGCTCCATAGGGATCTTATGATTTGAATCTTTATAAGCGTTAACATGATTATCCAAGAATTTTTGAATTTTATAATCTCTTTGAGGTTTGGTCAAGGGTTTCCAATTGTTGTAGTCTTTATACTTATTCTTCTTTTTATCATCATTAGCCAATTTTTCATATTTCTTCTTTGTTAACCAGTAAGCTGTGGGAACTGCTAATTTACAAGGTGGGATGAAAAATAATTCATCCATATTACCTCGAAGTACAATAGCATCAGCGTCTAAATAAATGATACGATCATATTCGGTTTCATTGAACACCATCAATTTGGTAAAACTTGATTTCCAAATATCAACAGAATCACCGCCAATTTGTGTAACACTTGTTGGTTTTAGAGTTACGTTATAATTTTCACTAAACTCTGTCAAGATTTTATATTCATTTGGATGAGTTTCAGGTTCCAATATGAATTCTCTTTTGACAAGTAGTACTAATTGAGCTCTAGTTTGGAATTTTCTCAATTCTGCAAATATCATCATGGAATTACACATGTGTGATGATGAAGTTGCATAGAGCACATAGGCATATTTTGACCAATCCACAAGTTCAAGATTGGTATTGTTATAGACTGAATCGATAACTTCTGGATAGATATACTTGATATGATCACGATCAAAATCCAATAGTTCTAAATTAGAATCTGCATCTTTTATAGTGGTTATTTCAGTTTGGTTTAGTTGTTTTATATGACCGATAACATCGTGATGAGCTTCTTGTATTTGATTGTTATAGTTGAAGACGCTATTGAAAAACTGAAATTTATCACCATCGTTATTTATCCCACCTGTATTTGGTGAATATGTTAAAATCCATATAAAACTTATCGATATGAATAATGCTAATACTAATTTGTTTAGTTTTCTTGGATGTGATAATTTTTTAAAACTTGATTCACTTATACTTCTAAGTCTATTAAGTTTTGATTCCATTTTGGAAACTGGATATTAAAGAGCGGCAGCAACTAAATCCTCAAATGTGTTGTATAAATATATATATATGTATGTGTATATTTTATGGAAAAAAGCCAAATGTTATAATTGGAATGTTTACTGTATTGTGATGAAAAATATAAAAGTGTCAAAATTCGGGCATTGATAAGATTAAATATGACAAGAACCTCATTCAACAAAATGTTTAAAACAAAAGTTTGGTAATATTATTTTTTTCTCTCAAACACACAAAATGTATGGGAAAAGGAAAAGGAACTCAACATTCGTATGTTTATGAATGGGTAATTTATTATTTTGCATCGCATCTTCTCATATTAAATTTTTGGTAAACACAAAATTTTTCTTTTTGCGAGAGTCCAATGAAGCTAAAGGGCTGTGGGTATATGGCGGTACATGAAAAATTTCTCCTTTGGGAATCCAGGTACCATAATGATAATGATCTACAAAGCTACAAAGATGCAAAGGTTGCTACTACTAAACAAATGCATAAGTATTACCACAATTATAAAGTAAACTATTATATGTACAACAAGCTACAACATTAATTACAACATTGTTGCTAAAAATATGTAAGCTAGAAGAAGGGTGCTCATTACTACTTTTTAAATTTTAAATTTGAATTTACCTTAACCATTTCTCTCACCTTACACAGTTTACATAGTTTACATAGTTTACATCTCACAGTTTTTGATGTATCGGCGAACGGATTAAATTTAAAAGTAATCAGAAATCTGGTGAATGTGAAATTTGCAATAAGGTAAATCTATCGAGGGGCTGTTAATTATTGATATGTGCATTCCAATGAATTCAGTTTCAATTCAAATGAATTCATATGAACCCATATGAGCCCATATGAATCCTTGAATCCATTAATTATTTTTTTGACCCTTCAAGGGCCCCCCAAACTCATTACGCTGTAAATGTATTGTACTAATAAACTTTAATCTCGATTGATGTCTCGCACGTTTTTCAAAATGTCTGCAATCGGGTTCCCGTGTTTTGCGGGTTTAACTTGGTCTTTGCTATGGAAGTGTAATAAAGTGTAATTGGTTCTATAGATATTGATTAACTCACTACTATATCTGTATTCAATAATCAATATTCATCAATCCATATATTCACTGATCCACTCTCAACTGTTTCAATGGTTCACCGTGATGTGTCCTTTAACTATGTAACGTATCCTAAATAACCAATATATATTACATATTACATAATAAACAAAAGTTTAAAAATAAATTAATTATATAAGATATTATGTAATGAATATTTGACGGTCTACTATTATTATGTAAGTGATTACTAATATTTTATATTTATTCTCGCGAAACCTTCCCACACCATTTGTCGTTCAATACAATTTGATTACTTAGTAGATGACATATATATATATATACATATCAATTATCTATACCTAGCCCTAATAATGACTGTTTACGTTCCTCCTTTGAATTTTTCACTAGTGGAAGACGGGATATATAGATCTGGGCATCCCGTACCCATCAATTTCCCCTTTTTAAAGACTCTTAATTTGAAAACTGTCATTTATTTAGGTGATAAGACTGATAACTATGAATATTATAAATTTTTGGAAACTGAAAATATAAATTTTGTTTATATCCATATGGAATCTTCAAGTGAACCTTTCATAATGAATGATCCAAAAGCCATTATTAAGGCATTGGAAATAATTATAAATATGGAAAACTATCCAATTTTAATACATTCAAATAAAGGTAAACATAGAATCGGTGTACTTGTGGGTATAATGAGAAAATTACTACAAGGTTGGTCAATGACTGGAATTTTCAACGAATACGATAAATTCGCTGGAGGTAAAGGTGATAGTGATATAGAATTTATTGAAGTTTTCCAAACTGAACTACAAGCAAATTTACAAAATTTACCAAGTTTTGTTAGATTAGATTGATACCATTACCATACCATACCAAGTAGGGGGATAAAATATAAATATGCATTCATAGGTCATTAGGAGTTTTAACGTTGATTTTGGGATTTTTTATCATTACTGTTATTATTATTATTATGATTCATTAGTTTTAGTTTAATTTGATGTAGAAACTGTACTTCTTCATTTGATAATGATATCTCATCAGGTATATTGACTTCGTTTGTAGATATTTCAATCTTTGTTTCAGATTTTTCAGGGTTTGTAAAAGTTTGTCCAGATTTTTCAGGTGTTATTGATGGTTCAAGATGTTGTGCTTGGGCTTCTTCATCTTTAATAACAGGTTTACTATACGATGTCCACCAATATAATGGATATTTCCTCAAGATATTATTGGTAATACATGCAACCGCAACCATCAACACAGAACTTATCAAATGAGCTGGCAAATACCACCATCCCATGCTTCTGATCGTATCATCCACAAGGGGCATTAGCGCACTTGCTCCGCTGGGTGGATGGACACAGTTGAATAAACTCATTACAACACTTGCAATACCAACACTTAGCGCACCACCGATATAGAAATGTTCACGTCCGCCTTCACTCAGATCAAACAACTTGGATAATATAACACCAACTAGCCCACTTAAAAAATGTCCAAGTATAATATTCCTAGGTTGTGATAATGGTGCACCATTAGCATTGAATAACAGTATAGCAGATGCCCCATACGATGCAATTATTATTGGTGAATTATGCTCTTTGAAAACACTAGAATGTTTAAATACACCTTCAATCAATAATATTGAACAAAATGATCCAATAAGTACATCCAAATATAGTAATCCTGATGACTTTAACGAGTTTAATCCTTCATGTTTCCCCAGTATTCTCCGTATAGGTTTAGGTAATCGAGTAACTACTGATCGTGGGTAGTAGGGATTTAGATACTGATCTATACTCAGCGGAAATGGCATTGTGGACTAGTGTAATCACTCTCAGAAACCCTCTTGGCTTAGATACAATTGCTCTTGATAACACAACACACTCTGTTGTCACTCTATTGTTTACTGTCCCATTCATTCACTATGCCTTTTATATATAAGAAACTCTTCTTTGCTCCGCGGGAAAAACTTATTGTCATACTTAACGATTCAGAGTCGCACGACGGAAACAAACAGCAGCAAACAGAGTCAGGGCTGCTCCGGACTCCAACCTGGGCTCTAATCAATAAAACGATAATGCCTTTGTATATTACATATTACACCTGGGCTTTAATCAAATGTTGCAAGCTTTGCAGTAATACCGTCGCAAGTGACAATGTACTGGTCCCATTGTCTGGATTTACATACTGTATCTACACCTGAATTCAATAAAACTCATTTCAATTATACAACTGGAAATTCACATTAAAAAACTACTTCATTCATCTACTGGTACCTCATTTAGAGTCTTTCACGCTAATCTCTTCCTTTTCAAGTGTAGCTTCTCTATTCGCTCTGACAGACAGTTGACTCAGTGCATATTCACGAGCTCTCCAAGCTGGAACTTCGAATAACTGATCGGTAACTTCTAATGGGACACCTTTAGTCTCTGGGAAAAACACATATACAATCATTGGTGCAACTGTCATACATCCTGCAAATAGGAAATAAACACCATACCCCATAGCTTCAAACATATTACCTGTAAATCTTGCAAAGATAAAAGCCCAAAACCAGTTACTTGCTGCATTAATACCACTCACAAGTGATCTAACATCTTGATCAAACAATTCAGAACAATAAACCCAACAAGTACCATTGAAAGTAGCACCATATGCGAAATCCCAAATGTAAAACATTGCCAATGCAGCTTTACCTGCTGAGTCTAGTTGAGTTTTACCAGATGCTAATTTAGAGCTTGGATCTGTAACTTTGATAAAAGCTCCTAAATAGAACATCGTTATAGCACATGGAATACTACCCCAGAAGAATGCAGCACGACGACCCCAGTTATCAACAATATAAGCTAACCAGAAGATAGCTGCTGCTAATTTGATAACACCAAATAGACCTGTTGATAACAATTTGGCATCGGAACCTGATAATCCAATACTTTTGAAAACAGTGACAGAATAGTACGTAACAGCGTTAATACCAGCACTGTTTTGTAAAACAAAAGTGGATGTTGATAAAAATAGCCTCTTGAGATATTTTGGTGATAAGACAACAGTTTCAATTTGTTTGAAAACACCTTCACCGTATTTTAGTTTCTTGACATCTCTTTTCTCTTCCATTATACCTAGTTCATATTGAACAAACTCATGATCTATTGGTAAGTTTGTAATATAGGCCAATTTGGCTTCAGCTTTACCTCTTTGATACTTACTGACTAACCATCTTGGACTTTCTGGTAAAAAGAAAATACCAATCCAAAAAATTGCACTTGGGATAACTTGAACTGCAAATGGGATCATCCATTGACGTTTAGGATTCGTAATATGTTGACTAACCCCAAGATTAATCCAATACCCAACAACACCACCAATTTGCCATTGGATTTCCCAAATACCTGTCAAGATACCACGAACAGCTGGTGGACTAATCTCTGAAACGTACATTGGTGTTATACCTGAACAAAACCCAACACCAAGCCCCGTCAACACTCTACCTGCATAAATTGCACCAAGTCCCTTTTCCTTATCAGAAGCTAACGAGATAGCACCACCAAAAGTAAGCAAAAACCCTGAAATGTATAGGGCAAATTTTCTACCTAGTTTTTCACCTGTTGGGAAAGCCATTAAAGCACCGAAAAATGCACCAACATGGAATACACTAATGACATTCGAAGTGACATAAGTCGCATGCGACGTTGTCATATCGTTTATACCAAATTCATTACGGAACGAGTCTAATGAGCATGTACCACCGATGAACCCAGTATCATAACCTGCAATTTGTGAACCAAACGATGCTAAAAATGCAAATAAATAAATTCTAAAATTATAAATTTCATTGGGGATTGGTACTTCAGATTCCACTTCAGATTTCTGAAATAACTTTAGTTTTTTCAAAAATTTGGGCATTATGGGAAGTAGTGTGGTGTCTTGTTTATATACTGTAGTTGATAAATTTAAAATTTACCCTTTGTGCAGTCAAAGGGTGTATGTATTGAATTGGAATACCTTAGTCTGATTATAGATTCTTAACTGTGCGTTTATGTTCTCTAAATCTTGGATTTTTTTAAAAGAACTTGGACCATATATTATGTATCCATATATTTACTTGGCAGTGAAAGATATATATTGGGGTAATATTACTTAGCTATTGTCTAAATGATAAGCCCTTTGCCAACGTTTTTTTCAGCCTCGAGAAGTTTTTAGCGGAATAAAAAAAATTTCTATGTACATGAAAAGAAAAAAAAAAATTCTGGGGAAATCAACGGTCACTTGAACCAAACCAGCGTGAGGAAATGCTTAACGTCCACAACGCAATTGAATGGAAGGCTCGATGATCGCATGAGGGTTTGAAGTGGTCTTTCCCCCAAAGATAACTAGTGGTGGGGTTGTCAGGATTGCACCAGCTACATTCCCTCGTTGCTAAGCTATTAACTCTAATTACCGCACACAGATTTTATGACTCAGATTGAGGTCCTAAGCTATCAAATCAGCCTCGGAGGGTAATGCCACTCTTGATTTCCCACAAAAGGTAAACACGAACTAGTAGTAATTCAAGTCCACTCTGTCTATAGGTCTATCACTCCTCCATACCACCAAACCACTCCACTCAAAGTCACCAAACCCTCTTCAAAGTTATCATTTGACTCGTTGTTATGTAATATGGTTATATACCCGTGAAATGCTTGACAGACAGTTTTTGGGTGGATGACTAACACTTTTCCGGGACCACTGATAATCAGTAGATATAAAAAGATAAAGAGTCTCTCTCAGCTTATTCCAGCTTCCATTGAGAGCATTGATCTTTTGAAATAGCGGTAATGTCTTCATTCAATCTCGATACTCTGGTTAGACCAAACATTTTGTCACTAGAGCCATATCGCTGTGCTCGAGATGATTTCAAAGAAGGTATTCTACTAGATGCTAATGAAAACGCCCATGGTCCTTCATTAACTGATTTATCACAATATGAGTCAACTTTAGAGTTGAATCGTTATCCAGATCCACACCAAGTCGAGTTGAAGCAAAGACTCGTGGATTTTAGAAATAGTGAAATTAAGCATGAAGTCACCGAGAGTCAAAAGATCACTCCTGAAAATCTATGCCTAGGTGTTGGATCCGATGAAAGTATCGATGCTCTTATAAGAACGGTTTGCGCTCCAGGTAAAGATAAATTGCTCATTGCACCACCTACATATGGGATGTACTCAATCTCTTCAACGATAAACGACGTTGGAATTGTGAAGATTCCATTGGATTTCAAACACTTTCAAATTCAACCAGACTTGATTAATGAAACTTTATCGAGAGATCCTTCAATCAAACTGGTCTATATAACCACTCCAGGTAACCCAACCGGTGCCGCTGTTGATTTCGCATCGATTGAAAAAGTATTACAAAACCCAACTTGGAACGGTCTTGTCGTTGCAGACGAGGCCTATATCGATTTTGCACCTATTGGTTCATCACTATCGACATTGGTTGAAAAATATCCAAACTTAGTTGTCTTACAAACCTTGTCCAAGTCATTTGGTCTTGCTGGTATCAGACTGGGTATCACATTTGCTAACAAAAGATTATCATCAATCCTAAATGCCCTGAAAGCTCCATACAATATTTCCTCCTTAACTTCAGACATCGCATCAAGATCATTAACCCCAGAAAGTATAAAACTAATGAAAGAGCGTGTTGAGATCTTGAATGCTGAAAGGGCAAGATTATGGAAAGAGTTGCAAAATTTTGAAAACATTGGTAAACTAATTGGTGGGCTAGATGCCAATTTTATATTAGTTGAAGTCGTTGATAAAGATGGTAACCCAAGCTCACCATTGGCTAAACAATTTTATGAAAAACTGGCAACTACTAAAGGTGTCGTCATTAGATATAGAGGTGGCGAACCGGGTTGTGAAGGAGGGTTGAGAATAACTGTTGGTACAAAAGAAGAAAATGATGCTCTCTTAGAAAGATTTCAAACAATCGCTAAAGAATTATAAATATATATAAACCCAAAAGTCCTAACCACGAATATACATTAACCCAGTGATTATATATGTATGGTGGTAGTTTTGGCCGGTCTCTGTTGCAAAGTTTCATTAATTGCACGTTTCATCTTTAGTTTTTGACACAAGTCGTCGACTTTAAGTTTGGTCAAACTTCTATTTTCCCAAATACTTTTTTCAAACGCTTCCTTTTTCCCATCGTGTAACTTCTGAAGTATTTTGGCATGGTTAATATTGAGATTTGCAATTTTTTCACTCAATTCTTTGGTTTCTCTGGAATATTCCCTAGTAACAGAGTTTATGTGATTGACTATAGACTGTAATGCAGCTGGAGTTGGTGGCTCATTGTAGTAGACATTAGCGCTGGTCTTTAATGACATGATTTTTTGTTCGCTAGTTCTTAAATCTTTCAAGACTTGAGAATGCGTTTTTCTGATCTTGTCTTGCAATATCAAAACATCAATCGGCAAATCACGGGCGCTCAAAACAGCTTTATCGGATGCTTTTGATAATGATAAAACTTTCTCTCTTATTCTTGTGCTTTGCTTCTCTAGTGAATCAAGTTTGGTCTGAAGAGTCTCAATCTTTTCATCTTGCGCCAATATTTCACTTTTTGTCTCCGAGGCGTCTAGGGCAATTTTATCTATGATTTTGCTCAAATCAACGGCTTGTGAGAGTCTCCAGTGGTGTGGATGTGATAATGATGCTTCAGTATTAACGATATCTGATCTCAAATGATCATCCAAAAACTTCCCTAAATTTACACAGTTGTCTTCAATTATTGTAATTTCTGCTTGAGTATCGTAATAAATTTTCTCTAACTGGCTGAAAACTGGATCATTGCTCAAAGCTGGGTACTTAACCGCTTCCAAACGTTCATACGCTGGAACCTCCGATGGGATGTAGTGAGACCCAAAGTATACTTCATCGTCCTCGAAGGTCTGCAAGGCTATGGACCTTAATTTAACGTCATCTGTCTGTACCTCTATATCTAAAGTGTCGACTGCAGCAGATACACTAGCATCTTTTGTGGCAACTTCTGCGCTGACTGCTTTATGAATATGTGATGCTTTTTCTGATTGCGTTCCTCTCTCAGCATAACCCGAACCTCCTTCTGATTCTTCACCTTTTTGTGCTTGAACTTCTTCATAAAGGGCCTCTTCTTCTTTGTCCTTGTAAGAATCCAACGACGATGAATCCCTGATATCTTCTTCTTGAACATCTTCGAATTCTCTGTCATTTTCATCAGTTTTTGCATCCCTCGCTTCCTCTTCATCATTAATATCCAAGTTTTGGGCTATGTCTTCACCCAACTTATTGGCCTCTGGATCTCCTTGGCTAAAATTCAAAGTATCATTAATATCTTTACCAAGTTTGTCTGTATCTTCCTCTTCTTCTTCTTCTTCTTCTTCTTCCTCGTTTTGTGATTCAGGGTAGCGACTGCTATCTTCTTGTTGGGTGATATCCTCATCTTCATTGTCTTCATCATCCTCATCCTCAGATAAATCCTCAGATACATCATTAGAAAACTGTTCACTGAACACAGTTTCAGATGCCTCTTTGTCTTCATCTACTGGTTCTTCTTTTGGCTCATCTTCAAGGTCTTTTTCTTCAATTGATGAACCTTGAGGCTCCTGGAATTTCGGCTCCCCTTCCTCTGCTGATGCTGAAACTTCCTCAAATATATTTTTCTGTCTACCCAAATCTTGAAGCTTGTTTTGGGAGGCAAATTGGCCGAATCCACCGGACGCAGGTTTTTCAACTACCTTCTCGCTTTCATTAACTGAGAAGGGCTTTTGAGCTTGCTGTCCAAACTTGAACCCAGTTGATCCGAATGCTGTTGAGCCAAATCCTGTAGAGCCAAAGGCTTTTGATCCAAATGAGGTAGGTCCAGAAGATCCAAATGACGTTGGTCCCTTAGCACCAATGGAGCTGGTATTCTCTTGTGATTTGGCAGGCTTATCAGTCTGTTCAATGTCTTCTTCTTCTGAATCTTGAACATTTGATTCTTCTAACTCTGAGTCATCATCATCAACTTCTGAATCTGATAATCCTGGAACCTTGACCTTTGACGGTTCGTTATCCGGTAAAGATCCTTCCAGGTCATCAGAAATAGTATTAAAAGAAGATTTGGTATCCTTGGCCGAGTTACCGAACAAAGAAGAGGTTTTATTTGAAGTAAAAGGTTGAGCATTACCAGCATTACCAGCATTACCAGCATTACCAGCATTACCAAATAGTGGTTTGTTCTCAGGTTTCTTTTCTGCATTGTTTGCGCTTAAATTGGCAAATGGTGATTCATTATTGTTTGATTTTTTGCCAAATGGTGAGTCTGTATTTCCTCCAAATACAGGCTTAGGACTAGCAGTACTGAATGGCGATCCAAAAGCCGGCTTAGCAGCTGGTTTATCAGGGCTCTTTCCAAAGCCAGCAGTACCTGAAGCAGGCGATGCAAAAGGTGCAGAGGTTTTAGTTGGAGTTTGGCCGAATGTCGAAGACCCAAATACTGATTTTGTATCGTTTGAAGATTGGCCAAACGTCGATGAGCCAAAAGCTGGCTTGTTATCTGTAGTTGATTGTCCAAGTGAACCAAAAGCTGGCTTGTTATCTGTAGTTGATTGTCCAAGTGAACCAAAAGGTGACTTGTTATCTGTAGTTGATTGTCCAAGTGAGCCAAATGGTGACTTGTTATCTGTACTAGACTGTCCAAACGTGGATGAGCCGAAGGCGTTCGACCCAAATGGTTTGCTCGCTGTTTGACCAAATCCTGATGATCCAAACGCTGGTTTATTATCACTCGAATTGGATCCAAATCCACTTGTGCCGAACCCAGTTGACCCGAATGCTGGCTTGTTGTCGCTCGCTTGACCGAATCCTGATGAACCAAAACTTGTGGATCCAAAAGCTGGCTTGTTATCCTTTTGGTTAGTGGATCCAAATGAGGCAAATGGAGAGTTACCATCTGATGAAGCTTGACCAGTAAATGAGCCAAATGCAGGTTTGTCTGCGGACTGTTGTGGTTGCCCAAATGATGCAAAAGGTGACTTATTTTCTGTACCTGCACTACTGTTGTTGAAACTAGCAAACGGTGATGAGCTTTTGGCTTGTGATGCCCCAAAAGCTGGAGCCTTGGATTCAGCAGTCATAGGAAGGTTTCCGGCAATTGAAGGTTTAGAAGGGGAAATCTCCCCCTCCAATGCAGTTTTGTATAATGTATCCTCAAATTCTTTGACGCCATCTTGCTTGAAGGTACCATTTTTCAAATCGTGAACATGGTACACGTACCAGCCTTGAACTTTACCATCATTCCCCAGAACCCAAACAGTAGGGAGCCACTCAGCTGCTGATATACCTTGACAGGGTTCCTCGATTGTTCCAGTTTCACTAAAATCTGTAATCAATCCTATAGCATTGATATCATTACCTGTATTCTCATCAATTGGCAAAGCAGCTCTTGCAGCATCGCTTTCTGGCAGAATCACTTCGGAGTATAACAAAGCTGAAACCTCAACTGATGTAGAGGATGCCACGATTGTTAGTAACTTTAGAGAGTCTGATAAGTTGTGGAAGCTTGAAGTATAAACAGTTGGTTTTCTCAAGATTGAACCAAATGCTGGTATTAAATCGAAACTCTCCTCAAATGATGTTTCACCTGTCGATTTTTCATGTGTTAATACAAAAGCTTTGAAATCATATGAAGGCTCTTCTTCATCTTCTGTTGGAGCTTCACCTAATATGGCCAAAAATCTGAAGGGAGCAACCCATTCAAGTGAGATAGGGAATGCTCCCTCTTCTTTTAGGTCTTCGGGTCTATCAATGGTGAGTTTGACTTCACCACTTATAGTTAGCTGCTTTATAAACCCATCTTTCGTGGCAACTGCAATTTGTTTACCCTTTGGTGACCAACTAAAGTAAACAACTTCTTTATATATCACCTCTTTATGGCCGGTTGCAATATTCAGTATTTGTAAATCACCATCAGTCGTTAGTATAGCAATTATTGAACAGTTGGATGGTGATACTACCGCTAGATCAATTGATGATGATCCGAAATCAATTGATTTGAAGTCATTAGAATTTAATGCTTTATAATCCGTTAATGGGGCAAAATGTACCAGCTGTGAGGTTACAACAATCAAGTGTTTCTCATCTTTAGTGAATGAAGCGCTTATGACATCAGTGAATTCAATTTCATGACGATTTGTACTAAATGATGATTTCTCACTTGTCACATCTTGTTTCAAGTCTTTGATAGAACCCAGTACAACTTTATCTTTCCCTGCTGCAACAAACCATCCATTATGTGGAGCACTTGCAAGCCCCTTTATATGTCTGAATGGTAAGTTTTCATCATAATTTTCAATTAACTGAATTGGAGAACCTAATGACTTGAACCCAAAATCCTATATATTTCATGTTAGTATTGGATCATATTTATATACCCAATTACAACCAACGAAAAAGGCCAAAACTTACCTCACTAGAAGTAGAAATGAATTCATCACCCACTTTACTCATGATTTTTTGAGTAGGCCTTTGTCAATTGATGATTTAAAGGATCAGTAAGTATTAATTCTTACTATTTTATCTTAGTGTTTTGATCTGTATATTAAATTTTGGGAAGCCCATTTGGTTTGCGGGTAAACTTCGCGACACCACCGGTTTTACTACAAAATCAACAAACCCGGCTAATACCCCAAAAGGGTTTTCAATAATAACGCCAAATTAATGTTAAAACGGGTATTTTAATTTATCAATTGTAGTTGTAATTGATCTCTGAAAACTACATTTTAACGCGTAACATTATATATACTTGTGAAATTAATATTATATATCATATAGAGTTCATCTGAAAAAGCATGAGATCATAAAAAAGTACCAGGGATCTCAATTGGAAATACACAGTTCCCGGAATTAATGTAAATGATACAATAAAATAAAAAAACTATGAATTCGCAAGAGATCATAAACCACAATGTACTTAATTTAAAATTTTGATTAAGCTTAAGCAGAGAATGATAATGACCAACCTAATTTGTGGACTGGTTCAGCTAATTTCAAAGCATCGAATGAAGCACCTAAACCTAATTTAACACCTGGTCTTAAAACTTGTTGGTAAGATAAAGCGGCAATACCAGAGTCGGCGATTTTAGCTTTAACGAAAGCAGAGTTATCTAAGACGTATTTTGTGGCGAATTCGATACCAACGGCTTTACCAGCAGCAGCGTCAGCTTTTGAATCCCAAGTAGCTTTAGCACCGGCTTCAACTAATGGAGAAACTTTGTGGTAGTAAGCGGCAGAGAAAACTGACAAGTTGTTAGTAGCAGAGACTGAAACGTTGTAAACTGGTTGAGCGTAACCAACAGCGGCTGAGTAACGAGTAACTTTAGCGGATGAGATATCGTAACCAACTTCGGCACCGGCGGTGAACCCGTCATGACCAACAGTAGCGTCACCAACAAAAGTTGGACCTTTTAATAAATCAAAGAAAGCTCTAGCGGTAACCGATGGTTGGTTGAAGAAAACGTTCAATTTAGCACCTCTTGAACCGTTTGGAACCAATGAAGTTAATAATTCAGCTTTTAAACCTGGAGTTAAAGCTTCAGCTAATTCAACTTTAGTATCTAAAGCATTAGCGGTATTCCAACCTTGAGTTAAAGTTAAACCTGAAGCTTTGTCAGAGACTTTAGCTTCCAAGTTACCGGCAATTGAACCTTCTTTTGAAGATTTACCTTTAACAGTGAAGGCAACACCATTTGGAGCGGTAGTTTGGATATCAATAGCAGCTGGAGCTAAATGGAAAAAATCTTTGTTTAATAAACCATTTTGGTTTTTGGAGATATCAGAGAAGACAGGTGGAGCCACTATTTTAAATTGTTAATAATCAATTGACCTTCCAAAGCATCGCTATGCTAAATAACACTTACTTTTGAATGAATATGAGTACTTTTATAGACGATAAATACGTTGTATAAACAAGTGTTGGGTAAAAAAAGTTTATTAAAGGAGAAGGAAAACAGAGATCCAGGAAATTTTGACCTTTTGGGTTTTGTTGATGTTGAATCTCGGTCGGCCAACAAAATTGGTTCCAATTGCAATTTGCACGTGAAGCTCACATTGGCTGACACTTTGCAAACAAAATTTATTGGGATTCGGTGGGAGAGTTGGAGAGAGGGAGAATGCGCACAACAAATGACACTTCTCAGTGCTTTTTTGTCCTTTCAATTCAATTGGGGTATGTATATTGTATTTTGAATTCAATACCACTAGGATGAAAGGAGATTAAAAATACATAGGAGTCCACTATTGTTGATTATATTGTATGTACCTAAAAAAGCTTTATGCTATATATGTATTAGCTACTCAACAGATTCTAACACACGTTATGAAATACAAAATTGTTCTTTTGCTGTTTCCAGTTTTATGTCAAAACCCACCCACCGCACTCACTTACAACGTGTGGGTGGGTAATCGTGGTTAACCGTCAATTTTCAATTTTTTTTTGGATTTTAGATTGCCACACTGTGTAGTAATAAGCGGAACATGGGTGTACAATTTCTCACTCACAATGTATTATTATTGTTATTACATACAAATGCAAATTACCAGCAAGTACAATAACTGATACTCGAAACATAAAAACTTATTTATTCACATTAAAGGTAAAAAAAAAAGATTTGAAATCGTAACTAAAATATAACCAGATATTTATATATACACAAGCGCTCTAAAAGCTTATTCGACTTGTCTGTTAATTTTAACTCTAACAGCTTTGGTTTGGGTGTAGTTATCTAAAGCTTCGGAACCCATTTCTCTACCAATACCAGATTCTTTATAACCACCGAATGGAACAGCGGCATTGAAATCGTTGTAAGTGTTGATCCAGACAATACCAGCTTCTAATCTTTGAGAAACGTCTAAAGCTCTGTCTAATGATTTTGTGTGGATACCAGCACCTAAACCATATTCTGAATCGTTAGCTCTAGCGATTAAATCATCAATGGTCTTAAAAGTAGAAATAGTAGCAACTGGACCAAAGATTTCTTCTTTTAAAATGGTGAAATCATCACCAACATTGGTGAAAAGGGTTGGTTGTAAAAAGAAACCTTTGTTACCGATTCTTTCACCACCGGTTAATAATTTAGCACCTTGGTCTTTACCCTTTTTGATATAGTCCAAAACTTCTTGGAATTGATCTGGGGTAGTTTGAGCACCTTGATAGTTTGATTCATCAAATGGATCACCAACTTTTAATTTTTCAACTTCAGTTTTGAAAGCTTTGATTAATTCATCATAAATACCTTCTTGAATGTAAATTCTTGAACCGGCACAACAAACTTCACCACCGTTAAAGAAAATACCTGCAATTAAATTTTGAACAGTGGTTTTAATATCAGCATCGTCAAAGACAATGTTTGGTGATTTACCACCTAATTCTAAAGTAACTTTTTTCAAGTTTGATTCAGCAGCGGCAATCATAACTGATCTACCAATAGCAGTTGAACCAGTGAAGGCAATCTTCTTGATCTTTGGATGTCTCAAGATGGCATCACCACATTTTCTACCAGAACCTGGAACAATGTTGATAACACCGGCTGGGATACCAGCTTCAATGGCTAAAGTGGAAGCATACAAAGCAGATAATGGTGTAGCTGAAGCTGGTTTTAAAATAACAGTGTTACCGGTGACTAAAGCTGGACCAATTTTCCAAGCCCACATCATCAATGGGAAATTCCATGGAATGATTTGACCACAAACACCAAGAGGTTCTCTCTTGGTGTAGTTGAGGTATCCATCACCACTGTCGATGGTTCTACCATCAATCTTATCAGCAAACCCAGCAGATGATCTAATGTAGTTGATAACCAATTTAACATCGGTTCTTGAACAGTGTAAAGCCTTACCGTTATCTAAACTTTCAATTGAGGCCAATAATTCAGCATCTCTTTCCAATAATTCAGCTAATTTGTATAAAGCTTTACCTCTAATGTGTGGTTCAGTAGTTGACCATTTTTTGAAAGCAGCGGTAGCAGCTTCAACGGCAACTTCGACATCTTCCTTGTCAGCTTCGTGAAGGTCAGCAATCAATTCTTCGTTTGAAGGGTTGATAACTTTGAAAGTTTTACCTGATTTTGATGGAACTAATTCATTGTTGATAAATAAACCAGTTGGTTGTTGATATGTGATGTTGTTTGGTAATTTGATTTCAATTGAAGTTGGAGCAGCCATTTTGGAGTAATACTTTGTAATCGGGTTGTTATCCAGTAACAAATATCTCTTGATATGTTAAAAAAAAGAAGACATCAGAACTTATGTGAATCAAATCTGGGGAATTTTAAGATCCTTTTATACTTTTAAAATATGAGTTCCATCGAATAACCGTAACCCCCAATTTTAACAAGAACCAGACGATCCAATAACCGAATAATATATGGGTCCCTTAAATCCTCAAACATTAGTGAACCTCACCGACAATTTCAAGACTCAAGTTCATAATAAAGGTGAAGTCTCGGGTCATGTTGGAAATTGTTGAGTTTGTAAATTGATGTATGGAGATTTGGAATTTTTCAGTCGGCGAAAAGCTTTTTCTCCCGGCCACGACGGTTTTAAGGTTCAGCCTGCTTTTAGCTTTGGTGGGACGAGTATGGGGTAGATCTGCAAAGAACTCATCTTTAGAGACTTTTAGTGCTGGAAGTAAGGAACATTGAGGAAAATGTACTGCTAATTGGTACACTGGTTTTGTCTAGTAGATTGGAGACTAGTCAGTTGGGTGTTCATATTGAATTCAACATTTCAAAAAGTCTTTAGCCCGATATAAAAAAAAATTTAGATCGAACAAGATATCGAAAAGAAGACTACTAGATCACGAGTGGTTGAATCCTTCTTAACCAATATTAACTGGCTGTAGAGATATACCGTACATGCATTTGTGAGTATTTATCTTACACACCTAGACTGATCTAATGGGTAGTCTTACAAAAATTGTAGACCACTGTTGAATCAATCTTTTTTATCAAAACTATAACTTTAAAAAGAATGTCAACACTATATGAACTTGGCACTGATGGAGTTGCAAACGCCGACTTGTTAGTAAAAATTAGTCCTTTGTCTAGATCAAAATTCAACGCTATGACCTCGAAATCGTAGTACGAGTTCCCAATATTAGGTTCCTATTTTCTCCCGGTGACAGTTGGGAAAATGATTACTCAACGCTTCCGCTTAGTGATGGGGGACTCTCATTGGCCGCTACCCCATATTCCCCTAATTTAGTGAGTCTCAAATGTACTTCATTCAGCCTCTCGAAGAGCAACATCAAGGTATGTCTTAAACTCCATAAATCAGCTCAAGAATTGTTTCTTATTCCCGGAGACCAGTGTCATAATTTGTCAAAGTTGCACGTTACACTCAAAAATCAAGCCATTTCTCCCGGATGGAACATCACAAAATCACACGGAGACCTTATGGAAGAGAAAACTAGTACACACACAATAAAACAAAATTATATCATAAGGATTCCGATTTTAGGAGTCCATTGCCATATACCCTCTTTGATTCAAAAAAATGGGGTTGATTATTACTTGATGTTTTATGGTTCTTTAATAAAGACCATGTACAAAGTTTAATATTGTTGTTCTAATATCCGGTGCTCCAGTTCTCGTATACCAGCAAAATATTCAGCCTCAAGAGTTCTTTGTTGAGTTGGGAGAAAACTTGCAAGTTTGATTACTGAAGAGATCATTTCAAATGCACTAATTTCGGTCCCTTGTTTTCCGTTTATATTTTTAAGTATGAGGTTCATTTTTTTAAAGTATGGAGCTAAAATATCTACACTATCATCATCATCTCCTATTCGATAATGCAGTCTTAATTACTAAATACCGGTTATACATTACACATCCAAGCCCGAGTATAATGGACTTAACAACATTCGGTTTTGTTTCTATTTATTCTTTCACCTTCTTTCTTTGATTTTTACTTTCAAGCTGCTGATTTGGCTTGTGAAATTTGTTGTTGTAATTCGTTATATTCATTTTTTTTCTGTTGAAGATATTGTTCCAAGACTTGAACTTGACTTTCCACTGTATCGATATCATTAGAGATTTCTGATAAATCAACTCCAGATTTACTTTGTTGTATCAACTGTTTTTGCTTATAATCCAACAATTGTTCTAGTTCTTTTCTGATTTGCAATGTTTTATTTGAAGTTGAACCATTGCCATTCAATACGTTGATTCTTTCATTTTGTCTCGAGTCAGTTTCAGCCTCTCTTTGACGAACTTGTTCTTCCAAATCTGCCAATTCTCTTTTCAACCTAACTTCTTCCCAATCTGTGCCTTCAGTTGATGAAAAATCAGTACCTTTAGTGTTGTTAGATAATCCAGATCCACCAATTCTTTCAAGGTAATTATCAGCAAAGGAATGTTTCGAGTTACCACTTTTTTGAATTGATGCTTGATGTGATTCAATTGAATATTCAGGTGTTTCCTTCGAGAAAGTAGCTCTTAAAGAGCTTGGTACACTTCGTGGTATTCTTTTCCCCGTTGATCTTTGATTCAACATGTGTAGAAATATCAAAGTTTGATCCTTGTCTATAGTTTCTGATGATCTTGGATTGACTAAATTCCATGCTGAACTTATATCTGTAGCTGGAACGTTTGGTAATGTGTTGTATAATCCGTTTAGTGAATCATAAGTGATTCTTCCAAATCTATCACTTGCACTTGAATAAATTTCTTCGTATTTAGATTTGTCCATAGGTGAAATGTACCAATCAAACTGATCACTCAAGCTATTTTCATCATCCTCACTATCAGAATATCTAAGTGTTTGTTGATCTTGTCCGGATAAAGCTCTATTTGCTTGAATCAAATGTGCTTTACTTGAAGGGACTAACCAATCAGGTAACTGTGAAGGTAAAGATGAAATTGTACCATTGACCAAATCAAAAATTAATCTCATACATATACAAAATTCTTCAAAATCTAATGAACCATCCGCATCAATATCTGATAAGTCCCAAATTGATGATAAATTCGAATCACTTAATTTAGAATTCTTTAAAACAACGCTGACTTGTTCACCATTTAATTTGTTATTAACTGGTTTCAATCCGCTGAAAATCTCCCAGTATTTTTTAATCTCCCATTCTTCTAATTTTGGTGCCATTGTGATGGAATAAATGGCTTTTGTATCTCAAATAATTTAACAAATATTATGCCTCAATTCTCTATGATCGATCAGGGGAATCATATTGATGTGTTGTTTCACCAAAATCGCAAAATTTCGCGAAACACAAATTTCGCGGGTACTTATCTTATTTACCCGGACTTTGATTATGTTAGACAAGTTATTAACAAGGCAAAGAGAATGGTGATTGATTTGTTATTGAGAGAATTGTGAAGGGATAAAGGCTTGGAAACACAGGCGTGTGTGAAGCTTTGTTTTGTTTTTGCACCGTCACCATCTTGCTTTGGAGGGGGGGTTTCAATTCCAAGCTTTTGGCTTTTTGGAATTGATTGGCTGATTTATATTTACAAGGTGCGGAATATATTTCTAACCAAGCAGTGCCCACGGACATGATGCTTCGATATGAGCGAGTACTAATGTAGTTCAAGCTGTTTGTTTTGATTCTCTTCTTCACTTGTGTATGAGTTTTCCCTGATTGTTATATATGTATGTTTCAGTGGTTTACTTTATTCTTTGTTTGTTTGATGATTGTCAATCAGTCAATTGAGTTTCTCGGTTTATTGTCTTTACATATGAATTATGACTTCATGATTAACAATTTTTGACAAGTAGTAATGTCTTAGAGGGAAAATTTTAGATGATGAGTTTAAAAATAGGATTTCAACGGTTTCCTAAAATTAGAGATGGAAGTGGAACTTGACCTCCCTTTGTTTCCGTCTCGAAATGTTGGGAGATGATTAAAATTGTCATATTATTGTAAAACACCACAACCGTACTGTTCGTACAGGTACATCTACCAAGTTCTAGGTGCATATCTACATAAAACTTTACAATGATGAGGCATTCAAAAAAGACCACACTTGACTGGCAAAAAAAATTGAACAGGTTATTTACGAACTATACAGAATATCCGTTCATCTATTAATCAAATACGTAGCATAATGGTAAAGCTTCATGCCCACTATCTTTTTTTTTTGCTAAGGTTCTTTTGCTAAGGCTCCTCTGTAGCAGGTGTCACTTATATTCAGCTTGCTAGAGAATGGGTATATCAATTTACGATCACACTATAGGTGGGAAATGTTCCTGTCACTACAGTGTAACTCAATCACAAAACCAGTGGTTAGCCGCAATAAAACGTCACTTACGAGAGGTCTCGAGTAAAGATGTCCATAGCTCAATGGGAGCGTGAACCCAGGTATCACGACAACGAGCTCGCTGCGAAATGTAAGAATTTGAGCGTGTTTTGTACATCTGTTTTCATGGTTTGTTTGGGTTTGGTATGCGTTCTTTACAAAATACCTCCGATCTGTTTGAGCTTCTTAAGAAACGCGACTTTGCGTTTGAAGCGAGAACGAGAGGATAAAGTATACTTATAATGATGATGGAGAGCTGGAAATACCATCATTATAATCCTACGACTCCAATCAGTATTAATATGTAATTTAATCACCACTCTTTAGTACTAAAGTGTAAAGATATCCTCGTTTAAAGCTCAACAGCTCCTTTAAAAGACGCGTCTCGATTCTTGCAGAGCTGTTTACTTTTCGTGGCGCGTACCGTGCTCCTGTGAACATTTTCCAGAGAATCTGCGGTTGAGGCTATCAAGACATTTGCAAAGGCGAATACCAGAAAAAAATTCCACTTCATTCCTGAGAGGTTCATGGTTGTATAAAACCAATTGCATCTCCTCTGGAATTCTTCTATTTTAAGAATGCTTCTAATCCCACTCTTTCAAAATAACAATCGATTGAAATCAATAGGTTTAAAAGATTACAATATTTATTGAAGAATAACAGTAATAGAGCTTATCATATAGTCTCGTCCATTCCTTTACCCATACCTAACTGCTATTCATTCATTAAAGAAAACTAGTAATTTTATTTCACGTTAAAATTCAATATCAATCAAAACTTCCCAGATTATAGTCAATAAGAAAGGAGAACAAAACACGTAATTACTAAAGCAACAACAAGAGAAAGATTATACACAAGATCAGATGCAATTATCAGCTTTATTACCAGTCGCTTTGGCTATCTTGCCAATGGCCAACGCTTATGCCAACGTTGCGGTCCGTTTTGGTGACCAGTTGATGAAAAGAGCTGACAACGGTACTTACCAAGTCGCTGCTGCTTATGGTGAATCTTCTTCATCATCTGCCCTACCAGAATCTTTATCAGCTACTGTTGCTCCATCTTCATCATCATCAGCTGGTGCCGAAGCTCAAGCTCAAGCTCAACAAGCTTCTTCCTCTGCTGGTGATTCAACTCTTTATGAAACTTTAACCACAACCATCACTACTGAAATTCCAACTTATGTTCCAACTACTGATTCTAACGGTCAAGCTTCATCTGTCTTATCAACTTCAACCATCACTTATTACTCAACTCTTACCCAACAACAATCTTCAACAGCTGCTGCTCAAGGTGAAACTTCCGCTTCATCATCAGCTGCTGCTCAAGGTGTTCAAGAATCTGTTAGTACCGCTGGTGAATCAGTTTACTCATCTGGTGATTCTACAATCACTTCAATCATCTTAACCACCTACACTTTACCAGATGACTCAACTTCAGCTACCCCAACTTCCGAAGCTCAATCATCTACCGATGATTCTGCCAGCGTTGATCAATCAGGTAAACAAGCTCAAGTTAACAACAACGGTGCTCAATCATCTGCTGCTGCTTCAAGTGCAATCACTTCAGCTCCAGCTGCTGATTCTTCATCTGCTGCTCCAGAAGCTCAAGGCTCTGTCTCAACTGTTACTGTTACCGTTACAAATGAGAACTGTGTTGCCTCTTCTACTCAAGATCAAGTCTCCACCGTTACAAGCACTATCACCACCAAGATCCCATTGACTGCTCAATTCACAATCACTGGCTCAAATGGTGAAGTCCATACCGTTTCAACTTCAACCGATATCGATCAAACTTCAACTCAAGTTGTTTACATCACCCAAACTACAAACTTACCAACATCATCTGCTGCTGCGGCTGATGCCACTGCTACTGCTGCTGGTCAAGCTTCAAATGGTACTCAACCACAAGCTAGTACAACAGCTGCATTATACGGTAACGGTACCACTTCTGGTAACTCAACCAGTTTGAGTCCAAGTGCTTCCCAATACAGTATCACAGCTAGTGATTACGCTTCAAATGGTTCAGTTCAAAAACGTTCATTTTTAAGACGTATCATTGGTTATTGAATTCCTAGTTGATGGATAAACCTTCGGTTTGTCCTCCTAGTTGTTAGAGTTCTAACCCAAAGAGATCCCCATCTCACCAATTTTTGACTGCTTTATATTTCATCAATTTTTACATTTTTGAAGTTATTTAGATATGCTTTTTTTACCATTCACATGGATTTATATATCTCATTTTTAACTCACGATCAAACCAACCTCTTTTTTTTTGCTTTTATCATCTCTTTTTTATTTGCTCCTTTTATTTCCATTTTTTTTTTACATCTGCCTATTTATCAGTGTTCCTACATATTACTTTAACTCACGATTTTGATTTATACACGGACTTTCTGTACTTTCAATCGTAGATTTGAATCTGTATTTGCAATTTGACATTTCGATTGCAACGATGTACACCAAAGTCTGACAATATCTGGTGAATTCCATTAGTTATTTTTTACATGCAAAAGCAGCATCTACGGGCATTTTAGCTGTTCCAAACACAACTGTCAGGAGCTGTTCAAATTTTGGAAAATTTGTATAACATGGCAATCAAGGTATGTGCTTCACTTCAGTTTAAATTCTCTTTACAAGTTCATCTACGGTAACTCAATTTTGAAGGATTGACGTTATCACATTACAAACAATGATCGTGTGGACCAGATTGGTGATTAATAAATCACTAAAGTTAAATAAAAGCTTACCAATTTTTAGCATTGGAATAAAATGGCTTTTTGGAAAACGTATCTCTATTTTCAATGCCCAACATCTACATCATCACTAACTCAATTGTACTATGCATTATGAATATCATCCCAGTGGTAAACTAGTTCTCCCTTTTGCTTTTTCTTTTCAGTTCATCAAGCTTGTCTCTCATCTGGACATACCCCAAGTGAATTTTACCCAAGAAATGATCACTTAATCTTCTATCACTATCCAATCTCGAAAGATATGCCCCACACACTTCACAAACTTGAAGTTTTTGTTGTGCACTTTGCCCTGCATTTTCAGTTATATCTCTAAGCTTTTTTATATGGTATTCTCTTTTCACTGATAACTCTTGTAATTTAACACTTTGATCCACGGCTTTTAGAACTTGTTTATTCTCTATTAATTTTTCAATCTCCTGAATCATTATATTTATTCTTGAATCCACAACTTCCAACTCTTTAGCAGCTTCACTGATCTTGAGTTTCTCCTCAGGCGTGTGCTCTAGTCTTTTCAATGCGACATCAATTTTCCTATTAACGTCCACAATGTATCTATTAAGGTTCTGTATAACTTCTCTCTCAAATTCAGGATACTCTTTCCCCTGTGTGATCTCTCTCTCATACTGTAACTTATGTTTCTCCAAATGTATCTTATTGCAGCGGCCCATATCTTGCTTTGTACCACTAAACAGATCATACGGGCATATCCCCAGTAGGAAACTCTTACATATCTTGGGATCCTGAAGTCCTAGCTCTCTTCGTTGACGTGATGGATTGATCAATGTATCTCTTCCCATAAGTTGTTCGAGAAGTTCTCGTTGTTCATAACGCGCCATTGTGAAAATTCTTTCTCTTGTTTCTACTAGTCTATCCAGAACCTTTATACCAACAGGCTGCCAATCCTTTATAACAGTAAATCCTAATAACAGGTTCTAATATCTCAAACAGTAGCTCTTTCAAATGTTTCCAGTGTTTAGTTTGTGTGTTCTCGGATTTTTTCTATGATGGAAGAATTGTTATTACATAAGAATCTTTAAGCAGATTATGAAAATGACATTTAATGGAAAAGTTGAACAACAACAACAAACAACAGCGGCAACAGTGGCAAGACTCTGTGACAATAAAGGGGGAATAAGCAGTTATGGAAAGAGTCAAGTTGTTTGGGAAAGTGTTCAGCTATGTGCTGAGAGGTGGATGTGCGGTTCATGTCCTACAATCGCATTTCTACGAGTTCACAGAAACAAGAGGTGAATCAATGTTACCTACATTGGCGGCCAGTAACGATTATGTTTATACGTCCAAGAGATACAAATTGGGTCGTGGAGTAGAGATTGGAGACTGTATTGTTGCACTCAAGCCAACTGATCCGGATCAAAGAGTTTGTAAGAGAATCACAGGAATGCCTGGTGATATTATTCTAATCGATCCAAGTATTGAGAATAACAGTGATGATAAGAATAAGAATGAGCTGCGAAAGAAAGAGAGCTTTAACAAGTTCATTAAAGTCCCAGAGGGTCATTGTTGGGTTACAGGAGACAATTTGGCACACTCATTGGATTCAAGAACTTATAATTCGTTGCCATTGGGTCTTATAAAGGGGAAAATCATTGCAGCTAATGATTTCAATCAACCTTTTTGGGGTGGTGCAAAAGGCAACTTTTGGGGGTTCAGAAAGATACCAAACAACTACGTCGATGATGAATTTGACGACACAATTGTACCAACAATAGCTTCATGATGTGGGGTTGCCAATGGTGTTGATGTTGCTGGTAATTTGCAATGTTCATACGTTTTCATTGATTCATCCATTCCACTAACATATCTAACAAATTGAGTCACAGGCCAAGGTAAAGACCTAAACATTGGTAAGAAATTGCCGTATATCGGGAACTTGAGCTCACCTCTTCTACCGAATTGAACAGCTTCAACAATTTTATATGCTATATATTGCGGATCTAACTCAGGTGCAAAAATCGAAGATGGCGTGTTAACACCTTTAAACATTTCAGTTTTCAATTGACCAGGACAAACTAATAATGTTTTAACACCTGTATTGCTGAAAAGTGGTGGACCCAACTCATATGTCAATGATTCATGTAATGCGATCAATGCCGATTTCGATGCACCATAGGCAGCTGTAAAAAGTGTTAGTACAATTCATGGGGAGCCCGTGATATGGAAATACATACTCAAGTTTGAAGGTGACATATAACCTAAAACAGAAGCGACAGTTATGATATAGCCTCTTTTCAATATCAACATGTCTTGTAAAAATGCCTTGTTGATGAAAAAGCTTGACATCAAATTCACTCGAATTATTTTTTCAATTTCATCCAAAGATAAATCAACAAAAGATTTCCCCGAAGTTATTCCAGCATTGTTAATAACCATAGTGACAATCCCTATTTGATCTTTGACTTTTTGGCTCATCTCCAAAACCTGATTTTTATCACTAACATCACATTGATAATAATAGACACCATCCAATCTATCCTTTTCAGCTGGCTCCTTGATATCAAATACAACTATTCTTTCTACACCTTTCTTCAAAAACTCCAAAACAATTTGTCTGCCCAAACCCTGTGTTCCACCTGTTACAAGAACAACGTCCCGATGCTTTTCCAATACAATGCCAATGATCGAATCAGATAAGTAAGAGATTAACCAATTTGTATATAGAGTTTTCCTGTAAATATAAGCTTTGACGGCTAAAGCTGTGTACATGCTTTTTCAAATGATAGCAATTGCAGTCGATGGCTCAAACACCAAATCATCTTTCCTCATTCAAGTGGTTACTCTGAATTAGCCAACCCTTCAAAATGTGCTTATAAACTCAATTGCTTTTGTAAACTTTTTTGTAGATGAGCTCGGTATTAAAAAACGCACTCGGCGCTTGAAAATTGAAATCAAAACAAAAACCATGACAACGAAGTGAACCTATTAGATCTATTGAAAGCAACTAAGAGATCAGGCAAAGGCCAATCGGTAATTTAAGAAATGGGACAAAGAGATAACTTACCAGAGGTGCTACGGATCAAGAGGAAAAGAAACCAGGATTCACTTCAGGCATTGAGTAAGTTTGAACTACATGAGTAATTTACATATGACACTTCACTAACGAGAATATCAGTTCTTGAAGCACCAAGGAATAAGAAAATAAAAGATGAGCATTATGGTAAGTCTATTACATGAGATTTCATAGTTGAGGAAATGCCAAAGTCTAACTGATGAATAGTGTTCAAGTTACAGAGGACCGATGATCAAATTGTTCAATTGAAAGAAGATGGTGAAGCAGTATTGCCATTATTACAAGAGTCAAGTGAATCTAAAGTGAGTAATTGAATCTACTTGGATAAAGAACGTTCATACTTACAATCCCAAAGCACAAGCAAAACACATTCATTCTACCCAAGGAAGAAAAACAAGATGAACAACTACCTGAAGAGTTTACAGAAATGCTTGATTCTGTTCTAAGTCTACCCCAGACACAATCAACAAATTTGAGAAAACGTAAACAAAGGACCTCAAAAGTCAGTAAAGAGACAAATGCAGAAGGTGTAAGTCTGGAGTATGTTTATGATGTTTATTATAGAGATCGTGCTGTTCATGAAACCTGGGAGAAGGAAAAAATTGGTTATATGTAAGTTTAATCTTTTTTCGTTGACATATTTAGGCATCAATTTAATTAACAAACCAAAGTAAATTTGAAGAAGATGTGAATGACCAGGACGAAGACGATGATTCAGATAGACATATCTCGGACGATGAGGACTCCAATGCAGAGGATTTTTACAAAAATGATTATCCAGAAGATCAAGAAGATTATTCAGATGATGAAGGTAAATCTGAATCTTCCATAGAAGTTCTCACGGAGTCAATGCTACAATCGCATCAGCAAACGATTAACAATGATAGTTTTGAACAATTACAACAAGAATTGGCTGATGAATTTGACGATTTATATGATGAATTATACGATGACGATGGCAATGGTCCTTCAAGTTTCCTCGATAACGGTGAAGACCAAGAATATGAAAGACAACGTTTCTTCCCTAATGAAGAAGATGACGAGATGGCACAACACCGTGATAAGATATTTGGTAAATTGCAGAAAATGATTGATGAAGAAAACTGAGAGGCAGTTTATATACAACATATATACAACAGTAAACACACTCACTATAGAGGGTAGGGTTAAATACAAGAATACACACATATCACGTGCTTTTCAATTAGGGCTTGTAATCCTATCGCGAACTGTTTTTATTGAGTGTACATCGGTGTTTGGATGTGTTCAGCTATTTTTTTTCCCAGTCAATTTTCCACGAAAATCATGAAAAATTCACATAATGGTGAAAAATATATGGGAATGAAGCGTTTGATATAATAGATTTAGTTTAGGAACAGTGGAATAGCATCAACCAAAATGAAGTACATCAGAACTGATCAAGTCTTAGATATCCCAGAAGGTGTTAAAGTTAACATCAAATCAAGAATCGTCACTGTTACCGGTCCAAGAGGTACTTTGACCAAAAACTTGCGTCATATTGATATTACCTTCACCAAATTATCAAACAAACAAGTTAAAATTACTGTTCATAACGGTGACAGAAAACATGTTGCTGCTTTAAGAACTGTTAAATCCTTGATTGCCAACATGGTTACCGGTGTCACCAAAGGTTACAAATACAAATTAAGATATGTTTATGCGCATTTCCCAATTAACGTTAACGTTGTTGAAAATGATGGTAAAAAAGTTATCGAAATCAGAAATTTCTTGGGTGATAAACAAATCAGACAAGTTCCAGTTCATGAAGGTGTCTCTGTTGAATTCTCAACCAACCAAAAAGATGAAATTGTTTTAAGTGGTAACTCTGTTGAAGCTGTTTCACAAAACGCTGCTGATATCCAACAAATCTGTAGAGTTAGAAACAAAGATATCCGTAAATTCTTGGATGGTATCTACGTTTCAGAAAAAGGTACTATTGAAACTGATTAAATTCATTCATAATTAACAAAACAAAATATGTGTGTTTTTTTTCTTTAATGGGTTAAGATTGATTAATGTACAAATATAGAACTTTTAATAAAATGGTTCATCAGCTACTATTGAGTTGGTAGCATCGTAGTATTATCCGGTAAGGCCTCATGCATAAACCTATTTGAAATAATCTTCTGGTGTTTTAAATATCAACTGAGCATTTTGAGCAAATTTTAAATCACTATCACTAAAATCTCCAGATCTACCAGCTGCATCACCAACAAATACACTTTCCTCAATGATGATCTTTTCAGCACCACCAAAATCTTTTAAAAATGCGTTAAACATACCAATCTGTGGTTTCCTCATTTCTTCAAATTTATTTGTTGAATCACCTTTATACCCAGCAGCTTTTTTGGGACTTGCATAGACCCATATTCTGTTTATATCAACTCCTTCAGATTGCAAACTGTTTAAAATTGATTGTATTCTATTGATGAAATTTATGTACGACTTCGAGCTCTGTTTAGCAACAACACCTCCTTGATTTGTAAATATGACGATGGGTTTATTATTATCGATTGTTTTCAATTTTGGAATCACTGACTGATTAAACCATTTCCAATCACTTGATGATCTAGCGAATTTTGAGCCTGATTTAGTATTAACCAACGTTCCATCCAGATCGAACGATACAATCGGGACCGGGCATGATCCATCCTTAGGAGCGTTGGGTATTAGCCTGATTAGGTATTGATCTATGATTGAAGTATTATGAAGCGAGGTTGACGATGATGATGACTTAGATGACAGTATAGATGTGATAGCATTTTGAGCTTGAGAAGTCAATGGCTTGGAAACCTTCGAGGGTTTGGATTTCCCAATCAATGACAATATATCCTTAGACATTATCTGACGAGTACACCACTCTCTACAACTCCACTCAAGTTGAGTATTAATGAAGATGTAATGAAATATACGCGAAACCTAGACTTTATATTGATTACGTCAGCACTGGTTATATATTTCTCAATATAAACAGATTTGAAGCTCATCTCATCTCATCTCAACTCAACTCCATTGTTAACAATATCCAGGAGCACAATAAAAGCGTAATGTCGGACAAGAATTTATTTGGTAGAAGAACGTGGGACCGTGAAGAGTATTCTAAGCAAGCAGCTCTACGACGCGAGCAGCAACAGAACAAAACATTAGAGAAAGTAGAAGGTGTCACTGCAATTGATAGAGATTCATTAAATTTCAACAAAGATCTTAACAAACGTCAAGTCATTGCTAGTAATGTTGTCTCTACAAGGGGGAAATCATTTGGGTTCTACTGTGAAGTTTGTGATTTGACTTTCAAGGATAATTTGAAATTTGTTGATCATTTGAATAGTAAACCTCATTTGATACGAAGTGGTGAATTGAATCAACAAGTTGAAGTGACATTGGAAGACGTCAAACAGCGGTATGAGATGCTTTTACAGAAAATTGAAAAAGAACGCAATGATGATGAAAAATTTGATATCAAGAAGAGAATAGCTAAGAGGAAGGCCTTTGAACAAGAGTTGAAAAATAGGAAACATGCAAAGAAATCAAACCCCGTTGATCAAATTCCCAAATCCACAAATGGTGGTGATGGCGATATGATGAAGATGATGGGATTTGGAGGGTTTGGGAGTACAAAGAGATGAATTGTATGTGCTTTATTGAAGTTCTATTTACACGTATATGTACATATATAGGATGCATTTTGTTAATGATATATGATCTAACGATTTTATTTCAATAATTTGGATAACTCATCAAGAGATTCCAATTTATCAACTTTGTTAACAGTATTGTAATATTTCACAACATCATCATCGTTTTGAGATTCTTGTTCACTGGACACATTGATTAATTTCTTAATTGTAACAACTTTCTCTTCAAACTTGGCAGATTCTTTGATATCAGGTGGATAGTTTATCACAAGGAATTTCTTGGATTCATTGCTTTGTAGTTTTTTGGCGATCAAGTCAACCAATAATCCAGTTGGTAGTTCTTTTGTATCTGGATCGTTTAATAATGCATTGAACTTGGATTCTTTATCATTTTTTTCAATCTCCACGAGCTCACTAGGATCTATTATTTCATATCCCTCTATTTTCAAATTGTGTAAGCTCTTAGGGTCTTTATCATTCTTGACGAAGAAGACTTGTTTATCGTCTTGACTAAATAGTGCTTTTCTTCTCTTTAATTTCAGTTGTTGTTTATAATAATCAGATTCACTCATACTTTTCACACCCTTTTGCTGCTGATTAACAGCATCGACAACTTGTGCCAAGATGACCCATGATATGATACCAACAGCTATAAAATTACGAAACCTAACACTTTTATCTGGATTATGACGAGGTTTATTATTCTGAGTGCTCAAACATCTTTTGGTAGTTTTCGATAGAAACTGCGGTTGTATTTTGAATTTTGGGACTAATGATCTTTGGAATGACCCCACACCAAGCAGTCTACTTCTAAACATGTTGACTATAGAACCTATTGCTTTGGGATTGTTGCCATCTATAAACTTCAGAAGTAACATTAACAGGACATGATTTGAAATTTTTGCGCGGTGATTGGATCTATAGGCAGTTCTTATAAGACCTGCCCACGAATTCCCAAAACAGGGGGGATTTTGAACCCAAAACAATAAATAGGTCGAGAAATATACAATTAGATTAACTTCAAACGCTAAACTATAAATATCTACCGAATATCAGTACAAATACCACTGGTTAACCAATTACTTACTATAACACTGAATAAATTCTGACTAAGCACAATTCGCGAAGGTTTTCTTGCGCGAAAAAGAATCAAATTTTGTGGAAAAAAACCGCCAATGAAGAAGAAGTTGAGCCCATTATCAGCATTGGAACTCTGGATCATATATATACCGTATAAAGAGTCAGGGTATATTGTCATGTCGCTTATGAGACTAGGGCACCTCTGTGCTCATTTACAGAACGTCACCAGAGTGAATTTGGCCACCACGTCAATCCCATATTCAAGATTACATTTAGAAGTTGCATCACATTTATATAAACAAGGATTTATCACATCAGTACAAAAAGGTTCAATCAATGGTCCAGATACTAAACCAGTTGAAGTCACACCTGATAACATTGCCTCCAGAAGACTATGGTTGGGGCTGAAATATAGAGGAACAGACTCCGTGATTAGAAAAGTTTCACTAATTTCCAAACCGAGTCGTAGAATCATACTAGATCATGAACAGTTGAAATTATTAGCCGTTGGTAAATCAGTAAGAGAGATTAAACCATTACAACCTGGTGAATTGGTGCTTGTGAAGATCGATACAAACAAGCGTAGATTCAGTTTTGAAATTGTGGATTTAGCTCAAGCCATAGAAAACGGTGGAAGCGGTGAAGTGTTGTGTCGTATTAAATAGAGCATATGAGAGATACATATTTGTAAATAGGTAATTAATCGGGATTTTCATGAATACAAAAGGGCGTAGGAATTAATATATATATACACTATTATAGCTCCACAATTGGACCGCTACCAACACTTCTCCAGTTTGTCATATCAATGTTCCAACCTTTCCATTTGTTCAATTTGGCCTTGATTTCACCAAGACTTAGTTGGCTTTCATTGTTATGGTGTGGTTTGAATTGACTGAATGTGGTTGGAAACGATTGCTGAACAGATGGGGTTGGCGATAGTGATAACGTCTCGTCTTGATCATATGCACTTAGGTGATTTGGTGCAATTGATCTTGATGAATCAATTCTAGCTTTTGATAATTTTGATTCTAAATCACTGACTCTTGCCTCTAGTGTCTCTATTTGTTCCAAATGATCTAATTTCAATAGTTTCAATTCTTTGTTTTCCTTCTTGAGTTTTTCTAGTTCAAGATTCAATGAAGCATTCTCTTGCTGAACTTTCACTAGCGCTTCATCCGATTGTGCTTGTTTTATAGTGTCCATGAACGATGGACCTTCATTGGGGAATAAGTCATCTGCTGATGACTCCTCTTTAGCAGCTACGCCTTCAGTTATAGAATGAGTTTTCGCATCTGAACTTTCAAGCTGTAAGTCGTCTAATTTAGCAGCAAGTTTATTCTCTATTGTTGGTTCTGAATCCTTACTGACATCTTTTGGCTCCTCTTTTGGCTCCTCCTTTGGCTCCTCCTTTGGCTCCTCTTTTGGATCCTCTTTGCTATCCACAGGCTCTTCCTTTATATCATCTTTTACAACTTCTTTAGATGCTTCAGATTCTCTACTTATCTCCTTCTGTTCGTTTTGTTCCTCCTTCTTCTCTTCTTCAACTTCTGATGCACCTGTAGTTTCCTCTTTGACACCAGATTCCTTCTCCAGATTATCAGTAGATTTATCCTCAGCAACAACTTCTTCCTTCACTTCACCAGCTGTCTCTTCACTTGGCTCAACACTGGCCTCTTTACTATCCTCTTTATCATCTTCTTTTTTCTCTTTCTTTGACTTCTTCTTTTTACCCTTTTTATTCTTCAGCTGTTCATACTAAATCACCAATGTTAGATCGTTTGACCATATATATATATAATCGAGGCGCCAATGTTATAACTCACTTTTTTTCTAGCCGCTTCAAGCTTTTGCTCTTTCAATTGTTCCTCCGTAAGCTCACTCTCTTTATCTGACATCTTTATACTTCTCTCCACTGATCAATTGGACCTTGGATCACTTAACCGCTACACTCTCTACTAATGTTGTTCTGTTGTTTTAATCGTTCAATTGTTGATTCCATAATGATACGATGACTCAGCGCTGACATAACCATTTTGGGCTGTCCCAAAATGGAAATTCAAATTTAAATCAAAAGCAAAACCTTTTTACAATTAACGGCATTGTGTATCAACGACACCCTATACAGCCACTCATACAAGCTATAGCAACCAGTTCATAATGTCCAGAGGTAATCAAAGAGAAAAAGCTAGAGAAAAGAATGCCAAAAAGATGGCTCAGCAAAAGAAGAAACAAGAAGGTGATCCAAAGAAAAGATTGGAATCTCAAGCTGAAATCATGAGAAGAAAACAAGCTGAAGGTGAGTGATGAATATAATAACATTGGGCCCCTTTTAAACAAAATGAAAAGCTTGAGACCACCTTGAAAGTTTTTACGTTAGTCGTAGAAACATGAATGGAGATCCCACGTAGCGTATAACAAAATCTTCATCATGTCCATTTACTAACTTTGTTCAAGCTGACGCTAGAAAAGCTGCCACTGCTGATGCTAAATGAAACCAGTCGTAGTATGACACATGGTACACCCGCTTTGGCCAAAAGGCGTAAGCAACACACAACAGGAAACATAAATAGACAAGCTAGATATAGAACATACGAGTATATACGATATCAACGAAGAATATGATTTAGAATAAATGGAGTTATCTTTTTTTTTATATGGAATACTCAATTCATACGTAAGAGCTACAATTAGACGTTTCACATAATAAAATAATTCATGCCATTGTACAGTAACAGAAACAGAAACCCACTTCATCATTTTTCCTCTTTTTTCTATTTTGGAACTCCCCTTTTGATTGAAAATCCTTTCTCTATATAAACTTATATTGAAACAACTTGGTGTTATAGTGTTTTTTCTTTCTCCCTTCAATATATTACCTTATTCTTGATCTTCATTGTTCTCTTTTGAAGCAGCAGCAGCTTCAGCTGTTATTTCAACATCGTATTTGAAATCAAAATATGATTTATCAAAATTATGAACACGAACGTAACCATCTTCCCCTCCTGATGCATATCCTGTACCCTTTGGATGAATAGCAATATAATTTAATGGACCGAAATGACCTTTTACTCTACCAATTTCATCTTCAAAAATTTTATGATAAAATCTTGCTTCAAATTTACCTTGATTAGCAGCAGTTGTTGTAACATCTCTGGCTTCTTGACCACCTCCCAAGATGACGAAATTTTTCAATGGAGTTATAGCTGCTGAGTTCAATGGAGAATCTGATTCAAAGTTTTTCAAAATGTTCAAATTATCAACATCCAATATTTTAGAAGTTTTATCCTTGGAGGAAGTAATGAAATATGTCTTGTCTTCTGAAAATTGTAAATCGGTAACTAAACCTTCATGAACTTTAACAGAATTTATAAATTCACCAGTTTCAGCATCATATTTAGAGACAGTACCATCTTGATGACCTGCAATAATGTATTTACCTAAATATGAAAATCCTGCAACACTAACTCTTTCTAAACCTTCATGAGTTGGAATGACTAATATTGGTTCTTCTTCTTGACTTGTTGGATTCTCTTTATTGATATTGAAAACTGAAATATCACCCTTATGACCCATAACGGCATCCATAACTGCTAAAAATTTATCATTTGATGGATTAAATTCAACTCTTCTAACTGGTGATACACATGTCCATGTGAAGACATTTTCACCATTTGAAACATTCCATAATTTAACACTGAAATCAGCTGAACCCGTGAGTAACAATTCTGATTTTTGATCAACGTCAATAGACCAAATTGTACCACCATGTCCACTAAAAGTTCCTAATCTTTCACCATTGAATGAATACCAAACTGATGCTTCTTTATCTTTAGCCACAGTGAAAATTAAATCACCTTCACGGTTATATTTAACCTGGGTCAATGAACGCTCATGACCTTTCAACAATAAAGGTCTCATTTTGATCTATATTTGAGTCTATAAGAGATTTAACGAGTTTACAAAAGTCGATTCTACGTCAAATTCAATTTCTTTATTACTGAAAAAAGTTTTGAAAAAAATCAATGACGAAAAGAGGAAATTCCGACCGACAGGTGCACGTGAATTTATGGCCTCGGAAATATAAATGATAGCTCAATATACAGTTATATATGGACAAATTGCGCTTTATTCGACTATAGATGATCTTTAAAGAAGTGATTCCTCATACTAAGCACTGGTGCTAATTGCCACCGTTGTACGGTGAAGCGAGGCACGGTTGTTGCTGTTGTAAGATGTCGGACTTGGATTGAGTAATTAGTCCGAGATACAGAAATAACAATGAACGAGGTGCTTTTAGCATGAAATTATACTCCAGTAGAGTTGTCCAGCTTCTCAACTAATTATTGATACAACGTACACACCTCGTCGATCAGTTTGAAGCAATTGATCAATTCCTTCCGCTTAATCATGAACCATTCAATATGAATACCATAACCCCTAGCGTGTGAACATCCATGACAAACCATATCGCCTCTACCATATAATTGCCATAATCGTTCGTGAATACTTCTTTCAATCTGTGCAAGGTTTCTTGTAGTGAAGAATCCGTGCCCATCAGGATTGTAATGCACTAGATTGGTTTGGGTTTTGATTTTAAGATTCTTGAATAAAGAAATCAACGATTTTGTTTCATGATTGGCATATGGGTCCAGATACGTTAGCGAATGATTGCATTTCGTTTCCCATTGTTTCAACCGTTTATCCACTGTACCGGTTGTTAGCCCAATTTTAATCAATATGTGCTTTTTGGGATTAAATACCTTCCAGTTTGATTGTTTCTGATCATTCTTGGGTAATCTCTTGACTTGGAGCCAATCCTGCTTCTTGGGAGAAGGTGAGGCTAAGTGGTTCAAGGTATAGACATATATAAACCCCCTTTGGGCTTCTGGTTTCACCTGTTGTCTTTTGGGACTTAATGGCACTGTAATGGATTTTTGAGGTTTTCCGATATGATCAACATTCCCTTTCTCTTGATTCTTATGGTAATGGCAATACCGCACCTCTTGAGGCACAGAAAGCTTACACTGTACCCCCTTCACTGTAACACCATGACACTGCACATTTCCCATACCACTTTAACCATCAACACCTCGAGATTATCAAAGATCAAACCAAAGCAAAATTCACTTTTAAATCAAAAATTTTTGCCATAAAAATGCGAAAAGTAAACAAAAACAATTCGGTTAGAGCAACAGAATACAGAAGCAAAAGCTAAACGAGCTAAGAGGTAAATCAACTCTTTAAGTCTTTTAGAAGGAATGAATGAGATTGAGGTTTAAGTACCATTGCACTTGAGACTTGTGGCTGCTTATTTGCTTGGGGAGGTTTTGCTACTTAAATTCTGAAGGTTTGGTCAATACCGCTGTGTCAGAAAGATGACTGATACTCCCTCTTCTATTGTTTCATCAGATCAGAATTCTGCACAGGTGGGATACGAACACTATTTGGTTATAGGGCTTTATAAAGATGGTCTTAAGTTATCGTTACAAAACAGTGACAGATCTTACTTCCTAAGGTTCAAAGATTTGAAATTCAAAGTAGATTATTCTCCACAAGGGGAACCTTTAGCAACGTTGAACTCGCTTGGATTGATTGGATCTGTGGATTTGGGACCTGGTTATTTGGTGGTTATTCATACACAGGCGCCTGTTTTCGTATACAAAGACATCACTATATGGAACGTTATCAAGAGTTTAGTAATTCCATTGAAATATGATTTGGCCAAAAGGTTATTCGATTTTGAGGAAATTACTCAAACGGAAGGCTTGAATGATGCGAATGATGCAAATGATGAAACATTGAGTTGTCAAGGTAGAGAAAGAGCTGTTTCAGCTGCAAGTAATGTCATAACTGAGAAGTTAACGACGACTAAAGATATGTTTTTCAGTAAATTGGGTGTCTATGTGAATGATATCAAATCGAATCCTTCGCTTTCAGTATCGAATAAAAAAGTCAACATGTTAAGCATCGATAATGAGAACGATACAGAATCGGAAATCATAGATGGGAAAGATGTAAGCTCAATAAATCTGAAAAGATCAATTACTATCAGAGGGATACCCAAAGATCTTCCTTCGGAATTACCAAAAAATAACTTTACTAGAATCTTTGATAAAATGAGACAGCAGCAATTGGATGACTCGAATAAGCAATACCCAATATCGAGCAGTTTACTTTATAAGTTTGAGAAACAACTAAACAAGTTTTTCAGTAGGCGAGATTTTTTCTACTCAAGAGAAGTTGATTTGACAAAAAATATTATATATAGAGATGGTGTCCTTAAATCAGATAAAGACAGTAGTAAAAAAAGCTCTTATTGGTTCAATCGTTCCATGTCCCACCCTTTTAAGAGCTCTGACTTGACTTTGCCAATGATACAAGGGTTTGTTGGCTCTATAGATATTGATATAAATGTTTCAAACTCAATAGGTGCAAGACAAGGGAAATTACTACTAGTATCCAAAAGGAGCACTAAAAGAGCAGGATCAAGATATTTGAGAAGAGGTATTGATGATCAAGCAAATGTTGCAAATTTCGTTAAAACATCACAAATCTTTATGACCGAGTTGAATGATGATTCATTATTCGCCAAATTTGATATATTGAGAGGCTCAATTCCTCTATTTTTCCAACAAAATCCTGCTTTTTTGAAACCTATACCCACATTAACAAGAAGTATTGAAAAATGTGAACAGCCTTTCAAGGAACACTTCGAAAACTTATTGGAAAAGCATGGACAAGTATCATGTATTTCACTTGTTGAGAAAACTCCAAAGGAGAACCAAGTCGGTAATGCATATGAAGAACTAGCTAATAAATTTAACATTGAATTTTCATGGTTCGATTTTCATGAAATCTGCAAGAAAATGAAGTTTGAAAATGTATCACAATTACTGGATTTCCCAGTAAGCAATACAGAAGTTGAGCTAACAGTGGGGCAAAAATTAGACATTTATAGATGGACTGATAATATCAATGGTGAAGATCAATTGGGTATTTTCAGAATCAACTGTATTGATTGTTTGGATAGAACTAATATTGTTTCGAAATACATTTCTGAAGTGGTCTTTGTTAACAAAATCTTGCCAACACATGAGTTGTCTATTGAAAATTTTGGAAAATTTCAGAAAGATTTCAATAATCTATGGGCTGATAATGGGGATTTTATCTCAAGACAATATGCCTCAACTAATGCGTTGAAAGGTGATTTTACAAGAACCGCCAAAAGAAACTATAAAGGCTTATTAAATGATGCTTTCCTAACCATGTCAAGATATTATTCAGGTTATATTAGCGATTATTTTAAGCAGTGTTTTGTTGATTATTTGTTAGGTCACAAGAATCAAGAAGTCTTTGAGGAATTTGAAAACACTTTGAATGTTATTGATCCAAATGAAATCAATGAGAACTTAAATAAGAATAATTCAACATTGAAGATTATTGTTGAAGGTTTGGGTATCTGTAAAAACAAGCAAAATATAAGTGGATCGGAATCTGAAGGTGAAGTAGACGAGGACTTGATATTGGTTGGGTCTTGGTCTAATATTCAATCGCCTTTAGACTATAATAGGTTACAACCATTTGAAAAAGATCCAATATCTGTCATTTTGACAAATAAGTTGATATATTTTGTCAAGTATAATGAGAAGGATTCTAGGATCGAAAGAGTAATGAAAGTCAAGATCAAAGATTTGAAAGAACTACAATATGGTGTTTTTATAACCTCAACTCATAGCTCATTATCATTAAATCCTAAGAAGAATGTTGGACTAAAATTTATTTTCAAGAAGGACGCTGAGCCCGCTCAAGGCCATGAGGATCAAGAGGATTCAAAAGAACAACACGATTTTCTGGTGATCAAGTTCCCAAGCGATTTGGATTATGAAAAAGTGAAATACATTATCGAATTAATTTCGAAAACATGCCATGCAAGCACGTTATCAAATGTTGATATCATTGGAGAAGAAGAAGCACGTAAAAACATCAATGTGATTCAAAATTTGGAGTTTAGATTTAAAAAATTGGTTTGGGGATAGAGACACACTCATTTATTACATAGACTATACAGCCATATACGCTCGCTACACAATCATTTGTATTGTTATGAATTTTATGATTATTCGATGGGAACTCTGTTGTAGTTAACAACTTCTCCGGATCTTATGACTCCATTGTACCAAAAAAACAAAAACCAAATAAAAACAAGGAAACTCACTCTCTGCTCTCAATTATACCTGGTGGGATACTATAACTCAGTTAGAAACTCAATTACTACCGAAATGCTTATTACAGAATCGTATCATGACGTTAGAACCTCTTTTGGTACAACATTACGTTTGTACACGTATCATCCAAAGATTCCAAACTATCCAAAAGCTAAATTCCCCGGTGTGATTGTATACTCAGAGATTTATCAAGTTACAGGTCCAGTTTCTAGATTTGCCAAAAAGATTGCGAGTGAAGGTTATATAGTCATTGCGCCATCGATCTATCACAATTTCGAAGGGCCAGAGCCATTGGCTTATGACGTTGAAGGTACTGATAAAGGTAACAAGTACAAGGCTGAAAAACCATTAGAATCTTACGATGAGGATAACAAACTCTCAATTGATTACTTGGAGTCATTGGAGACGTATTCAGGGAAAGTTGGTGCTACTGGTATGTGTCTTGGTGGTCATTTAGCATTCAGAGGAGCATTGGATAAAAGAATAAGTGCAGTTGTTGGATTTTTCCCAACTGATATTCATATTCATGCCTTGGGGAAGGGACAAAATGATGATTCATTGAAGAGATCTAAGGAGTTGAATAGAAAAGATTTAGAATTGGTTTTGATCTTTGGTACTCTGGATAACCATGTTCCACCTGAAGGTCGTGATTTGATCAGATCAACATTGAGGGAGAATGGTGCAAATTTTACATTTATGGAGTTGAACGACGCGCAACATGCATTTGTTAGAGACGAATCGAGTAAAGGTAGATATGATAGTGCTATAACATCTGCATGTTTCGGCTTTTTGTTTGAGTTGTTCAACAGAAGATTGAGAACTGATTTGGGGGATAATGATGGTAAGGATGTTCAAGTGGAGAACGTTTGTTAAGCAAACTCTACAAAATTTGTATATGAAGATTAAAATTTTATTCAATTGCTCAATTTGTATGTAAAGACTATTCTAAATCAACACTTGAGCCAGGTACATAAGGTTCGACTAAAAATTTTGAAAATTTTTTCAATTTTTCCAAGCCTCTAACTTCAGTATTAACCAAAGGAACTTTAACAAGATGGAAATCTTCATATAGTTCGTTCATTTCGTTCAAGTATTTATTTTGCATTTTGGATCTTGATTGACATCTCTTACAAGGATCATTTGATTGAGTGAAAAGTAATTGGTTAACGATGATTGTACTTGAATCGATTCCATAACTATCCAACTCTTGGATTAAACGTTCACTTTCATACAAGGATAAGAATTCAGCAATACAGACAACAACAAAAGTTGTAACGTCTGGATCTGTGAATTGTTCATTGATCAATTTTGTTAGTTCTTTTAATTCATTCATCTTTGTAGTTAAATCATTTGCATTTGGGCCACCTAATCCGTTTAATAGTCCACCAAATTTACTTGTTAATTCATCAAATTTCCCCAAAAGCTTGGAAAATGTTTGTGGTAATTGTAGGAATCTTAAGGTATGACCTGTTGGTGCTGTATCGAAGATGATTGTATCGTATTTAATTTCTTTATTTTCATCGTTTGATTGATTTTTGATATGTTTTACAACTTCCATAAATGATAAAGCTTCATCAATACCTGGAATGGAACTTGTTAAATCACCCATCATATTTTTCAAAGGGTCTGAATTATTACTTGATTCAAAATTTGCACTTAGATCTTGAATTGTAGATGAAGGATCAATCTCCATACATGACAAGTTATCCAAACCTGTAACTTTTCTAGCATCTTTACCAAATTTTTCACCAAACGCATCACTCAAGTTATGAGCAGGATCAGTAGATATCAACAAGTATTGCTTTTCAGGGTTGTTCAGAGCTAGTTGGATAGAGATTGAAGAGGATGAAGTAGTTTTACCAACACCACCTTTACCACCAACAAAGATCCATTTTAGAGTATCATGTGTCAATAAAGATTTAATATTTGGATCTGGGGCATCAAAATCTGACATATTGGAATGAGTATAACTTTGGTATCTTGATTAAATGATATTAGTAACTAAATACAAGCTGAATATAGTTTATTGCCTCTCTGAAGTAATAGCGGAATGACTGTCACTTAATGGATTAGAGAGATGAGTACAAAAAAGCGACGACATAACGGATTTTTCTCAAGTTGTAATTATGTAATCCGGAGTATCTAGAAGCTTCCAATGCAGTTTTACTATAAAGTGTTGATGATACGATGGAGAAGAGGTTGAGCTGTCTGTGAGTGGGTGATGCTTAAGCTAGGAGAGTGCGGTTATGGTGGTTTTGTGTACTGGTTTTATGTGCTTATTTTATAGTTCTCGTTGTTTAGATGTTTATAGACGATGCTGTCTACTTGGTGTTACAATGTATCAACATGGACAAGAAGAGAAGTAGAATATAGGTTAACTAGATAGAGCTGTTTAGTTTTCAAGTTTCCAAATAGTTTCCATGGAGTTGAACTTATATATATGTGTACTACACGGCTAAGTGTGGATGCAAAGTGAAGTTTAGTTGAACGAGTGTCATTACAGCTATGATACTTGCACCAATAGCCGCAATCACCTTCGCTACAATGGTCCTTTATAGCTTTGGATTATGGTCTATGTGTTACAGCAGATGACTTTCAAAGTAGTAGTACGAT
Organism: Hansenula silvicultrix; assembly: GCA_030574755.1. NCBI lineage: Eukaryota > Fungi > Ascomycota > Saccharomycetes > Phaffomycetales > Wickerhamomycetaceae > Hansenula > Hansenula silvicultrix. Next base: position 1,121,053 of record JAJMFL010000001.1, read on the forward strand.
TCCAACAAGAACCAGTAACTGTCAGGTTAATCTTTGCAGTGGAAGTAGTAACTAACTACGAATACAAAATAGCCTCAATGGTTCGTCTACTTACTTTCGAAGAGTCGGAAAATGGTTATCATAGCGGATATAAACTTCAATGGCTGTTGGTCTTTGCAATGCAAGCACCATAGCTTCACAAGCACCATAGCTTCATAAGCACCATAGCTTCAGTCAATTGACATGTAAGTGCTGTTTCTATGGCTGACACAGTGGTACACTCATATTGATATATCGAAAACTTGCGCACCAGTGATACACTCATATTCACATCACTCTCCATGTCACATGATACATCACACTCCAAGTCACGTGGATAAGCAGTTACCACTAGTACCACCCACTTACATCAGCCACCACTGGCATCCACCACCACAACGGGATGTCACCCTCCACTTGGTCATGTGCTACTCACACGCGCGTGTGTAACACGCGCGTGTTGCTTCCAATTGTGGGATTACAAAATTTGTTGTTGTATCAACTGATGTACAAATTCCATATCGAATAAGATGAATCATTTTATAAAATAGGTGTGTTTGTTTAAAAATTAATTTAATTTAATCAATTATTACAGGCTTAGGCTATACAACCGAAGCCCTAAATATGACAGAACTTGAAACTTGAAACTAGTCCAGTCCCAGTACATCTCAACCAGTAATACACGTCCAATACAATAACCGGGAACCCAATTGCAGTTCCCAACTGGGAGCACCACCACTAAAACTCCCAGCGAAACCCGCTTTATCTTATCAGCCGTTGAAGTAAAAGTTGATCCAGTTAAAGTCGGAACTCACTCTACATTACCGTATGTAGCCACACCAACTGGTAATAAAGTATGAGTATTAACAATTATGGTCCACAGTAAACCGAAAGTTCCGACCTCTCTGCGATGAGATGCGAATTCCGAATTCCGATGACGGTTTTTTTTTTTTTTTTTTTTTTTTTCTCTCTCTTTGATTCCGAGCGCCTTTAAACAATTATTTAATACCCAAGCAAATTTATATACTTTGAATATTCTCTGTATTGGAAATTTTTTTTTTACATTACTTGTGAGAGGTTTTCATACCAATTGTTGTTGAACTCAAGTATAGATTTGAATTTTTTTGTATTTTTGTATATATATAAAAAAGCTATATTCATCTATATACAAAAATGTTGAGATCTCAATTGTTTAGACCTTTGGTTCAAAACTCACTGGTTAAGCAATTACCAGGGAAGTCATTTTTGTCAACTTCATCAATTAGATTCCAACAAGTTCCAAACAAATCCACTCCTTCGACTCCTACTCCTAACCCTACACCTTTACCACCAAAAGTTGTTGCGAAGAAATCATTCTGGAGGAAAACTGGTAAATTCATCTGGAGAACAACTTGGATTTCTGCTTTATTAGCAACTTCATATATCGCTTATTCAATTTATGATGAATCAAATCCATCAAAGCAACAACCTCAAACTCCAACTTTCCCAAACGGTCAACCTAAAAAGACAATCGTCATCTTAGGTTCAGGTTGGGGTGCTGTTTCACTTTTGAAAAATTTAGATACAACGGAATATAACGTTATAATCATTTCTCCAAGAAACTATTTCCTCTTCACTCCATTGTTACCTTCTGCTCCAACAGGTACCGTCGATGCCAAATCAATCATCGAGCCAATTAGATCAATCGCTAGAAGATGTAAAGGTGAAGTGTTGTACTACGAGGCTGAAGCTACAAAAGTTGACTCTGTTAAAAAGACAATTACCGTGCAAGGTCAAGATATCGCTAAAAACAATGTCGTTCAAGACTTAAACTATGACTACTTGGTTTGTGCTGTTGGTGCTCAACCAAACACTTTCGGTACCCCTGGTGTCTACGAGCATGCTTCCTTCCTTAAAGAAATTTCAGATTCTCAAGAAATTAGACATAAAGTCTTGAACTCTATTGAAAAGGCCTCTGCTTTACCAAAAGGTGATCCGGAAAGAGCTAGACTGTTGAGCTTTGTCGTTGTTGGTGGTGGTCCAACTGGTGTTGAATTTGCTGGTGAATTACAAGATTTCGTCGATCAAGATTTAGTTAAATGGTACCCAGAAATCTCTAAAGAGATTAAAGTCTCATTGGTTGAAGCCTTACCAAATATCTTGAACATGTTTAACAAGAAATTGATCAAGTACACTGAAGACGTCTTCTCAGAGGAAAACATCTCATTGAAATTACAAACTATGGTTAAAAAAGTCGATGATAAAAACATTACAGCTTCAATTAAAAACCCAGATGGTTCAACTTCAACTGAAACTATCCCATACGGTGTCTTGGTTTGGGCTACAGGTAACGGTGGTCGTGAAATCACCAAAAACATTGCCGGTCAACTAGAAGGTCAAACTTTTGCCAATAGAGGTTTGTTAATTGATGACTACTTAAAAGCTATTGGTTCAGATTCAATTTTTGCCATTGGTGATTGTGTCTTGAGTAGAAAATTCGCTCCAACTGCTCAAGCTGCTTACCAACATGGTATTTATCTATCTAAACTGTTCCACAACTTGGCCAAGATTGATGCACAAAAATACAAGTTGGAACAGACTCCTGAAGCTTCAGAAAAGGCTAAAATTTTATCAAAAATTGATAAAATTTCAAATTTTGAACCTTTTGAATTCGTCTACTTGGGTTCTTTGGCTTATATCGGTTCCGAAAGAGCTATTGCTGATTTATCTTGGGGTAACTGGTCAAAACTTTCCCTTGGTGGTTCTTTAACTTTCTTATTTTGGAAATCTGCTTATGTTGGTATGTGTTTGAGTTTTAGAAACAGATGTTTAGTCGTTTTAGATTGGATGAAAGTTAGTATCTTTGGTAGAGATTCTTCCAAGGAATAAGTGGAATAAATCGGAATAAATTCCTTGATACCAATATGGTTTAACAGTTTAATATTCATCTTATATAAATATCCAGAAATGAAAACCATCCATCATGTGTATAAAAATCTTAATAATAATAACGGAAGAATGATTGTTGTTTGATTTACAATTGAACCCACATACGCAATGTAGTTAAACAACTGGAACATAAAACTGGTATTAATAAAATTAAACATGTCTATATATAATCGAGTGATACAATACATAATTTGGCAAACTTGTGTCACAGTTTATCCTGCTCTAAAAATTTTAGCTGTTCTGTAACATGACCACACCAAGGAAGTGGATCTTTCAAGCCTTTAACTTGGAAATCTCCATGTTCACATAGTAGCCATTTCATAGTTTCCCAAATTTTCAATTCAAAGTCGTAGCCTAGCTCTTTGATCAATAGTTTCGAATACAGTCTTCTTCTATTACCTTTATCATCATGAATTTGTCTAAACCCCTTCCCGTTGATTTTCCATGGATAAAGTTTTGGTTGATTACAATGCAAGAATAGCATTTCACTATTCTTGAACTTATGCATGTTATAATTATCCTTATAACGATCATACTTGAAACTAGTATCTTTAAAACTTTTTGGGTTCCTTGATTGGATGTAATCCAAGATTGGATCGTATTGGCCCATAGCTGCAATGTGAATTGAACCGTCGTCTTTAATCTCACCGTACTCTCTAATGTATTCTTCAACTTGATAATAAGGTATTCCAAACTTATGCGCGGCTGCTAATATGGTTTCTTTATCACCTTCACCTGCTTGACCTTGAGAAAATAGCGGATAGTAGTAATTAGGTCCATAGAAGTTATAGTATAACGATAAGAATAGTGTCTTTGCGTGGATTTTTTTATTGATTAAAACTTGTCCAGTTTCACTTGACGCCTCTGGGAAAGTCCCCTCCAAGTCGTGATAAGAAACTTTTGCGTTATAGTCTTCCAAAGTTTCCAGCTTGTCAGGATGGTCACGTTCATCGTTATATGAGAATCTAACTTGATTGGTTTCGTTGATTGTTATATTTGCAATATCGTAAAAAGTTGGCGAAGTTGATCTTCTCCAAAAATCTGGCCATATGATTAGAGGTTTTGAAATGAATGGTTCATTGATGAATAACAAATCTGGATTTTTCAAAGGTAGGTTATCAGAATCCAGCATCAAAACGTTTTCGAATGAAGTTAACAACAGAGCCATTGATTTTAATTGGTAACCTTTAATTTTGATCTTTTTGGTATCGATATAATTCGACATTAGTATACACTTAGCACCGAAGACTGGGAAGATTCGATCACATAGATCCACCGAGTACTCATTTTCATTAGGTATAAACACTTCAATTGGTAATTTTGAACCCAAGTCTCTCAACATCTTGATCGATAGCAGCACTAACCAGTTGTATTGACCACCCCCGGCGTACAGGATACCATTACCTTTAAAAGTTTGCTCGAGCTCATCAGGGAATTTTTCAGGCATCTTCTCCAAGAACACCTTGTGAGAGTTTTTCAAATGTTCATGTTCTTTATCCCTTAGCAAGAAATAAGATTGTAAATAGTTTTTCGATCTAACTGGATCAACTCCATTATCTTCTCTATATTTCCCCGATAGCACTGGTAGTTTCCCATCCCAGTTTGTTGGATAACTATTTGATTTGTTGTAGTGATCTTTATTGTTGATTGGGCCAAACGATGGTTTACAATCCAATACGCTTCTAATCAACTGATCATTTATAAATTGTTTCATTACCGAGTATTTGCCCAACCCGGCTTCAATCTTTGCAGGATCGGTATAATCTGTGAAATCTTTATTCTTGTAATACTCGTCATCGTTAAAATCATTAATGATATGGTCTGCAGTTATATTATGCTGTTGTTCAGGGTGTACCTTAACGATTGTAACATCTGAAGTTTCATAATAAGTTGGACCTTTCGGGTCCTTTGCTTTGTTATACTCAATCCCATTATTACTACTGGATAGCGGATTCAACAAGACAAGATACTGATATTGTAGTATAAGCACTATGAAAATTGTAAATGAAAGTAACGTTATAATCTTAGCCTGTCTTGTAGAGTGAAGTTTATGTAAAACTCTATGAAGAGCCGATGAAGTGGTTCTTAAAGCCTTATTCATGGCCTTCAATTAGGTGGAATAGTGGCAATGCAATCACTTAGCAAATAGGTTTTGTGTGTGTTTTTATTTTCCAAATTCAAATACAAATACAAATTCAGTCAAATGGGGGAACCATACGTTATATGTAGTTATCATGAATTGAAATTTAAATTCATCAGAAATCCTGTTCCTTGCGCCTATCATGCAAGTAAGTAGTGAATGTGAGAATTTAGTTATAAGCACGAGCAAAGTGGTTTTATAAAAGCAGTGTGCAGTGGGAAACTGAAAAGTCCAAAAGCCCCCAAAGGGAAAAAAAAAAAAAAAAAAAACTTTCAACTACACACACAAATCGCTATAATCGCTATATAGATACATATATGTAGTGATCTCTATAAGTAGTTGAATGTATGGAGGCACAGTCAATTTATTATATTTAAATGTATGTATCTATATACAATTAATTTGTACTATATACCAATCATTTGTACTCGCCAGACCCAAGGTCCTTCTACCTCCTTGTTCATAACTATATCAATGGCAATGATGTTTATTAAATTATTAAATATAATCAGTACAAATTACGTATTATACACTATTATTGAAAGCAATCATGGTTAAATAAATGAGAACCGTTTCTTTCTTATGTAAAAATCTGAAAACATGTTTATGTCTCTCGTGTTTGGTTAACCGGCCCGAAACAGAAAAAGCGTATTGACACGTTAACAAATTGGCAGAGATATAATGTTCCTGGTTTTTTGTTTTTGGTGAAGGACACAGATACCCGTATGATATTGGCAGTTGATTATATCACTGGTTACATAATCAACAGGGTAACACTATGTATCGCGAAACTTGTTCACTCATCTGGATTAACTTTTCACATTTTGTCATTGAGACAGTGCAGAGTGAAGAGCAGTGAAGAGCAGTGAAGAGACAGTTATCAGATACTCTCTTATTGATCTTGATCTGAAAGGCCTATACTGAAAAGCACACACATAGATTATAGCTTTAGTCAAATACAAAGATGTCCGCTGATCATACCAGAGATCCTTGTCCTATTGTTATCTTGAACGATTTTGGTGGTGCTTTCGCCATGGGTGTTATTGGTGGTTGTGTTTGGCACGGTATAAAAGGTTTTAGAAATTCTCCATATGGTGAAAGACGTATTGGTGCCATAAGCGCCATCAAGGCTCGTGTTCCTGTTGTTGGTGGTAATTTTGGTGTTTGGGGTGGGTTGTTTTCCACTTTTGACTGTTCTGTTAAAGCTATTAGAAAAAGAGAAGATCCATTAAATGCCATAATCGCAGGTTTCTTCACAGGTGGTGCATTGGCTATAAGAGGTGGCTGGAGACATACAAGAAATAGTGCAATCACTTGTGCTTGTTTATTAGGTGTGTTTGAAGGTGTTGGTATGATGTTTCAACGTTATATGGCATGGCAAAATAAACCTGTGGCACCTCCTCTACCTGCTTGAAATTTTTTAATATAATGACACATACCACACCACAATTTTAATGAAAGATAAAACTGTACATATAAAAGATTTGAATAATGTAAATAATGCATTTTATTTGATTGACAAAAAAAAAAAAAAAAAAACTTCAATTAAGTTAATTGTAGAAATTCATAATCATCATTAATTTTTTTATATATACATTTATTTATACCACTTATTACCCACGGTTGATTTCAATGAATCTTCATTACTATTATTATCTCCAGTGGAAGTTGTTCCGTTATTCAAATTTCTTAAACCTGTTCCTGGTGGATTCCATTCCCCAGTAAATTTGGTCTCTTGAATGAAAGGATGCAATATAGCTTGTTGTGGTGTCCATCTTTCCAATGGATTTAGGTTTAGTAAACCCTGTAGTAGATGAACCAAAGATGCTCGATCATTAATCTCTTTTTCAATCATCGTTGATGTCATTGTTCTTTTATGCATTGTGTAATTCATGATTAATTCTTTTAAATCGTTCGATTTTAAATAGTTCTTTCCGGGAGTTTCATTCAAATTTCGTTCTTTACAATATTTCTCCTGTGACTTAATCTGATAAGTTGAGCCATCGGTACTCTTCTCCAAGAAGTTTTTCGAATTTTTACCCATCTCAATCATCCATGTTGGTGGTAATCCCATTATTGAAGTGATTTTAACCAGTTGATCGTATTCTGATGAACCAGGAAAAATTGGTAACCCTAAAAATAGTTCTGCAATTATACACCCTAATGACCATGTATCTATTGATGTAGTATATGGTAGTCCTAATATAACTTCAGGTGATCTATAAAATCTTGATTGGATATATGTATATAGAGTTTGACGTTCTTGACACGCACTACCAAAATCAACAACTTTGATATCGGGTTTATCAGGGCTTATCAACAAGATATTTTCAGGTTTTAAATCACAATGGATAATTTTAGAATCTTTCAAAACGCAAAGTGAATCTAATAATTGTTTAGCAAAATTTCTAACCAGTTTGGTGCTTAAACCTTTATATTGATTTTGTTTGATCAGTTCGAAAAGATTTGATGATAACAATTCAAAAACAAGACAAAGATGATTTTTATGTAAAAATTTATCCTTCATTCTCAAAAAATGATGTTGATCCATTGGATCAATTTTTTTGTTAATTAATTCCAGTATGGTAATTTCACTAAGACTTTGATTTATGAAAGCAGGTTTGGAATTAACAACTTTAACTGCAACCATTTCTTTTGTTTTCAAATTTTGGCATTTAACAACTTGTGCAAATGTACCATGACCCAATATATCCAAAACCAGATATTTTCTATTTTCTTGACCTCCCAAAACATCGTTAACGTATAATATATAGTCGTTATCTTCATTATCAGCTCCGTTGTTTGTCTTGCCTTCACTTGGTTTCGTCAGTACTCTTTTAGGGTTTTTGGAAATTTCATAGTTAAAATCTGAATCACAAAGTGAATAAGTCGTTGTTAAATCATTTGTCAGAGATAGCAATGGTGATATGTAATTTGATCCCATTGAAGCACGTCTATATTTTGGTATAGAATTTTTAATAGGTCTGAGATCTTGTTTTGATTGAATTTTACGAACTTGCGGAGGTGGTAATTGCTTTACAGGAGGTAATTGATTTGCATTGAATACAGATTGTCTTCTTGCCTGTAAAGGAGTTAGATATTGTTGTTGAGGAGTTGATTGAATCATCGTGGCAACAGATTGACGTCTTTGTTGAGGTTCCATAAATCCCAATTGGACTGAAGAATCTGCATAATAAGCTGGAGGTGGTGCAGGGGCCCGAATTGGAGGATTTTGAATCAATGAATTTTTTCTTGATGCATTTAAAGCTCCTGAATCATCTTCGTAAGTAGTTGGTAATTGATTATTGAAAATCGAAGCTCTTGTAGGAGTATGTTGTAATAGTGAGCTTGTTGAAGAAGTTGGACCTACTGTTGAATTGAAACTTGTTGCATTAGAAGAATTAGAAGAATTTGCCGTGGCTGATGGTTGGAATTGATTCGCAGCTTGTGAAGGTGACCTTTGAGAAAACCAAGGATTTTTAAAAGAATTTGTTGGGGATCCATATGGAGATGCAGCTTGCTTTTGTTGTTGAGGATTTAAATTATTAGAAGTTGATGATAACCTTGGAGTTTGAGTCATATTCATTTGATTTGCTGCGTAAGAGTTGTTCCAAGTTATTTCTGAAGAAGATTGAGGATAATTCGATGCTAAGGGAGAAGTTTGTTGTTGATGGAAACTGTTTTGTCGTTGTTGTTGATATGGTGATAAATATTGTTGTTGTTGAACAACATATTGTTGAGGTTGTTGGTATTGTGAAGATTGTTGAGAGGCATGTTGTAAGTTATGTGGCGGTTGTAAAGTCTGTTGATGCTGATGCTGATGCTGTTGTTGTGGTGGTGGTGGTTGTTGCTGTATCGGAACTTGTTGTGTATTCAATTGATGACTTTGAGGTATTGGAGGTGGTTGCATTCCACTTTTAGCTTGATTATCTAGACCTTGATCAAATTGATATCCACCTCGCTCATCCAATGTAGGATGTTGAGAACTATAATGGAATGACATCTAATCAATTAGTCCCCTTTGTTAGATATATATATTTATATATATATTGCACCTTGAAGTTGATAACTTATTAAACCAGCACAATATATACCCAAAAGTTGCAAATGTAGTAATAATAATAAATAAATAAATGTATATGCAGCTTTGCTTGAATTGAAATGGACTCTCACCCTATTGATAATAGCAAAGCAAACAGAAATGACAGCAAAAAATTCCGTAACTTTTTCCCACTAAATGAACAATGATACCCAAAGTTTACCTTTCTACTTCCTTCTTTAGCTAGTAATTAACAATTCAATTGATGAGATAAGACAATGATCGTCTAGCGTCTGATCAACTTTAAAATTCAATACAGATCATTAAACGCTGTGTGCACTGTTTTGCTTTCTCTCTCTCTTTCTCTCCCATTGAATTTGATAATCTCCAACTCAAAATCATCCAAAAGGCGTTCGCGGCCTCGGAATACTTCAAAACACGTCAAAGTTACACAATAGGTTATCATGGTCGGAATTGGTTTAGTTTATTTATTATTTCAATTTTGCAAAGTACGGGTAACAAATAGAGTTTCCGCGAAAACTTTTCGAGATTTCCAATATTTTGATTGATTCTTTACTGTGTAGAGTTAAGTAGAGCAGGGCGGTTACGTTGAACTGAACTGTTTGTTTGTTGATGGAGTTATAGGTTGTGGAGTGAATGTTAATATGAATGTCTCTACTTCCACTTCCGGTATCAAGAGAAGAACGGTAAAGACTTTGAATGAAGAAGAAGAAAACGCAGCTAATCTACAGCTTGGTTCAGAATTTAATATAAGACAGTATGATCATGATGGTGAAGCAATGGATCTTATTGCTTTGAATCTATCAGAGGCAAGAATCATCATAAGAAGCGCGTTGAAAGAGCGGAAAAAGATCATGGCACCAAACGGTGAGTTTAGAGATCAACCTTTAGAAACAATGGGGAATGATGATGATGAAGATGAAACAAATAATAATGATGACGATAATAATGAAATAGCTAAAGCTGCTATTGCAGTTGGTGCAAATGAAGTTTTAAAGAAAACTTTGGATCACCTGAGTACTTTTTCAAGATTTAGAGACGCTCAAACTTGTTCCGCTGTGGAACAGTTGTTAAAATCTCCAGAAAATTCAAATTTACATCCTTTTGAATTAGCTCAATTAGGCTCATTAGCTTGTGACGATGTCGACGAAGCTAAAACCTTGATACCTAGTTTGGCAAACAAGAAGAGTGATGCAGAACTACAAAACATTTTAAATCAACTATCAAGATTAGAAACACCATATTGAGTAATTACATCAATTTTCACCATCAAGTTACAATAAAGCTGCTGTCACACACTTGTTTCTACTTTTTAACTTCATTTCGTTCATAAATTTTATCTTCTTTGTTCATGTGTACTATATATACAATCAAAAAGCATTATTCTTTGTTCATGTGCGCCATGTATGTAGTCCACAAAGGCTTTCCTTTAGAAGACTCCTTTATCTTTTAAAAACGTTTTACCACCAACTTTCCACCATCTTGGAACACAACTATGCTCTTCAATATCTATAGTGCTATCTGCATCTGCATCACAAACACATCTCTTGGTTAGTCTGAGCGCATTACTACTTGGACAGTTTCCAAAAGGTGCATGGTAGTAACCAATATCTTCAAAATAATAAATCTCAGACCTATCCATTAACAGTGTAACGGCAAGTGTATGAACTGGTGCATCACCCCATCTTTCATAGTAAAACCCACCTTTGGCATCCAAGTATTCAAAGAATTTCTGATACGGTTCACTTCTGAAAAAATTCATATTACCAATTTCAAAATTACTCCAAAAATGACACAAGTTATAATCATTTGCTAGATCTAATCTGATATGCATATTTGATAACGAGTCCATATCTGTAATGAAATCCATCGAATTATTTGGATGTAGATATTGAGGATTCTCTTCAATAAAATCCATAACTGTATCAAATAGCGTTGGTATGGTTTCTTCATATTCATGAATCGATATGATAAATCCATATTGCTTCCCATTCAATCTCATCACTTCAAACGGATCATAATTGAAGTCACAATAGTACTGTACGCCTGGTTCCACTCTGAAATACCATTCGTATTTTTGTAAAATCTCTTGTTTGAAGAAAAACCCCGAGTTGAATCTACACATATTTCTATAACTCTTGGAATCACCATACAAGACTTGATTCTCGGTCATTTCTTTCACACTTTTTTCAAATTCAGTTTCGTTAATCCATGAAGGTCTATTCCAATCTTCACTGGGTATTAATCCATATTCTGTATTACCCGAGGCCATAAGTGTAGTTGCTTCAATAAATTCATCATCAAATGGGACATCGTTTAAAAAAGTCCAAGGGTATCTATATTTTTTATTGAATCTATCCTCAAGAGATCTCATTGACTCTAAAGCCTGGTCTAGTTCCCAGTTTCGTACAAGCATAACAATAGTGGCATTCTCTTTACCAGGAGTAACAACGTCTCTATTTGAGTCTAGTAATAATTTTTGTGAATAAGAATTAGTCGCAGGTTTTGCCCTAAATTTCAATTCGGGATCATAGTGGAACTGCTTGGTATCTTTTATGACTTGCAAATAATTACTGAATAGCTCTTGTTCATAAAGCACACTGTCTAGCCTTGCTTTAAAGAAATCTGTGGTTTGTAGTATTAGAGCTAGGATACATGTTATAACAATCCAAACTTTTTGGAAAAATCTCATAATGACCCTGAATTGACAATTTTCACGCCCTCAAAGCAACTTTACTCCTTAATTGATCTGTAACCTCTAGTCACACGTCAAACCCAGTCTATGGCTGTTATAATTTTATGGAGTTTAGTGACATCAAATTTAAATCTTCAAGTGTGTCGTTGAATCAATCAGGTACAACTTTTTATGAAATTTTGCTGTCTGGACCGGAAAATTGGATCTATATATACACAAATACACAAATACCACACAAATAGGATACAAAAGTTACTACAAACGAGGTGAGTTTTGATCAATGGTGTTGTATAGGATTAATGCTCATTTCGTATATTATTATCAGTGCTTATGCAGGATTTATTCTATTCCTCCCTCTTGTATATCGGTAAACTAATACTCTCATTAGTCTTGACAAACATACCTTTGATTTGATTATTATATTTTAATAACCCACCAACTGGTTGAAATTTAGGATTTTTCAAAAACTCCACAATGGCAAAGATGTTGTTGATCAGTTTATCTAAATCCTCGGTATCAGTCCAACCAATCTTTATACTTATCGATGTATCTTTATTTGGTATGAAACTTGTATTTTTACAGATTGATCTGATTTGATCTCTAACGTATTTGGCATCGCACGTTTCAACACGTTCTTGCTTCTTGATTGGTGTTGCGGATGGATCAGGTTTGAACATTTGTAGCATGTATGGAACTTTCTTATGACCTTTGAAAAATTGCTCTCCAAGAACAGATGGTAGAAGATGATGAATTCTATGGTCACAGACTATTAAATCATATTCATGATACAATTTCTTCAAAGACTTGTTGGATTTGCTTATTATTTTCAATTTCTTCAATGGCATTATGTCATTGAATAAATCTTCTGTTGGTGAATTTTTACATGTTAATGGTTCTCTATATGGTGTTGATGGGTCTTTTGTAACCAAGAGGATGCGGTTATCTGTAGATTTCGATATTCTATTAGGAATGGGTCTATATCTTGTTAGTATGTAACCAAAATGACAATGAATCTCGATACTATTAATTCTAATACTTACATTATTCTTGGTACATGATCTGTTTGTTTTGCCAATGGTTTATCAGTGTTGATAATCAAGTATATTATTTGCTTCAAGTCCCCCTTCTCTTTCCTCTCATGAGCTATCAAAGACTTGATCGCCTTCCTTGCCTGGCTCCTTGTATCTTCAGATAGCACACTCATTTCAACAACCTCACAAACTACTGATGCCAATCCAAGCGCTCATCTATTGCCATAGTTAAATTTGTATAAACAGCACCGAATTTAAATTTTTGCAATGAGATGAGATGCTTATGTCAGTACTTACATAATACTCGCGCGCACCGAGTTTATTATAATACGCAATTTATGTCTCGCACGTTTCTTTAGTGTCTCCGATGATCACCAATGAAGGAAAATCCGTTAATTGTTTGAATGCAAACGGTGTTACAATAAGAGCATGATGTCCAATAAGAGGTGCAGGTAAGGGTTGTTTCGAGTTAATCTAATTTATATTTTACGGTAAATTTTTGTTGCAAGGAAAATTTGGTTATTAAAGTATAAATATCCTCATTCAAAGTGGTTTCTTATTCAAGATTACAACCCAGTGATAACACTGTGGTTGATTCTAGTAATTTTAAGTACTCAATCCTCGGAGCCATCATGTTGTTTACATCAATTACATCTCTGTTTGCCTTGGCTTCCGTTGTTTATGGTGAAGACCATTTAGACATTGTTGGAGCTTCTCAATATTTGGAACAACCGTTATCAGGTTTCCATTATGGTTCACAATCTCCTCTTGGTGTTGCAGAGAGTTACAACTACTGTAACATGCCTAGAACTAACAAGGATACCTATACAAGAGTTAATTCCGATTATGAATTGATCTATGTTGAATTGATTCATCGTCATCATAAGAGAACTCCTTATGCTTCGAATTTATTACCTGGTGATATTAAAGATGCAAATACTAGTTATCCGCAAATTACCAATGGTGGTAAAATTGATTCTTTCAACCATGGTCAAGACCTTTTCTCTGTGTATCATGACTTATTGAAATTCTTACCAGATGAATACGATTCTTCTAAAGTTGAATATAGAGTTACTAATAACAATATTACAACTCAAGTTTTCAATTCGTTGATTAAAGGGATGTATCCAAATTTCAACATCACTCCAGAATTGAGAAAAGAAGACAACTTGGAACCAAATTTGGATTGTGTACAAGCTGATGATTTGAAAACAGCAATTAGATCCACACCAACATGGTACGACGAAACAAACATGACAATCTATAAAGATTTGGGTGAACAAGATGGTATAAATTCTCAAGACCAACCAAAATTTTTCAACTCAATTGATCATTTCTTCGATAACTTATCTTCCAAGACATGTGCTGGTGATGCTGTTAACGTTACAAGAGCTCAATTTGAAACAGTTATGAAATTAGGTCATTGGGAATATGACTATACTTTCAGACAATCTCCAAACGCAACAGAGTACGGTGCTTATAAATTTGGTAACTTCACTTTGGAATTAGCATCACATTTCCAAAACGCTATTGATGGCGAATCACCTGTCATTTACAAACACAATATCGCACATGATGGTTCAATTTCTGGTTTGACTGCATTGATTAAAGATTTTACAGAGATCAAATCATTCCAATGGCCAGGTATGGGTTCTGAATATGTTTTCGAACTGTACAAGAAGAATGATGACCATTATCTTAGAATCTTATACGCTGGAAGAGAATTAACATTCACACCAGTTGATGACTTCTTTGATTATCTAAATGATCTCAAAGTGGCCGATTTTAGTACACAATGTTCCGCTTAAAAACTATGCCAGAACCCCACTTTTATAATTTCTTTCCGTTGATAAACTCTTTGATTTCTTTTCTCAATACCATAGAGTCATTTATATAAATTTGTTAATTCATATTGTTATTCCATATTTTGAAATCACTTCGTATACACCTTCTGTCACATCGTACCGTGTAAATTTATACCTGTATATATAACCAGTTATAGACTTTGGCTGAAGTTGCTCAAATTTTGAGCTTTTGACCCCCAGGAAAAGTCATTATAGAGAGTAGCTTCTCAATTATTTGATATCCTGACATACAATAAATCACTACAATCTCTTAAAAGTTCTGTAATTAAACCAAATTTACTTATCTAGTACATCTTTTGGTTTTCGCACTCCTTCAACACCTTGTTAAAATCTCAAATTAAATACAGTGTGAATCTTTGCTCCTTTTACGATGAAATTTGATATAAGAATTGTAAGCAAAAGCTGTTAAATTGATACCTATTTCAATATGTCCATTCCTTATATCAATTCACCAGATCAGTTGAACAATTATTTGAAAACTTCGGAAGCTGTTGTTGTATATTTCACCGCTGTTTGGTGTGGTCCATGTCAAGCAATTGCACCAGTGATGGATCAATTGTATTCAAAATTTACAAATATTGAGATTTTGAAAGTTGATTTAGATACGAACAAGCTATTAGCTTCACAAAAGCAAATCAGTGCGGTTCCTACATTTGTATATTATCATAAAGGTAATGAAGTCAATAGAGTTCAAGGTGCTAATATTCAAGCGGTTAGTGAAGGTATCAACAAGTTGAGTGAGTTAGCACCAAATGCGACAAGACGTGGAGCTTCAGACTCCAATGATCCAGCTGAAAAGGCGCTAGATCCAACAATTGCCAAATATGTTCCAAAGGGGTTTCAATCGTTGAATGATTCAATTTTCTTTGCAGATTTTGAGTCGTTGAATACAATTTCATATAGAACAGGAGGTGATATTAAAAATGCCATTAGATCCAAACCAACTGTTACAAGCGGTGGTACTGCGATTATATCAGATGCTGATGAGCAACTGTTATTGCACATCCCATTGACAAACATTGGTAAAGTTTATTCGATATTGATCAAATCTAAGATTCCAGCAACCGATGGTGAAGTTGAAGTTGATGAAGTGCAAAAACCAAACAAGGTGAAAGTTTGGAATAACAGAACAAGTATTTTAGGGTTTGAAGATACAGATGGTACTGTGACACAACATGAAGAAGAATTAAACGAGGTTAATTGGGATGAAAATGGATGGTATGAAATTAAATTTAAATATGTTAGATTTCAAAAAGTTTCAAGTATTGATTTATTTTTCGAAGGAGAAGATGATGAAAAACATACATTAATCGATAAGATTGTCTTGATTGGTATTGATGGAGAGAGTAAAAATCAAGCTAAATTAGAAAAATTAGAAGATTAAAATTATACTAGATTTTAAAATATGTGCTACAGAAATTGAATTCCCCTTTTTTTTAAAATTTAGTTTGTAATTTATTACCTTATAAAAAACATCGAAACAAACATAAGAAAAATATGAAATGAATGGGAGATGTGTACATGTGAACATCTCCATATTTTTATTTTAAAAAAGATCAAATTGCAAAAAAATGCAATTGGAAATTTTTCAATAATTTATTAGACAGAATAATGATTTTAAAATCTAAGCAAAGATTTCAGCAACATTTTCTGGTAATTCTTCAATTTGAGTAGAGTAGAATTTTTCAATTTCTCTCATCATACCAACATCTTTGTTGGTAACGAAATTGATAGCAACACCTTTTCTACCGAAACGACCACCTCTACCGATACGATGGATATAGTTTTCTTTATTTGATGGTAAATCATAGTTGATAACCAAAGAAACTTGTTGGACATCGATACCACGAGCTAATAAATCAGTAGAGATCAAGATTCTTGAAGAACCAGTTCTAAATTCATTCATAATGGTATCTCTTTCTTGTTGTGATAATTCAGAATGGATAGCAGAGACGGTAAATTTATTTTCGGTTAATTTTTCAGTTAAGAATTCAACTTTTCTTCTAGTGTTACAGAAGATAACAGCTTGAGTAACAGCAATTGATTCGTATAAATCAAACAAACAGTCCAATTTATAATCTTCTTCTTCCAAGTTGATGAAGAATTGTTTGATACCTTCTAAAGTTAATTCATCTTTTTTAACCAAGATTCTAACTGGATTTCTCATGAATTTAGTAGTAACTTCCAAGACATCTTGTGGCATAGTAGCTGATAATAAGACAACTTGAGTAGTTTCTGGTAATAAACGGAAAATGTTGTAGATTTGTTCTTTGAAACCTGATGAAAGCATTTCATCAGCTTCATCCAAGATGAACATTTTAACTTTATCAGTCTTGAAGAAACGTCTATCAATCATATCGAAAACACGACCTGGGGTACCAACAACAATTTGAGCACCGGCTCTTAAGGCATCGATATCATCTTTGGTTGAAGTACCACCAATTGAAGCATGAACGGTAACGTTTAAATGTAAACCAATAGCTAAGACAACTTTTTGAATTTGTAAAGCCAATTCACGTGTTGGAGCCAAGATTAAAGCTTGAGTGGATTTTTCATTTTCATCAATTCTTTGTAAAGCAGAGATGGTGAAAGTAGCAGTTTTACCAGTACCTGATTGAGCTTGAGCTAAGACATCACGAGCTTCAGTGATTGGTAAGATTGCACGTTGTTGAATTGAAGATGGGTTTTCGTAACCATAAGCATAGATACCTGTACTCTATAGTTAGTAAAAAGAAACACACAGACTCAATTGAACTCATGAATCAAATACGTTGAGATCAGTTTAGCAAACAACCAGTATTGGCAATGCAGTGTTTGTGTGTGTGGTGGTCAAAGGGGAGGCAAAAAAAAAATCAGTTCATGAACATTTTGAATAATCATAAAATTATTTAAACTAGTTTCAATAACCATATTATAATGGCCTTTCAAACTCTTCCTATCATATATTTAAATTGATAAATCATCTTAACAAAACATCATCATTGAACCTCTTTTTTCTTTTTTCCCGCTTGTCTCACCACCGCCAATACCAGATATAAGAACAAATTCTCAACAATCAGAATCAGAGAAAAAAAAATCATACGAACCTCTCAAGATATCTTTCTTCAAGTTCAAGTCATCGAATGAGTAGACGACGTTATCGTAGTTTGTTTCAATCAAACCAGAGTCGATTTCAGTAATACCGTCAGAAGCCATATTTGGTTAATTTGGTTGTTGTAATTGTATAATTGTATTGTAATGGAAACGTTCAAATCAATTTTTTTTTCTTTTAAAGCGAATTAAAATTTTTTCACTGCGAAAAATTAAAATTTAAAAAAAAACTGATTTTGTAAAACGCATTCGCGGCGAGAGAACATTTTCGCGAATGGTTATTATGGTGAAGTTACTATGGTGAAGTTGAGCTCAAGTTGACTTGAAACCAGTTGAAAGGGGGTAAACTTGGAGAGCACCAGGGGGCTGAAAATGAATACTAGCTCAATTCTGGTATACCCATTTCCAGCCATCAATTAAACACCATCAAGTATGATAATCATATGCGATACCTTTTATTCTCGTATAGCTATTATATATAGACACGGTGTTTAATGACAGATGATGCATATATTGATTATATATTAAAGCAAATTGTATAGAATTAAAGCAAGTATTATGTATAGAGTTATATAAGGGTATGTTGTGATTGATTCATTGAATGAAGGGCAATATTCGATTAGAGGCTCTTAGATTTGCGTTTTACTCAATCTCTGTTGTAATTCTTCATCCTCTTCTTCATCTAAATTTTCATCTTCTATAATCTGTTCCAGTCCTGCTGGATTCGGGTTGGATTGAAATGGGTCTATTAAAAAATTTCCTTCATCAATTGGATAATCCTCTTGTTCGGGCTGCTCAAGACTCAAATCCTCTGTAACAACTTTCAAATCACTAATCACTCCAACTTCACGTTCTTCACTGATCAAGGCAACTTCGGATCTACGTCTTTCCAATTCTTTAGCATTATCCTCTTCTCTTGCTAATTGTTCAGCTCTTCTTTGTGCATCAGAAGCTGCCTTCTCTTGATGTTGCTTGATCCTTTTGAAAAGGGGTAGATTGGTCCAGGGATCATCAAATTGAAACTCATCAGTAATGGTAAAGATACGTTCTGGTTCTGCCTGGTCTTGGTTCAACTCCCATGGGAAAATTGGCGGTGGTTTCCATTCTTCAACTGGTTCCGGCTCAGGATGCTCGTCATATATTGGAGCACTCGCATCATATTGTTCATGCACATGTTGTGCGGTATCGCTTGGATAGTTACCGTCCCCATCATCACGTTGATCTTGATGTTGTGCTTGAGGTTTATCCCATTCATTGGAGTAATGACCCAAATCAGGGAAATCAGCAGCTTGAGGTTTCCCATCTTGTGGAGGCTCATCGCTTGCCGGGTTCCACTGATTACGATCCGGTTCAACAGTTTCAAAGATCTCAAAAGATTGAGGATCACTCAAAATCTGATTAGCTTCATGATACTGGTTCCAAGATTCTTGCTCTTGCTCCAATACGGGTTCTTGAACATTTTCAAAATCAACATATTGCTCAATTGGTTCCGTGCCCTTTCCATCAATTGATGACTCCTGAACAGGGGGGTTATAAAATCTTGGTTTAATCCCATGAATAACTTCATTTATGGATCCACTTCCATAAAATTCACCATACTTATCCCACCAGCGATACCTCTCGCCTTCTCTTCCAGAGTTCCATGGCTTGGTGGCTCCAATGAAATGGACGAGCTTGATTTGATTTTGGAAAAATCTATAAGCAGGTTGATATTGATATTGACCCGATGGAGTTACGTTATAGACAAATGGTAATTTGATCCATTCCCTGGTTTGAGGTGCATCCACTATAAAATATTCATTCAATAAACCTTGGTCAGCACCGTCAAACGATGCAGCTTTGGAAGTATCGTGGATCTTACCAAGTAAATTTTGATATGTTTGAATTGAAGGCTTAACTAAGAACATACCTGAGTTGAAAATATCTGGCCATCCTGAATCCGGGGCTGCAAGGATCTGGTCTTGTGTTAAATTTGAATATTTACTGAATAGATGGCTTAAATCTTGTAAAGGTAAAGTATCAGAATCCAAATATAAAACCTTATCAAACTGAGTTAATTTGAAAAGATTAATCTTGGAAAAAGTAGGTGATAACTCTGGACGATTTAGCAATTTCAATTCTGTAGAATCTACTCTAGAGAAAATCAATTCGGTATCCAAAATCTCATCGTAAACATTAGCCAATTGATCATATTCGAATTGGGTTAAAGAAGCAGCTAACAACACAACCAATTTAGTATTGGCATCCAAACCTAATTGTTTTATAGTTTTCCCCAATACCAAGGCACCTGGTAAATAGGAAGGAGTGAACAACAAAGTCACAATAGCATTAACCATTGTTTTGTTTTGTGTGTGTGTTTGTGTAATTTTCTCAAGGGTCTTGAATCTAGACAAATGTGTGAATATATGGGGTTGAATGGCAGTAATGCAAGATGGCTTGGTCTATGATATATAAAACAAGAACACTGGTGTAGTTTATCAAGGAATGCAATGAGGAACCTGTAATATTCTCAATAAATTCAAGGGATTTAAAATAATGGCTATGGCTGCCTTTCCCTAATAATAACTTTGTTCAACAATGAGAAACTGAGAAATGAGTACCTTGTTGGGTGATGGATAACAAGGGAACAGCACCAGGAACCAAGACTGTGCAGAGAGAGAGAGAGAGAGAGAGACAACAAAGTTGACCAGGTGTTATATAGCTATGAGCAGAAACTATCAATGTTTATATATATATAAATGAAAACATTTCTCGAGTCCTCGTTTTGCTTAAAAAGTTTATTGTCTTTAATAATAATAAACGGGGGTTTACAATTGTGCAGGTGGGTTGTCTATTTTAGGAAAGAGAATGGATGATTTAGGAATAATAAGCCTTTGAAAAGGGTAAAACCCATATATAGAATCGAGTAATTAGTACATATTAATAGTGATTATTAACAGTTTCAACTATACCATCTTGTATTCATTCCAATTTCAACTTCTTTCTCAGTGTTGACTGCTTATTGTTCTCTTTGTTATGTGAGCTCCGGATTTTACGTATTTGGCTGCTTCGGATTTTTCTCTTTACGCTTACAATTTTGTATGGGTTAATATAACCGGTGATGGTGATGATCTTTTACTTGTTTCAACTACAAAAGGGACAAAAAACTCTATAGTTTACAAAATTTGTATTCACAACCCCAACTATAAGATCAGAACACTATATGGATTTTTCTTTTTATGATTTGAAAATTTTTTTGAAAAGATAATAGGAAAAAAAAAACCCACCAAAAATATTAATTATTTATAACTTCATGATATACAAAATGAGATTAACTTTAATTTTCAAATGTGTGTGTATTTTTTCTTTAGAATAATCTTAACGGGAGTATGACCAGACGTTTTTCAATAAACCATCGTTTTGAGCTAATCTGTTTAATGAATCATCAGCTTCACCACGAGATCTAACGTAACCACTTAAAGCATAAGTGGTGAAACTGTTTGGAACAGCTCTACCTTCTTCATCAACGTTAGCAATGTTGATTTGAACAGAAGCATGATCTTTAGCTTTGATGATTCTGTTGGTGGCTGAACATTTACGTGGAACGTATAATTCGACCTAGTTAATTTGTTAGTATATCAAACACACCATTGTAAAACTTGAAGAGGGACGTCAAATATAATCTTGTTCCGTGCCATGTTTTATATCATTCAAACCTGCAATATATCACTTGTTTCTCTCATCTTTCATAAACCATTTCCATCATATCAATATTCATCATCGTTTCTCAAATGATTAATTTCACGACACGCACATTGAAATATAAATTTTATCAGAACTTAATATCCATAACCCACAACATGACAGTTTCTCAAATATATATCCATCCCCTTCTTCATGCTCCTCATTCACCACTTACAAGTTGACCTTTATCGTTTTCCATTTTGACTTGATTTGTATATGCTGTATACCCTTTATTAAACGATATTGTATCAAAGCTTTCATTTCATTCAAAATTGAAATTATCTACTTTTTTGGGAAGCGTTGATGAAAAAAAATGTTTGGGTGTTGCTCTAACCATCGCGAAATTGATGCTTTGATGAGAATGCCCTTTATCTGTACCACGTGATTTTTCATGTATCCTCAACTCTAGGGCTTTCGAAAAAAACTTACCTGTATCGCGAACTTTTGTTTACTGTGTTTACTTTACTTCACTCTTTCAATTGTATGAAGAAGGAGAGGCAAATTATTGATAGTGATTGGAGATGAATCGGAAACATTGTCTTATCTATTATACCATATTCTATACGATATAGTGTTAATCTGATTTGGTGACGAGCTGGAGTGAATATAACGACAGTTGTGACTCCCTTGTAGGATTATAGCGATGGCTTATAGGCTTATGGCTGTTTATGCGATAAGCATACAAAAACAACACACGCCCTTAAGGTATTGGTTTAATAGTACGCAGTCCTAGTACTTTGCTGCTCTATGAGCTTCTACATAGCTATATGAAAAAAATTTCACCTCAAAGTTTAGGAAGTGCGTTGGTTTGTACTAAACATCGCTAGTATGTGGTTCTAACCGTGTTTTTGTGTCAAACTTGGTTATAATAGAGCAGTCAAGGTGATTTGTTGAGAGAAGCTGGGCCACTTCATTTTCTGCTTCCTGGCGTTGAATTGTCCTGTGAAGAAGTGGTGTGTACAAAAAATCAATTGTGACTGAAGTATGCTAAAGATCAAACGTACAGTAATTCTTAAGTTTTGAGTACGATGCGTATATTTTAATGCACAGAATAAATAATTCATCAAGACTGATATATGCAATTAACTCAATCAACTCTCGAAAGCACAGCAACACTTTCAACGTGATGAGTTTGTGGAAAGAAATCAAAACCTCTAACACTTTCAATTTTGTATTCTGGACCATTCTTAGTCTTATTCAAAAACCACTGGATATCTCTTGCCTGTGAATGAACATTACAACTGACATAAACAACTCTAGCAGGCTTATAATCACTCAATTGATTCAAAAAAACTTCATCACAACCTTTTCTACTTGGATCAATGATAACTGAAGTTAAATCACTTGGAGTGTCAATCTTTGCGAAGATTTTTTCAGCTTTACCATCGATAAACTCTGCATTCTTGACACCATTTCTTTCTGCGTTTTTCTGTGCAAATTTAACACTATCAGCACTGACATCAACACCGACAACTCTGTCGACACCTTGTGAAGCGGTGATACTGAACAACCCAGATCCACAATAAGCATCCACCAAATATAATGGAGTCCCTTCAGGTCTTGGAATTTGTAAATTTGAACAAACGTATTCGGTAACTTTTGGTAAAATTGAATTGTTATTTTGGAAAAATTCACCGGCACTAAACTCGAATGTAAACCCATTTATATACTCTGTGACAATTTGTCTTGGTTTTGTGACACATGATTTAACCAAGGCTTCTTTATCGTTAACAGAGATATCAACACTAACCTCATTACTCACTGGGTCTCTTGATCCATCATGCTCGTTTTGGAACTTTGCGTCATTTGCAGTTTCCTGGTTCTGTGCAACTCTTGTATGTTCCCTCAGTAGAACAGTAGCACCTTTCTTATAACTAGTCCACTCTTTATCAAATTTAGCACGTTCATTTTTCATCCCGATATTTATAATCTTTGTACCAATGATACACTCTTCAATATCCAAAACACTTTTATCACCACCTTCAGCTTCTCTCCACTCGGGTTTACCTTTCTTACCAAACCCAATAGGTGGTCTTTCTGCTAGTGAACCTCTTCGTGGAACGTCAAAATGTGGTGTTAGCTTGGTTCTGTAGCCATACATCAAAGGACTCCCCACGGTTTCTCCAATCTCTGGAACTTTTCCCTGTGCAACTAGTTCCTGTGCAAGATACTCATATGCATTACGTACTGTACGTCTCTTGTATTCTAACTGTGTTTGGTATGGTAACTCTTGATATTGGCATCCTGAGCATTTACCGAAGTATTTACATTTAATCAATGAATCATCTCTTTCAAACGATGGAGTGACAACTTTGAGTAGATCAGCTTCTACATAATTTGGATGCGTTTTGAATACCCTAATGTCAACAATATCACCTGGAATGGCAAAAGGTATAATGACAATCTGTTTGTGTTTTTCATTCACTGGATGTTGGATTAATGCAAGACCATCCCCATTTGAAGATAATTTCAAAACTGGAACGCTTTGAACATCTCTATGGTATGTTGGAGCCAATTCAGGTTCATTTAAAAGGCGATTAATATCATTTAAGATTTCATCTTCTCCAAGATTGTTTGATTCCAGTATTTGTTTTATTTCGAATTGCAATATACCTAGTGGAGCAGTTTGATCAATATCCTTTTGCTTATACTTCTTCTTTTTCTTCTGCTTGTCGAATTTTTTAAACTGTTTCTTTGGTTGTGGATTTTCACGGTCTCCTTCACAAACCTCAGGTTTCTCGATTGACTGCTTCTTGTTCAATGGTTCCACTGTGCCTACTTTTGACCCATTTGGAGAGCCAACTGGTGATAATTCTCTCTTTGAAGGTTCAACCATAATGCTCATGTACCTTCTTGTTATAGATGATTTAACGAGCTTCTGTAATGTATATGCACTATTTCTAGCTAATGCAAATCTCATTCACTTTTGGGAAATCTCAACGTGAAACTTGTAACAAAACAACCCAAATCAAGAGAAAACGAATGCCTGTATATCCTTTCGAAGCTAATGCCTTGATGTTTATATATGTACGATAAATTTTTTTCAATTTTTCTGATAATCAGATCTCTCAGTTTTCTAATTGGGAGCTCATCGGTTTGGGGCGCAGACAGATAAAGAGTTGTCTTTACAAAACTACAATAACAACAGGATTTAAGCTATGCAATTGCCATTGGAATTTTGATAGGTTAAAGTACAAGTGGCTACTCATCAGGCTGATACTCAATAGGTAAACTGGCCTTTTCAGCATTTTTGAAAGTTGGAAGCGGCGCAGGTGCATATCTTGAAGCCAATTCTTCAACGATTGTATTCGTAACTTCTGGTTTATCCGTGAATACACCGGGATGACCACTCTGTCTTTTTTGCCTTTTGCGTTGTTGTTGATCAGTCTTGCCTCTAAAGCCCAAATGTGTTGATCTTTCATAATTCGTCGAGACAATGTTTGTGTAGTTGTTTATCTCAAAAATGGATACCGATTCATCATGGTTCGTTGCCAAAAACTCTGTATAATCCTCCAATATCAGACTTATTGTAGCTATCGGTAGCGTGGATTTCATCTTGATAAAATCTATGACTTTGGCAAGTCCTCTAAAGTCACGATACTGTTTATAGTATCTGTAAGTAAAAGTCCAGAATACAACAGAGCCTGAAAGGTCTTCAAATCTTGAATAATAATTCAAAGCCTTCTTCACGTTCAAGTGATTCTTGACAATATACAAGTTGATCTTCAAAAGCTCTATGATCACAATCGCAATTGTTTTCGAATTGAGATTATCAACAAGCCTTTGAAGTTTGAAATCCAATTGCTTTTCCTGTCCTTTGCGGAAATAATTGTTCAAGACGTCTTCAAGTTGTCCAACAGTCTTTTGGTGATCAGAGTTTGAGCTCGAAATATACCTTATGTATTGTATGACTGGTCTAGTCTCATTTGGAGCATATCTCATGACTGATAAGTAAACGTCATGAATTTTATTTTGATCTTGTTTATAAGCACGTAAAAATAATGCATAGTTTAGCCTTATATCAATGTACTGGATGGGTAGGAAAACATTGACACATTTCATGTAAATGTTGGTTATCTCATCAAATTCTTTTGGGTAGTAATCTAGGTACCAGTTTAAATACTTTTTCCAGAAAGTTGGTAGAAATGCTGTGGGTATAAGCGATCTTTCAAATGTTGATATGATTTGTTCTTTTGTTAAATCTGTGGACTTTTCTTTATGTTTCAAGATTAAAAAATCTAAATATTTTCCCCAATTACTTATTTCGTCATTCGAGACCGCAACCAGAGTGAAATATGACTGTTTAATCTGTGATTCAAAACTCCATATTTCATAAACAAACCCCTGAGTCTCCTGGTGAACATTAGTGAAATACTGCTCAACAGCTTTCAGTTTTTCAGCTTGGTCCTCTATAGCCTTAGCAAATTCCAAGCTTTCACCTTCTAATGCAATCAATGAACCTAAGTCAACGGACTCTTTAACTTTTATAAACTGCTGATAATATCTAGCATACTGATGTAATGGAATTCTTATCAGTCTTAATAGTATCTTAATCAATCCCTCCTTGGTTCCGTGCTCTTCTTCAAACTTAAGGTATAGATCCCAGATAGGACTTGATAAAAAGTTATGACCGACTAAAGAAACTGCATTTTGGAAGCTATTTAAAATTTTCGTTAAATTATCGCCTTCGTTTGATATAAGCAGCGTCATATAATCTGTCCATAAATCAATAGAATGAGGAAATGCATCGATACTTTTGGATAATATATCTAGTGAAGTTTCAACACCGGATATCTGATACATAAGTGCAACATATTTTTTCCAATAACCAAAAAGTAAGGGAAATCTAGACAATAGCTCATCAAAGGTCTTTTCAATTGATTTTTTAACAATATCAGTTGGAGATGGATACTTTGTGATCAACTGCTCTGTCAACTTGATGAGATAGTCCCAATTTTGTAAATTATTAACGTTAAGATTCTATTGTAAATGTTAGTCTATCTAAATTGCAATACCGACCACTTTTAGTGACTACTTACCACAAGGTCTCTAGCAGCTTTGAAATCTGGATTATCGTTCAAAAAGGCAGGATCATATTGTGCATTCGTATCTTTCTGTAAACTCTCTGTATTTTGTGCATCCATAGGCAGTTTTAAGGTAGCAAAATCCTCAATTGTAACATCCTGAGAGCTCATGCTGCTATCTCTCTATTGCTTCCGTCACAGTGTAAGATAATAAAAATAAATGTCAACGCACAATTCAACTGTTTATAGTCAAATGTTATAGTGTGTTCAAAGTTTCTATTCTAATAACAATGCCGCGAACGCCATTTTTCATAGTAAATAGCATCATCACCGGGTAATCTTCGCGCTTTTTGATCAAATTGACTGATTTTGAGCCGCTAAACTTGAATGAATACTTATTCAATGAATCAAGAGCTCCAGGTACACATTTACACTTAAACTCATTACGATTGGCCAAGATGACTAGGGTTGAAGGCTTCAAGGTGGAAATTGAGCTAAAAAACGACGGAACAGTGAGAGGGGTTGTGGCAAAAGTTGCTGAAAAAGTGCTTACTTTGGACAATGGTGAGTATGAAATTAGCATAGATTTTATAACAATTGAGACTAACTTTTACGCCAGCGGAATTTAGAGATGGATCACAAGTTGCACATTACTCTTTACCAGGGGCAGATATAAAGGATTTAAAAGTTCTTGATCTTCCAAAAGATTTACAAAAAAAATCAAAAAAGAAGAATAATATCAAAGACAAAAGTAGGTCAAATGCTAATGCCAGCTTTGATACAAGCAATAATCACGAAAGCATCAATTCTACTCCTGTTCAACAAGCCGCTTTGCAAGATGACGCTATACTGTTTTACAGAAGCAGTACACCAACGACGAATGCGGATTCTTCATATCAATCTAAACCAAAGAAAAAACTGTTGAAGAGAAAAGATAATATTTATAGTAATAATGATCAAGACATAACATGGGATGAAAACATTGCAGCGATCAAAAGCAATGATTTTGATTTCGGTGGTGTGACTGCGGGTTTTGACAAGAATGCTGCCTTGGAAGAATTTGCATCAAATGACAAGATCAATCCATCATTAAGGTTAGCTGGTCATAATAAATTGAAATCTCCAGTGAAGACCAATTACAACAATGATGAGAATGTTCTTGGTGGAGGTTTGACCGATAATTGGGATCAAGAAGTTGATGTTAGAAAAACTAGAGTGGAAACTACATCTGACAAATTGAATTCAATGATTGCTAAGGAGACTTTTACCAAACCGGTTTATACAAGGTCACCATCATTAGAGTTCAGAGGCAATAAACTTGTGAACTCAAATGGTGAGACATTGCCATTAGCATCTCCAATTCAACTGTTAGAGATAGAAAGACTGGCGTCTGATTCTTTCAAAATTACACCTGAATTAATAGCAGAAAATGCATCTAGAGGGTTAGCAGGTTTAGCGATTAAAATTTTGGGAGGTTCATCTCGTATTTCGAATAAGAACCATAATTTACCACCATTGGTGTTAATATTGGCTGGGAACAATAGATCAGGAGCCAGAGCATTAGCTGCAGGTCGTCAATTGACAAATCATGGTATTCGCGTTATTACATTTACGATAACGGATTACAATTTAAAGGAAGAATTGGATGAAAATGTTGCGTATCAATTAGAACTGTATCAACTATGTGGGGGTAAATGTACTTCAAGTTTATCTGGATTGAAGAGTATAATATCAGACATTGATAGTCCTATTGAATTAATCGTGGATGCATTACAAGGATACGATACCAATTTATCTGATCTTTGGGGTGAAGAGCTGGAATCTGTTCAGCAACTAATACGCTGGGTTAAGGAGCAAGATATTAAAACCTTATCATTAGATATACCTTCAGGTATAGATTCCGGTTCTGGTTTGATTGGAGATGTTGACAAGATTGATGCTAAATGGGTTGTCA
This sequence comes from Hansenula silvicultrix, assembly GCA_030574755.1. NCBI lineage: Eukaryota > Fungi > Ascomycota > Saccharomycetes > Phaffomycetales > Wickerhamomycetaceae > Hansenula > Hansenula silvicultrix. The sequence goes on from JAJMFL010000001.1 coordinate 1,149,581, forward strand.
GTCTTGGACTACCAGTGAATGCTGTATTACACGCCTACTCCAATGGTGCAGCTGAAAGGGGCGACTGGACCCATTACCTGATTGATGTTGGATTACCAGCTAGTTTGTTCAAGAAGGGTTCACTAAGAAAATTCGATCGTAATTGGTTCAATGGTGAATGGTGCGTAACGCTCGAAATAGCTGATAAATGAACCAACCAGACCATCTCAAACCACTTGCTTACATATGTACTATAATCTGCCATGAACCATTGATGACTTGAACTATCTGTAGAATTAAGGCCAATATGTATTGTATTGTATTGTATGTACCTATACACACACCTGGTTAAAGCACTTCCGAGTTCTTAAAATTCGCCCTTTGGGAAGAAAAAAACAAAATAATAACCAAAATAGGAAGTCAACGTTGAGATTTTACCCAAAAAGAGCGAGCGCACATTTACAATCACAATTGTTATTATTTGAATTACAGGGAGAGTAAAGTTGAAAGAGTAACAAAGAAGTGTATTGGTACAAGTTTAATTTGAGAGAAGAATTGTACAAGTACTGCTCACTCATTTGCGGATTATAACAGTTGTCAAAGGGGATATAACACCGATTGTTTCCTTGCGCTTGTCTTTTTGGTGTCAACAACAACAACACTGACAATTTATAAACGATAAGAATTCAAAGAAAAAAAGTTCCTGACCGCGCGTGCTACTCATTGAACTTACCAAAATTACCAAAATTAGCACTAACCAAAAAGGCTTTGAAAATTAAAAGGTTTAACTATCATCACTTGAATAGTTTTATCCATTCATTAACTGTGAACACTTTGAACTTCAAAGTAGTTGGAACAGTCTTGTCACGCCTTCCTTGTCGTTAGCTGAGAAGTATAATTTTTGCCCCGGTCATTCCCAGTTTTTATCAAGAAAATACAATACAATCATTATTTATCAAGAACAAGAAACTCCCCCAGTCTATAAGAGGAAAATAGAAAGCTATAGAAAAAGCTCATTATAATATTCAATACTTGTATACAAAAATGGGTATCTGTTGCAGTTGTTTTTCCGGTATGTTTTGTGTGGTTTTTTTTTTTTCTTTTGGCCCTTTGAGGAAGGATTTTCTTGACTCCCTATAACTCAAGTTCACTGTTACTAACAATATTAATCATAGGACGTGAAAATAGTGATGCCTATCAACCTTTGCTAGCTGAAAATGAACGTGAGGCGATATCAGCATTGTTGGAATATTTAGAAAACGTATGTTTAAATTACTCTATTTCGAGCTTCGGCGTTACTGTGTGAAGGGGTTGAATTGGTTAGAAAGCTATACCTTACACCAGAGAGTGGTATTGGAACCAGCGAGACTTACATAGGACCCAACCCCTTTGTGCACTGTTGAAAAATTAGGCTGAATAGTTACTAACATTGCAAAATTAGAGACAAGATGTTGATTTTTTCAGTCATGGACCACTTAGAGCATTGAGCACTCTAGTCTATTCTGATAACATCGATTTACAAAGAAGCGCAGCTTTAGCATTTGCAGAAATAACTGAAAAAGATGTCAGACCTGTTGATAGAGAAGTTTTAGAACCTATACTAATTCTTTTACAAAGTTCAGATCCAGAAGTTCAAAGAGCCGCCTGTGCAGCTTTAGGAAATTTGGCGGTTAATAACGATAACAAGATATTAATTGTTGATATGGGAGGGTTGGAACCTTTAATTCGCCAAATGTTGAGCACAAATATTGAAGTTCAATGTAATGCAGTTGGTTGTATAACAAACTTAGCAACTCAAGATAACAATAAGGCTAAAATTGCAAGATCTGGTGCTTTAGTTCCATTAACAAAATTAGCTAAATCAAAAGATTTAAGAGTACAAAGAAATGCCACAGGTGCATTATTAAATATGACACACTCAAATGAAAATAGACAAGAATTGGTTAATGCAGGAGCTGTGCCTGTTTTAGTTTCATTATTATTATCTCAAGATGCAGATGTTCAATATTATTGTACTACAGCTTTATCAAACATTGCAGTTGATGAATCTAATAGAAAAAAATTATCACAAACAGAACCAAGATTAGTTACCCAATTAGTTCAATTGATGGATTCCACAAGTCCGAGAGTTCAATGTCAAGCAACTTTAGCTTTAAGAAATTTGGCTTCAGATGCTGGTTATCAATTAGAAATTGTTAGAGCTGGTGGTTTACCTCATCTTGTTACTTTATTACAATCATCACATCAACCATTGGTTTTAGCTGCAGTTGCTTGCATTAGAAATATATCTATACATCCACTAAATGAAGGTTTAATCATTGATGCTGGGTTTTTAAAACCTTTGGTTGCATTATTAGATTATAATGATTCTGAAGAAATTCAATGCCATGCAGTTTCAACTTTAAGAAATTTAGCTGCAAGCTCTGAAAGAAATAGATTAGCACTATTAGATGCTAATGCTGTTTTAAAATGTAAAGAATTAGTCTTGAACACTCCAGTTAGTGTACAAAGTGAAATCTCTGCATGTTTTGCCATTTTAGCCTTGGCTGATGATTTGAAAATTAAACTCTTAGAATTGGGTCTTGTTGAAGTTTTAATACCACTAACTTTTTCTCAAAATGGTGAAGTTTGTGGTAATGCAGCTGCTGCTTTAGCTAATTTATGCTCAAGAATTAACGACTATAGACAAATTATTCAAGCTTGGGAAGTTCCAGAAAATGGTATCTTGGGATTTTTGATTAGATTTATAAATTCTGAAAATCCAACATTTGAACATATTGCCTTATGGACAATTTTACAACTATTAGAAAGTGGTAACAATGAAATTATTGAATTGATCAAAAATAACACTGAATTGATTGGTTCGATAAAAAAATTAGCTGACGCAAACTACTCCGCTTCACAAAATAATAACAATAATTTTATGAATAGTCAAGATTATGATGACTCTAAAGTTGAATTATACAATCTGACTCAACAAATTTTACAATACGTCAATTGAAAGAAGAAAAAATGATTCATATGAGAGAAAGTAGTGGTTGTACTCTTTTCTAGAATAAAAAAAAAAATCTGTATCTTCCCTGTTCTTGAGAAAAACATCAGAAAATCAGTCATTATAATTTTAAATCCACAAAAGAGCTTGTTCTTTTCTAAAATCTCAAATCATAAGTTGTGCAATATTCAAAATAGAAGAATAATGTGTGTGCGTGTGTGTTTTTATTTTTATTTTTGTATGCGTGATTTACGTCTTGTCTTTTATACCCATGGGCATCACGTTGTTGTTAATTGAACTTACTTTTCTAATATCCCAATCAATAATCCCAATCAACTTCTGTTTTAATCACTTCAAATTTTATGTACCCATTTGTATAACTCTAAAATATATTTGCATATCGATTCTTTTTAATGATTTCGTAATGCTGTTTTCTAATTATGTCTATTTATCTTACGCATGGCTCTTATTATCAAAGCCACAAGATGCAGAAATGGGATTGAATTGCTTGAGTGTTATCCAATTTAGCAGAAATGTTTTTGTTCTTATCAATGATGTAACGGATTTTAGAATTTGACAAGTATGGAATTCCGAGAACATGTACAGAATCCCGTTTACTTCCATATATCATGGGAATTACTCAAACAGGTCAATACACAGCAAGTTCTTGATTCAAAAGGAATGCGATTTGGCTTCACTATAAGCACAGTCCCCTATGGAAAGATGGGAATACCACTGATTTAAAAATCTCGACATTTGAGCTTCGGTGATAATCAGGTATACAGCGAGAGATCAGTAATGAAATAACAACCCAATCAATGAAAATTCGGTATCAATTTTCCATGAAAATCATCTTTTTAGTGCCATTATATATGATTTAATGAGCACAGTCACCTTATCTCTTATTTTTAAAATTTTAGTTGATTTCTTACAATATGTTTTAACATTTAGTAAGTCTTTAATCCGATAATTTGAAAAAAATACAACTAAAGGCCCAAAAGAAGAATTTTTTTTGGATTAAATCTCATAATTACAACGCTGAATTAAACTCACAGAAACAGTATCAATGAGTGACAAGATGAACTATTTGATAAACACAGTCCCTTGCATTATTAATGATACGTATAATGTACAATACCAAAAACATTATCTAAACACTTACTAAGCACAAAAGAAATATTATTAAACAAGCCATTTTCTAATTTTCAAGAAATGGTTGTATAGTGTAGTGGTTATCACTTTCGGTTTTGATCCGAACAACTCCGGTTCGAATCCGGATACGACCTTTTTTTGCTTTATTGACCATTGTTAATAATTTTTTTTTTTTCTTTCAAGATCTATTAAACTCTACATCATCCAGCTTAAACCTCTTCAGATTCTCAGCGAGCTCTAGTCAGATTGATATACACCGAAACCTTCATTGACCTATTAGTGCTGTTGTTTATTAATTTCAGTTTTATTGTTTTGTACTTTGTGAGTTTTAGTGTTTATTACATAATCCACACGCTTCAAACTCGATCGTTGAAATAAAAAGCTCGAACTTATAAACATAAAGAGAATTACAAAGTCTTTTGGGGGAATTCAACATTATCATCAACTAGCTCACGGGAGACATCATAATTACCATATTGAAATTTGGAATAAGATTGATTACGTTTGAAGCGATAAAAGTGATTTGAGAACATCATATATCGAAGTTATAAAATTGAATAATTAGGAGCTTCAAGCACAAAGTATAGTGTAGAACCAATTAGTCAAGATGTCACAAAATCCTCAAATCAAACAAGAAGGTAGCTCCGCTAAAAGCACAAGTCAAATACCAGCTAATAATATACGGCCAGGCGCCCAACAGAGCTCCAGTATCCAAGCTCATCCACAGGCCGCTCAACATGTCGCTCAACCACAACCACCTCCCCAGGCTCAGGCATCTACTCAAGCACAGCAACAGGCTCAACAACAAGCACAACAACAGGCACAGCAGCAGGCACAGCAACAAAGAAAAGCCAATCCTCAGTTTTCCCCAGCGGATTTGAATAGAATCGTTCTTGAATATCTTAATAAAAAAGGTTATCATAAAACCGAAGCCATGTTACGTGTTGAAAGTTCACATACCCCAACTCCACCATTACCGAACAATATAGCCATAGCACCTGCTCCATCAGGGAAACTTGGCTCACCTGGTCAGACTCAGGCTTCAACAGAGAAATTTGATCCTGAATTACACGAACGCGGTTACTCAATGTTAAGAACATGGGTTGAAAGTTCACTTGATATCTATAGACCAGAGCTTTATAGAGTTTTATATCCAATTTTTGTTCATTGCTTTTTAGATCTTATAGAGAAGAATGCTAAAACCGAAGCAAGAAGATTTTTTGATAAATTCTCTGGTGATCATCAAATATTACACGGTACAGAGATTAGTAAATTGGCAGGAATTGGATCTCCAGATCACTTGAAAGAAAATGAGTTGGCCAAATCTTTCAAGGATAACACGTACATTTTACATGTTTCAAGAACTTCTTTGAATTTACTGCTCTATTTCTTACACGAAAATGAGGCTTTAGGTGGCTCGTTAATGATAAATTTCATCAACAGATATGTTCAACCAAAGATTATAACAGGAAGAGTTGACACTGATATAGGCGAGGGCTCATTAGATGATGGGATCAAAGGTGTTGGCACAACTGATGAAGTTGATAAATTTAATAGTCAACCTGTCAAGCTAGGGCAGCTACCGATGGATCCTGAGTATACAAAAGAAGTTGAAGTAGAATTGAAAAGAAGAGATGAGAAAGAAGGTACCACTGAAAATACTTTAGTGGAAGAGTTCAACAAGATCAAAAAGGAGTCAGAAGATTCGCCTGCTAGGGAAACGTTACCATTACCACAAAAAACTGCCTTGGATTTGAAAAGGGAAATTTTATCAGTTAAGGAGTCTAGAGATAAGTTCAAGCTAGACTCAATTCAAGCAGCTGCTCCAAGTGTTTGTATGTACACATTCCACAACACAAATAACGATTTAACGACTTTGGAGATCAATGATGATTCTACTTTAGTTGCTGGTGGGTTTCAAGATAGCTATATCAAACTATGGTCATTGGATGGCTCACCTTTAAAGTCGGTTTTGAAAAGCGATCAGCATTCTGAAGAAAACACCAGAAAACTAGTTGGACATAGTGGTTCCGTGTATGGTGTTTCTTTCAGTCCTGATAATCGTTATTTATTATCATCTTCGGAAGATAGAACAACAAGATTATGGTCATTAGATACTTATACGCCATTGGTTAGTTATAAAGGCCATAATCACCCAGTTTGGGATGTCAAATTTTCTCCATTGGGTCATTATTTCGCTACAGCTTCACACGATCAAACTGCAAGATTATGGAGCTGTGACCATATCTATCCATTACGTATATTTGCTGGTCATTTGAATGATGTTGATACTGTTGAATTCCATCCAAATTCAACTTATGTCTTTACAGGTTCCAGTGATAAGACTTGTAGAATGTGGGATATATCCAAAGGTAATTCAGTTCGTATTTTCAATGGTCATACAGGTCCAGTTAATACTGTTGCGGTTTCCCCAGATGGTAGATGGTTAGCAAGTGCAGGTGAAGATTCTATCATCAATATTTGGGATATTGGATCAGGTAGAAGATTAAAATCCATGAGAGGTCATGGTAGAACCTCGATTTATTCATTGGCATTTTCCAAAGAAGGTTCAGTGTTAGTAAGTGGTGGTGCGGATAATTCTGTTCGTGTTTGGGATATTAAAAGAGGTACAAATGAAGCCGGTCCAATTCCTGAACCTTTCCCATCTCAAACCGATGATCCAACCACTTCAATCAATGTTAATAACAAGGAAAAAATGGATGAAGCCAGACGTCGTAAAGAGATTGTTCCAACTTGTGATCATTTAGCTTCATTTTTCACAAAGAGAACACCAGTTTATAAAGTACATTTCACCAGAGGAAATTTGGTTTTAGCAGCTGGTGCGTTTAATCCTTAGTTGATCTTTGCAAAAGATACTTGGTAGGAACAATGAAGAGAATTAGAGTTTAATTGACTTGTTATGTATTGCACTTAATGTTCAAATGTGGATATGTAACAAATGACACGTGTATTTTTATATGATTTATCAACTTTGTAGTGATACAAGATCTATATTACAGGTTTTGCCGGATCCCAAGGTCCTTGAATTTCATTTTTATATTTTTGTAATTCAAGGAAATAAATTGGGCAAATCATAACAACGAAGAAATTTAACGAAACCCAAACAGCTAAAGAGAAAACTCCACCCATTTGCCAAATGAACCAAAAAACGATAAAAGTCAATATAAATAAAAGAGCGTAATGTGCTTTTATGAAATATTTCCTTAACCAAATATCAAAAAATGGGAACATGCCGTGCATTTCAAAAGCAAATAGTATGAAACAAAACACAGAACCTGTAGTTTCTAATCTTGAAGCTAATACTATAGCATTTGCAATTAGAATATTAACAGATATCACTGGTTTGAATTTTTGATTAACGTCGAAATGATAATCCGTGAATAATAAATTACAGATGCATAACCAAACCGAGAGAGTCCAAATAGAATCTGAAGAGGTAGATTCACTCAATGATTTCAAAACCGGTGATAGAGTCAATATCGAAAACGTTATAAGGACACTTGATTTGATGTAACTTAATTTGAAATCCAAGTTTTGACTCAAGTTGTTATAGATCGTAAAGCAGATGATAGATATCAATGTCCCAATCGATGTTGGTATGATTGGATCCCAATGATAATTGTAAATACCGAAAAACACAATATGAACAATGGAAAGACACGTCAAGTGCATCGAGATCAATGAAAAATCCTGTACCAACCTCCAATATGAGTATCTCTGCACAGTGGAGTTTCTTTTCAATTGCGATAGGAAAGAAGGGTCTGTATAGTTATCAGGGTATGGTTGTTTAATGTATAGCAATTTCCTCCATGGTTGGACTGTAGAGCTTGTGAATGAACTTCTTCTATTTGGACCCTGAGTTCTGGGCACCTCAATGTTTAAGCCGTCATCATGTGTTAGTTGTATTGATGGGTGAACCATAGCATTGCAAAGAATTCAGTCCCTTGAATAGATACCTCAGTTTATTGTCTTGTATACTGAATAGCTGAAAAGCTGTTGACAAGAGTTCTCTCGACACGATTTTGAGTTTTGATTTGACTTGCGCGAATTTACTATGAATATATAAAAGTTATGTGGAAGCTGTCAAATACCAAAACAACCAACTAAAGCAGAATTAAAGAGGATAAAGACCAGTGCGGCCAGTTTCTAAAATGAGTCAAGAGATGAATTCAGTGAGGAGAAGACCAAGTAAGGCTAGTACGAAGAGCGTTGTGACATATGGGCCTTTTGAGACAGCAGAATATCAGGCAGCTCAGAATCGGAAAAGTCGAGAGATACCCACAATATCTATTGAAAATGGTGAAGATGAAGCTGGGAACGAACCTGTTGGTGAAGTTGAGAGTGAGAATGGGTCTATCATAAACCCTCTCTTGACCGATGCTACTTACGAAGATAGCTCTTATACAAATACTAGAACTAATACTTTTGAACCAACAAACACAAATGAAGATAGCTACTTGTATCGAGGTACATCAAGTCAGATGAGAAATAGTCGCAATGGGAAATCCAGTAGTCAAATTCACGTTGCTCCAGATAGGTTGAATGATAAAGTACCATCAGCTAGGCCTAATGTTGATTACCAAGATAAATTATGGACACAAATTGATGTATTAGACGATGTGAAGAAGATGAGTGAACAGACTTCCCTTGATAACGACTCTTTTTTCAATGCGCAACACAGTAAAGCGTTAAATGAATTGAAAGTGGCTCAGATAGAGCTTTTATCGACGATTAGAGAATCAGAAGGCCTCGTTGATATGAACATTGATCATAAAGATATTTGGGCCTCTACTAATATCGATGGCATAAGAGATAAAATTTACAACAAGAAATACTTTGATACTATTTCACAAAGTGTTGACAAAGTGAATGGGAAACTGAACGCCGTTGGGCAGACCATGAATACTATAGATGACTTATCAAGGGATATATGGCAGAGCTAGAATCAGTGGATTTACTAATGCTTAAGCGAATGCAAATGATGTGGGAATCTAAACTGTGTTGAAGCCATTGTTTTTTAAATCACTTTGGACAAGTTTTAGCTATTAATTAAGTCTTGATTGCATTTTTGATGAATGGAGGTACGAAGTATGGCATGCACAAAGGACGTTAAAATAATAAAGCTTGGAGTTGAATCACGGTCATCTGAGCTCCAGTTCGAAGAGTCATATACACATCGGTACAAATATAATTAATGATGGGTTGTTGCTTAAGCATTAGTGGACACTTCAAAGCCGAAGAGTTGCTGAGCTATTCGCAGATAATGTACAACGACATTGAAGGATGCCCGAGTGAAGGAGCATGTCTAGTATATACGTGTATATCATTGTTGAATTTAGACCTATATAGCACATAAAATCTGGGGTAAATCCAATTATAGAGCCTTTTGGTTTAAAAACTAACCTCCACAATTTGTCAGTCCTGTACCGGGTATTGTTCCATATAACATGTCTTCAAGTTTCGTGCGAAGCTGTAGATCAGCATGGAAGACCTAATAGGATCGGTAATTGCCTTTACATTAGGGCCCATTACAATGGCTATTTGGACCATACTACATGGGAATTAAATCATTTCAACGGGATACAATTGACCGGTTATAGTTTTAGTTTATTATTACCATTTGTGCAGTTGATGTGCTTGTTCCTGGAGTTGACGTTCCGTAAAACACTGCCTAGAGTCTGCCTAGCGTCTGCCTAGCGTCTGTCTAACCCTTGCCTAGCTCCTTCCCAGTCTGTATAGAGACGTGTCCGCCTAACAGTGTTCCGTCTGGTGACGATTCTGACTAAGCAACACACAGTAGTGGAAAAAACCACCAGACGTTGTTGCGACGTTCTCCTTTTATATATAAAACATGTTGTGCACCTTGTGTAATAACAATCAATTAAAAAATCTTGTTTAGTGGTTAAAAGAACTCAATTGCCTTAATATAACATTGCAAAGATGTCCTCTTCAAATACTTTCAGTGACTTCAAACTTACTAGCGAATTACCAGCTTACAAAGAATTACAACAATTGTTCAATTCAACTGGTAAAGATTTAAAAATTATTGATGAATTCAATTCAGATGCTAAAAGATTTGAAAAATACTCAAAAGAATTCACAAACTATGATGGTTCAAAAATCTTATTTGATTTCTCTAAAAACATCTTCAACGATGAAATTTTCAACAAATTAGTTGAATTGGCTAAACAAGCCGGTGTTGAAAAATTAAGAGATGACATGTTCAAAGGTGAACATATCAACTCCACAGAAGACCGTGCTGTTTATCACATCGCCTTGAGAAACAGAGCTAACAAACCATTATACGTTGATGGTGAAAATGTTGCCCCAGAAGTTGATTCTGTCTTACAACATATTAAACAATTTTCAAACCAAGTCAGATCTGGTGAATGGAAAGGTTATACCGGTAAAAAAATCACTGATATCGTCAACATTGGTATTGGTGGTTCTGATTTAGGTCCTGTTATGGTTACTGAAGCTTTGAAACATTATGCTTCTCCAGATTTAAACGCTTATTTCGTTTCAAACATTGATGGTACTCACATTGCAGAAACTTTGAAAAGAGTCAACCCAGAAACTACTTTGTTCTTGATTGCTTCAAAAACTTTCACCACTGCTGAAACCATCACCAATGCTAACTCTGCTAAATCTTGGTTCTTAGAACATGCTAAAGACGAATCAGCTATTGCTAAACATTTCGTTGCCTTATCAACTAATGCTGAAGAAGTTGCCAAATTCGGTATTGACACCAAAAATATGTTTGGTTTTGAAAACTGGGTTGGTGGTCGTTATTCAGTTTGGTCAGCTATTGGTACTTCAGTCGCTTTATACATTGGTTACGATAATTTCGAAGCCTTCTTGAAAGGTGCTGAAGCCGTTGATAAACATTTTGTTGAAACTCCACTTGAACAAAACATCCCAATTATTGGTGGGTTATTAAGTGTTTGGTACAACAACTTTTTCGATGCTCAAACTCATTTAGTTGCTCCATTTGATCAATACTTGCACAGATTCCCAGCTTATTTACAACAATTATCAATGGAATCTAATGGTAAATCAGTAACAAGAGGTAACGTTTTCACAAACTATTCAACTGGTTCAATCTTATTTGGTGAACCAGCTACCAATGCCCAACATTCATTCTTCCAATTGGTTCATCAAGGTACCAAAGTTATCCCAACTGATTTCATCTTGGCTGCTCAATCTCATAACCCAATTCAACAAAACTTACATCAACGTATGTTGGCTTCAAACTATTTTGCTCAAGCTGAAGCCTTGTTGACCGGTAAAGATGAAGCCCAAGTTAAATCTGAAGGTGCTACTGGTGGTTTAGTCCCACACAAGATCTTCTCAGGTAACAGACCAACAACTTCAATCTTGGCTCAAAAAATCACACCAGCTGCTCTTGGTTCTTTAATTGCCTATTACGAACACTTAACTTTCACCGAAGGTGCTATCTGGAACATTAACTCATTCGACCAATGGGGTGTTGAATTAGGTAAAGTTTTAGCTAAAGTTATCGGTAAAGAATTGGATGATAAATCACCAGTTGATACTCATGATCAATCAACTAAAGGTTTAATCAACCAATTTAAAGAATGGTCAGCCTAATTTTAACCAACCACCTCTATTTAAGTTTATTCGTTTCGTACAAAAGATTAATACTATAAAGAATTTTATGAATTATTGTTTGTTTTAATATAAATTGTAGAAATATTCACTCTCTTCATTGATGTATATGTATATATATATATTGGTGCCAAAAGCTACGCGAATTTCTAATGATACAATATTAGCGAGCGCGTAAAGTTTCAAAGAGTCTTCGCGTTGTGAAAAGAGTCAACATCAACAAATACAATAAGTCATCAGTTGGCGTCCTCAGTTGTTAATCAAAGAGAATAGTGAAATGTCCGATATTGAGGAAGTGACTCCATTTGAGCAACAGCGAGAAGTTGTAGAGGAATCCGCTATTGATTTGGAGACCCAGGAAAGTGTGTATGATATCTGGCCGAGAACGTCCATTGTCTCACTAGGAATGATGCTAACATTATGGATCTAAAGATTATAGGAAATGGAAAGCAAATACAGTACAGCTATATGACTATCTGAATACTGCTAACTCTATATGGCCTTCTTTGACGACTCAATTCTTTCCAGACGTGGAGAAGTATGTGTACATTATTGTTTTATTTAAATGAGGTTTTGGTTACTAACATTGGATTCAAAGTGATGAAAAGAATAAAAGATCCAAATACAGGCTATTAACTGGGACTTTCACTTCTGGTCAAAGAGAAGAATATTTACAATTGGGGAGTTTCACAGTGAAATCAGAGATTGAAGAAGTTGACATCTCGAAATATGATCCAGATTTAGAAGGTGAGTAGGCATCATGGGAAACAACCTTGTTCTGTTATCTAGAAGACTAACGCTAATATATTACAGAGTTCATAACGTCACAGCCGATATCTGGTAAATTCAACTATGATCAAAAGATTTTGCACCAAGGGGATATTAATAGAGCTAGATATATGTCTCAAAAACCAGATTTGATATCAACGATAAACAATAATGGTGAAGTCTTCATATTTGACAAGACAAAACATGCATCACAACCATCCGATGACTTCAAATTTGATATCAAACTAAGCTCGCATAAAAAGGAAGGATTTGGGTTGAGTTGGAATAATCACACAGAAGGTCATTTACTGACATGTTCAATTGATGGTTCAACTAACCTCTGGGACATTACGAAATTTAGTAAAAAATCCAAGATAATAGATAACCCAATACACAGCTACCAAACAGATTCACAAGGTACAAATGATGTTTCCTGGGTACCGCAACATGATTCGATATTCAGTTCTGTGGGGGAGGATAACGTTATCAAAATCTTTGATACAAGAACAAATGAGATTGTGAAGCAAAATGAGAAATCACACACTGGTGGTATCAATGGATTAAGTTTCAATTTCCAAAATGAGTTTTGTCTATCGACAGCTGATTCTAACGGTCTTGTGAATATCTGGGATATTAGAGATCTTGAAACACCAATTTTCCAAATCAATGGACATGAAGGTTCCATCTCAACTTTGTCTTTCAATCCAAATAAACCTCAAATATTGGCCACCGCTGGCGCAGAGGATAACTACGTCAAACTATGGGATCTAAGTAAACCTGCAAATGATCAACTACTATTTGTACATGGCGGTCACATGCTAGGTATAAACGATATTTCGTGGAATCCTCATGATACATGGATGATCAGCTCTGTATCCAACGATAACACCCTGCAGATATGGAAACCTTCACAAGCAGTGATGTTTGGCCACTCTTGAGTTAATAAATAATAGAATATCGCATTTGAACTATTTGTACCCAATAACATATTTAAACGCTGTAGCACTGAACAAAGTATTTGTGTTACTGTGTATAATTACCCGATTGGGAAGTCAACCTTACACACCCACCCATATAAAATTACCCTACCGTTTTATGTATTTCTTTCCGCGAATTTTCCCGGCGAATCGAATTGTTCAAAAAACAAAATTGTTGAAAATCTGTGGAAAAAAGGCCAAAACCCCCTGTTTAACTAGGTGAAGTAACAACTAGCTTGAGTTAAACTAGACTGTTAAGATTCATTAATTTGCTAAAACAATGAGTTTACGTCAATTGTCCTTGAGAGGTATGTGAGGAACCTACTATAGATGAGAATCGACTGGTTCAATGGATCGTGTTGTCGTGTTGGCGTGTCAGCCAAAATGGGTTTGTTGTTCACGATAATTCTCAAAATGGGTGTGAATGTACAACTATGATCAATTGGACCAAGAATTGGAATCTTTGAGTCGAATGCGTTACTAACTGATATGTCTATAGCTATTCGTCCAGCCTCATTTGCTTTACGTTCAGCACCGTAAGTTTGATAATATTTGATTGAGATATGCTAAAATTTGAGATCTATACGATAGATATTGAAGGAATCATTTGTACCTGTTTATACGAACATTTTGAAGCATAGGAACAAAGAATTGCTTAACCAATATAGAGATCACTCAAGGTTGGGCCAACCGCTCGAATTGCAATTTCAGTCCATACAATTTTATACGTTTCAAATAACTAACAATTTCTCCACAGAATTGGTGTTCGTTGTTTATCAACTCAACCAACTCCAGAACCAAAAGCTAAAGCTACTTCAATCATTGATGCCTTACCAGGTAACTCTGCTTTGTCTAAGACTGGTATCTTAGCCACTGGTACTGCTGCTTCAGTTTATGCCATCTCAAATGAATTATATGTCATTAATGAAGAATCAATCTTGTTGGCTTGTTTCTTAGGTTTCACTTCTTTAGTTGTCAAATATGTTGCTCCATTATATAAAGACTGGGCTGACGCAAGAGTTAAATCTGTTTCAGATATTTTAAACTCTTCAAGAACTAAACATGTTGAAGCTGTTAAAGACAGAATCACTGCTGTTTCAGATTTAAAAGATGTTGTTTCCACTACCAAAGTTTTATTTGAAGTTTCTAAAGAAACTGTTGAATTAGAAGCTGAAGCTTTTGAATTAAAACAAAAAGTTGAATTAGCTGCTGAAGCTAAATCAGTTTTAGATTCATGGGTTAGATATGAAGCTTCAGTTCGTCAATTACAACAACAACAATTGGCTCAAACTGTTATTGCTAACGTTGAAAAAGAATTAACAAATCCAAAATTCCAAGACAAAGTTTTACAAGAAGCTGTTGCCGATGTTGAAAAAGTTTTCGCAGCTGCTAAATAAGTCATTAATTAATTTCATATTCCTGTCATATTCAATCAAATCCCAATTCAATCTTAGAAAGAGAATCATGATACAAATATTTCGAAAAACCAACATTTTTTACAATAAATCAATTATATATTAGACACATACATGGTATTATGTTTCAATTTAAAAAGAGAAAAATTTTAAAATTTAATTATGAAAGCAAGGTTTGATTATCTTCATTTCATAATATGCAGTTCATGAATGCTACAAAAAACATAAAATTAAAAGTTATATCATTACTTGTAGTTTAATTTTATTCGTCTAATTCGTCAGCTTTACGTTTCATTCCAAGGGCCTCCTCCTCTTCAGAAGCGTATTCCTTATCGTCCGTGCTTGGAATGTGTACCACTTTTTGTTTATTCCTTACTGTAGATGGTACAAATTTTGTAGTTGAGCTCAAATTCGTTGCAAGTGGTTTATTAATCTCAGGTGCAGATTCATAAACAGTTTGCGATTCCTGAATCCTGAAAAACCTTGGTGGGGGAGATTTAGGAACTGGTATCTCAAGGACTTCAGAGTCAATTTCATATCTGTGTGGTTGTTTCAATGGGTATGTTATGTTTTTATGACCTTTTGGTGCTATACCCAATGGGCTTTATGCAATGTTAGTACAGTTCTTTTCGTTATGGTTCACAGTCTTAGTACTCACTTCCACTCAGGATCCCAAAAGATACTCTTGATTCCCAACTCCAATGGTTTCTCTTCAATTTCTTGTCTCTGCTCTACTTTCGAAGATTCTTCATCATCAAATTGTGACAGTTTCTTCTTTGTAATATATTCAAGATCCTTGACCAACGAGTCTAGTTGACGTTGTTCATTGAGTAATAATCTACCGTTATTCTTCTGCTTTTTACTTTCCAGATCGTGTATTCTTCTTCGTAGTCTTCTTGGATCTACCTGTGATAGCCTCTCTAATTTTTCCTTTTGACGTTGTTCTTTGGCCTTCTTCAACTCTTTGGCCTTCTTTCTTCGGTCTAGACATATGTTGTCAGTACAACTGCACCTCAAAACGCACATCAAGAATACTCACTCTCTTGCTCGACTATACTTATATTGCCTTTAGCCATTATAACCCGTTGTGTCGTGGTAGTCAGGGGTTCCACATAGTATTGGTACATAAGGTGCCTGTAATTCATTTGGAAGTTCGTGAAAAACAATACAATTTGAAAATATATACAATAAAGCCGATTCATTACCTCTTTGTATGAAACCTCAAATCCACAACTCGAAAGATGCAAGCCCCAACTACAGAAAAGCAGCAAAACATAGATTACTCAGGGGTGCCCATTGAGGCGCTGGAGTCTTTGAGGCTCAGATTGACTCAAGTAGGTATCTAGGCTTCAATGAATTTCGAGACCCATACTAACGGATCAAGTTAACACATTCTTTGAACAAACTGCAAAGCGAGATGAAAGGTTCTCAAATGTCAAACTGGTGAGTTATGCTTTGCTTGGCTGTATGGGATCAAAGCACAGTACTAACATACTTGTTGAAGGGGCTCAGTACAGAGTCAAGTTAATATCATATTCACACAATTAGCATCATTATCAGCTACGTTATCGACATACTCAGATACTTTGGCCAAAACAGTGGTTTATCCATTACCTGATTTCCCAACAACGGAACAAGAGAGTCTTTTGACCACTTTGCTAAGGAAGAAACCATTACCAGAAGTTACTGAATGGATTGAGGAAAGTAAAAATAAATCAACTGACATCTTATTGAAAGACGATGAAGGGTTGACAGACTGGGCTTTGAACACAGTAGTGAATCAGAGAGAGAATCATGAGTTTAGAGGCTTTTACACTAAAGATGAATTAGACCAAAATATTAATGAAGATAATGATGTTAAGATCCAGGAGGATTTCTCAAGACCAAAATATTCTGTTGATGAAGTTTTGAAATTTATGTATCAAGGTACTATACCTACAAAATGAACTAGAAAACAAAGTTGAACTTTTTATATATGTAATGTATTTAATTCATGATACCATGTAGGCACTGGAAAATATGTATAGGAAATGTAATAAATCAAAAAGAAACAAAAGGAAAAATATGTACTGACATGAAATAAATGGGAAAATATGTACAAGAGAAATAACTATCAGCTAATGAACAACCAATCTATACTCTAATTTTTGTTCAGCCATTTCTAATAAAAATACGTGACGTGACAAAGTGAATCATTAAGCGTGAGAATTGTATGCTAAATTGGAATTGCTGCCATCATGACAATAGCTTAATAACCAATTCCCAAGTCCCAAACATGATTATACTGTTAGGGACTGTTCTTAATAAATGTGGAGTTAACCCACCATACATCGATGCTAAACCTTCTTCTTTCACAATCAATTTGAAACATTGTATCAAACCAGTATATTTTGGCTTACCGCCTTCCACTAGTGGTGCTTGTCTTAATCTTGTCCTGATGACTTCATGAGGATATGTGATTAACGATGCAATCAATTTAGCAAAACCTGCAGATCCTGATCTTGCAGACCATTCCAAGAATGCATCTAAACTTGTCTTTTCCACTCCAGATTGTTCTCTTTGAACTGATTTCTTATGTATAACGCTCTTCATTTGCTCATAAAGAACCCATTGTAATGTACTTTCAACTGAACCCAAGTATGATGCTGTTAAACCCTTGTATAAACCAGCAACCCCTTCGTGCTTCACCACTGATTTGATACAATCCCATGAGTTTTTGTATAATTTGGAAGATGCCTTATCTAACTGTAATCTTGTTTTCACTAACCATATTGGATTGGTTGCTGTTGATGTTGCAATACCAGCATTGGCAGCTGCGATCAAATGGACCCAAGCGGCTTCTTGTCCATTATTGAAATTTTTAGAAATTAAATCTTTACCCACACCATAAACGAAGAAGTTGATTGATCTTGCAGGTATGACCCCGACTAAATTTGGACCTAAACCTTTGAATAAAGATCTAAAACCTTCATTTTTATACACGTTGTTTATTATCCCGAAAGTTTCTTTAAAATGTTGACCAGCTTGTAGTAAAATATTCTTGGATCTCATAGCATTCATGTATGAACTTCTATAGACATCACTTTGCAATCTTGTCTTCACAACATCAAACGGAGAAGTACAAACAGCACCCGCCATACCACCAATACCACCAGCTACAAAATGAACCCATGGTTTCACTTCCGCCTTGTGAGTCTCTTTTGGTAGTCTTGAATTCTTCAACACTGATGATTTCTCATCACTTGCCAGGTATGGAACAGACTCTTTCGCCTCTTCACGAAGCTTTTCGATGCTCGGTCTTGACATGCTTTTCGTTATATGTGATTCTTGTATTGTATTTTAAAGTGCTAGAGATGAGCCAATTTTTTTTTTCTCTATTGATCTGGAGTTGATGAGTCGTATATAGGTATTTTTTTTGACTTTTGTGTGATTTGAGACGAGACAGCTCAACTTTGGGAAAGCCAATGAGCAACTTTAAAACTTTGAGAACCTCCTTATCTTATACTTGAAATAAAGACACAAACTAAGGTACTTTGATACACTTCAATACCGTACAACAGCACTATGTAATATAAAATTGAAATTTTTTTTGACAATTCGCGGAAATTAGAATTGAAAAGGATTATATAAGCGATGGGTATTAAGTGTCACTTTACCAATGAGATACAAGGTGAAGTTAAGCTGGTGGGAAAGGGTTGAGATTGCGTAGAGAGCTGTTGTTGGTAGTTCGGTACTTCTACAGTTAAAGCGTTGGTAGCGCTGGTAGCGTTGTTACTTTTCGAGTTTTAGTGGCCATGTATCACTCTCGACTGTTCAAATCGTGACACTAGTATCTGCCTTTGTAGGTACAAAAGAGCAAGATGAATGTCTATAGACCTTTTCATAATTCCAGTGCCCTTGCTACGATACGTTAAAAGATGTAATCCAAATCCAAAAAGAAGCTGCCCGTTAAAAGATCTATTTCAAGTTTTATACAGTTAGCTAAAAAGAAAATACAAATTTTTATCAATCAAGAAGAGACTTTCTCATAACCAACGATACTATTATATTATAGATACAAATAATAATTTTTTATTAAAAAAACTAATGAAAACAATTTAAATGTAAGTTTCGTATGGTAATGGTTTAATGGTTTCTGGTAAGTTACCTTGAGTTGAAACAACTCTAGCTTCTCTTGGTAAACCTGGGGTTCTCTTTAATTGAGCTGGTTCACCAGTTTCTCTAGCTTGTTTCTTCTTTTCGGCATTAGCTTTAACTCTTAATAAGAAATCTTTTCTTGAATCTGAGTGTTTAACATGTTCAACTCTTAAGTGAACTCTTTTTTCCAAATATTTGTTACGGACAATTTTGTAAACGATAACACCAACTGATGATTTGGTAACATCGAAAACTCTACCAGTTTTACCGTGGTACCATTTGTGTGGTAAACCTTTTTGGACAGCACCGTTACCTTTGATATCAACAATATCACCAACTCTGTAAGTTTTCAAGTAGGTGGATAATGGGATAACACCGTGCTTTTTGAAGTCACGTTGGAATAAGTATCTAGTACCAGATCTGTAACCGTGGCTATAATTTAAATGTTAGTATACCGATGTACTTTAACTTTACAAGTTTATGACATTTGCTTTTGATCTTCCATATGTATAAAATTTGCACTGTTATCTTGAACCACTTTGAATCTCTAATTGATCAGTAGTTGTACAACTCTTCTTCCTTGCACTAACTTCATCTACGATAACTAATTTATCCTCTTCCAATTTAACAATTCTTCATGTATGAATTCTCATAAAACTAATCTTTCAAACAACATAAATCATCTTGATTATAACGAAATGAAACCCAGTGAAACATATAGGATCTTCAGCTTGTCTATCTCTTGCTCTTGAACTATGCCATCACTTACGTATGAGCCATTTTGTATGTATTATTTGGTGACTTTAATGGTTGTCTTACTATCAAAGGTGAAGTTTTGTACTATTAAAATTCGAGTAAATGTTTTATCCAATTTTTTTCAACAAAAGACAGTCTCAGAAAACTTGTTTGGGAAACTTGAGAAATGTGTGTGGTGTTGAGATGTTCTGGTATATACTTCGTAATATTGAGAGGGGCAGCACAACAGATTTTTTGGTTTTTGAAAAATTTGAAAAAGTTTCGCGGAACCGTTTCGCGAAGGGCTTTTTGCGCGATTGCGCGGAGAAGATACCAACGGAGATTATGTAACCATATATTGTGTCTTATATATATATATGTATACGTATATAGTGGATATCAAAGTTTATAGTGATGTATTAACAAGCAGTTTATATGAGGGGGTTCAGTTGAGATTGGGATCCAAGGGGGAAATTATTAACATGTGTGAATGTAGTATACTGTGCAGCTATTCTTAGTTCGTTATCTTTAGCAATCGATTAGATAGGTATCAATTACTTTGTTGTAAACTACTATTCATAAAAATCATTACCCAAAATCATTAATTTAATATACAAAATTTTTCCTACAAAAAGATATAAACCCGAGAAAAAGTAAATAAATTACCCATTATTATTCAAAAAGGCATCAAAGAAATGTGCATAGCTATACACATCATTCTCTAAATTCTTTCCATCTATAATTCAACATATGAACAATTAGTTAATTTATTCTTCATCTTCTTCAGCAGCGTCATCACCACCTTCAGATTTTCTAGCTTGGTTTCTTCTAGCAACACGACCAGCTCTACCACCACCGTATGGGGAAGTTTTAGCAAAGTCAATGTGTTTTTGTGATTCTAATCTAACCAAGAATGATGGGATGTTGACAATTTGTTTACCAACAGCGATATGTCTTTGAGAGATTAAAACACGAGCATGATGAATTGATCTAGCTAAACCTAATTTGTAAACTTGAGTTTGTAATCTTCTTTCCAAGAAATCTTCTGGTCTTAAAGCTAAGACATAATCCAATTTCTTTTTGTCTTCTGATAAAACACCTGAACGAACTAAACGTCTAATTAAAGCATTACCTTCGAATAAACGTTTTGGATCTTTTTCATCTCTGGTTAATAAATCACGAGCAGCTCTTCTAATTTTAGATAATTGATAGTTAATTCTGTAAATTTCGTGTTTGTTTTTTAAACCGAATTCACCAGCTAATTTCAATTCAGCATCTAAACGAGCAGATTCGTATGGACGTTTTGGGACAGTGTAAGTCTTGGAGTAAGTTCTTGGAGCACCTTTGTAAAAAAATGTTAGAATATGTTCAGATAATAAAACCTGAGAGTTACTACATAGAAGTTGTCAAGGGACAAGCATAAATGAAAATTTTTAATTATTTCTTCATATTACAATTCTAAGCTATATTTCATATGGAAAGTTGAGAGTAGGAACAACATGATGTGAGTTCAAAGTGGATATTGTTTTCAATCCATCAAGTCTGAGAAATCTTAGACATTGACAAGTTAATGAATGATATTGATTTGAATTAACATAAAGCCAAATCAAAAGTCAAACAAAAAAAAACTTGTCGTCGTCGCCACTCTAAATTCAATCATATTATTCCAAACTTCTCAACTTAAATGAAACATTGGACTGAAGTGTCGGGAATTCAGTACAACTTATAGCTCATTTATGAATTGCAAGTTTTCAAATTGAAGAAATTAAACTGATGCTTCCAATAAATGGTGCATCAGAAAATTTTCAGATATGAGGACCCGAACCTCTATGTTTTAACAAAGAAACTAATCACATATAAAACAAGTACAGTATATGTACTTGTTTAATGTGGGTTTAATTGTTGTGGTGGCTGCAAGCAACCAATAACCTCTTTGATTAAATTCAAGTACTTACGAGGCATTTTGACTGATTAGACGTTTAGTTAGTGAACTTTTGTAAATGGTTAGAGTCAAGAGATTACAAAACTTGAAGTTTTTTATTTGAAGCTATATTGAAATTTTTCATACAGAATCCCAAATTCGCGGAAAAAGTATAGTATACTTCCACTTGGTGGTAAGTATCGTACCGTGCTGGGAAGTACGCACAACACGTCCAGACACCAAATGTTCCCATTAATTCAAATTCAACAAAAACACAGTCACTGAGAATTTTTCAAAAGTCCGCGACTGAAACGCTGTCACCCGAGCGCCATAACCGTTTCCGGAAACAGTGAAACCAGAGATAGCAAAGGATATAGAGTGAGACTGAAGTGGTATACGTACATCGGATAGCTAAGAAGTTAATAAAGCAAAGGTAAGTTTGGGGGTTGATATCTATATTTGATACCTTAGTTTTTTCATTTCAAATTAGATTGATTACTCATAGTTTTCACTAGCATTATACTTGTACTGCTGTGTTTTGTAAATAGTGAAATTGTGCCCTACAGAGATCTGCTCTGAGGTTGTGTTATGTTTTTAAAGTTTCCAAAACTGACAGCTAAAGGCAGCAAAACTCTTATAGTGTGAGAATAAAGTCCGTAGTGTAGATAAACCGTTTTACCTCTCAGCCTTGCGGTTGTGGAAACAGTTGGATGTGACAAATGGGCTTGGTCAATTTGAAGTGTACCGCGGTTTTTTAAGCATATATAGACCATTGAAATTGAAATGGTACCTAATCTACAGATTCAAGTCGCCTTTAGGACTCTCTTAAATCGCGATCAGCATCAGTGTAATAATCCTCAAATTTGTACAATCTGAAATAGGGGCCTCAGGTACTTTTTTGCCAAAAATATATAAAAGAAATGGACGCTATCAAAAAAACAAAAACAAGCAACACAAATGTTGTATACGCTTAGCTCTAATTCCAATGTTACATTCAAAACCATGTTGAATTCTCAATAAATACCTAATAATTCAATCAAACCGAATCTCACTTTGTGTATTAATTATATTGGCGCTGGCGATCAAATTTTCGCGATCAAGTTTTTTTTTTTTTTTTTTTTTTAAATTTGCCCATTGAGAAGAACACTTTTTGGGTCAACGAATGGCAGTTATTACAATTGCAAAAGGATTAAAACAGATATATATATATATATATATAAACCTAATAATGTTTATATAGTAGTATGATTCTTGACTGATATTACAGTAGTTGTATAGTCTCATCTTCTTTTACACTCTTTTACACTCCTTCTTATCACCCCCGCTTATTTCACTATATATCATATTATATATATATATATATACTAAATATTAAATACTATGTATTATGTATTAATGTAATATGTATTATGTATATGTATATGTTGACACGTTGAATTGAACACAGACAACAAACTTAGTGTGTTCCAGTTTGATCAACTAAAAATTTAAAATTTGTATAAAAAGGTGAGGGAAATCCCAAATAGCAAAATGTGCGATTTTGCAAAAAAATTTAAAAAAACATTTATATATAGCAACGTAATATTTCGCGAAACAGGTTCCGGTGTGTTTGTTTTGTTAAGGGACACAGAGATATAAAGTCCTGATTGTTTATTTATTGAATTATTGTATTTGGAATTTGTGGATTGTTTGATTAAAAGAGTTTGTGTAAATACAATTATAGATTGTTGTTGCTAGAGATTTGTACATTTGCGAATTTAGTCATTATAGAAACAGTTACACACAACCGCCCTCACAATAACCACCACAATAGATCAAAGTCGCGTTCAGCGGTTAATAGATCAAATAATCACATATACAACACAACAATCCACAACATAATTGAGTCATGTCAAGGCTAGAAAGATTGGTTGTGCTCTTGGATACAGGTTCAACTCAATTTATAAGGAACACAGCGGCTGATCAACTAAGTGATTTGGCGAAAACTCATCCAGAAGAAGTATTAAATCTTTTAAGTCGTGTTTATCCATTTTTAAATTCAAGAAAATGGGAAACAAGAACAACCGCTGCTAGAGCTTTAGGTGGTATTGTTAGCCATTCACCTCTTTGGGATCCAAATGAAGACGATGAAGGTGATGTCAAATTAGAAGAATTAGATGATACGCAAATTAAATTGGAAGAAAATGAATTAAAATTGATAAATAACAATCAATCATTTATAAGTTTTGATAATTGGAATGTTCAAGAACTTTTAAAATCGGATAAAAAATTCTTGTCTTCATCAACAGTTGATGATTTCCCTAAAACCAATACAAATTCTATTGATTCATTGAAGAAACAAAAAATAAGTGCCAATAAAAAATTAGGTATTGAAACTGAATTTGATGAAGATTTAAATAATGAAGTAACACCAGAAGTTAAACAAGAAATTAAAATGGAAGATGAAGCAGTGAAACAAGAATTTAAACAGGAAATACCCAAAGAAGATTCACCTAATCCACCTCCACTACAATCAAATATATCAAGTGCTAGACTAAAAGCTATGGCAAAGAGAAAAGCTAAAATGGAATCCAAAGGTGGCGGATCCGCTAAAAGTAAACCTGTTGATTTATCACAAAGTTCAGTATCTAAAGAATTAGTTAAAGATGAATCAATCGATCATAAAGTTCAAACCAGTAACAACAACACTAATAATAACAATAGTAATAATAGTACAAATAACAAGATTGACGTTACATCACAAGCTGGTGGTAACAAGTTGGTTGTGGAGAATAAAGCTCCTGAAATCCCACCTGTATTGGCTGAACATGCAAAAGTTGCAGGTCTTGTGTGGCCTTTCCAAGGTGTTTATGAACTTTTAGTTGTTGATTTATTTTCAGAAACTTGGGAAATTAGACATGGTGCTGTGTTGGGGTTAAGAGAATTGATCAAGAGACATGGGAAAGGTGCAGGTCGTGTTAAAGGTAGATCATTGAAAGAAAATGATTCAAAAAATCGTCAAACTTTAGAAGATTTATCTTGTCGTTTATTAACAATTTTCGCTTTGGATAGATTTGGTGATTACGTTTACGATACCGTCGTTGCACCGGTAAGAGAATCTGCTGCACAGGCTTTAGCTGCTTTATTAATTCATTTAGATGAAGATTTAGTGTTGAAAGTTTTCCAAAATCTTAATCATCTTGTATTGCAAGACTCAGCTTTCACTAATAAATTACCATGCTGGGAAGCAAGTCATGGTGGTATGCTTGGATTGAGATACTTCGTTAGTGTCAGAACTGATATAATTGCAGCAAAACCTGAATTATTGGATGATGTTGTGAAAATGGTTTTACATGGATTGAAAGAATCCGATGATGACGTTCAAGCTGTAGCAGCTGCTACATTAACTCCTATTACTGATGAATTTGTCAAATTGCGTAAGGAAACTGTAAAGACAATAATTTCCACAATTTGGGACTCTTTAACTAGATTATCAGATGATTTATCAGCATCCATTGGTGCTGTTATGGATCTTTTGTCCAAATTATGTATTCATCCAGAAGTTATGAGTTTAATAAGTACCGAAGCTTTAGAAAATGAAGATTATTCACTGAAAAATTTGATTCCAAGACTATATCCATTTTTAAGACATTCAATTACAAACGTTAGAAAATCAGTTTTGAAAACATTGTTGGCTTTCTTATCAATTGATGATGTTGAATCCAAAAATTGGATTGATTGGAAAGCTTTTAGATTAATTTATCAAAATTTACTATTAGAACAAAATGAAGAAGTTTTAAAATTATCACAAAGGGCATTTTCTAGATTATTGCAAGAAAGTGCCAATGTCAAAGATTTTGTCATTGATGAAACTTTGGCAAATCATTTACAACCAATCATCAATTTGACAATGACTCCAATTGGTGTGTCAAGATACAATTATTCAATGAATTCTACATATCTAATAAAACCATCAGGCGTGGCCTTTGAGCAAAATAATAACCTCTCAAATTCATTCCAAGATTATGCAGAAGAAAGTAGTGACGGTGCAGTTTCAACTTCAACAGCTAAACGTGGTAAAAAGAGGAAAACACCACCTTCTAGACCTGAACCTGCTATTCCAATTCCAGAAAATGATAGAGTTAATATTGATGGTCCATTAATCATTGGTGATATCACATTACTCGGTATTGAAGTTTTCATAAGGACAAGATTAGCCGCTGCCACTGCATTAGGTCAAGTTTTATCTTATTTAAGTGAAGATTCTCTGAAAATCACATTACAGCTATTGAAAAAATATCTCAATGTACCACACTCAACTCCAAGACTATTAACCTCAATTGTTATCAAGGAATATTGTACATCATTAATTGAAAGAGATTTAAAACCATCACAAATCGCAGTTGATATTTTCTACAATGATTTAGTTGAAGTTTTGACTGACCCATCCATACTGCCAAGTTACAGAGAATTAGTACCTACATTAAAAGCTGTCAGAACTCAATGTCACTCCTTATTTAGAGTCTTTGTTGAACAAGGTAAACTTTCATCAAGTAAAGCCCCAGAATTACCAATTGTTGTTCAAGGTGAAAATGATGCTGGTCCTGGTGCTTTCAGTTTGGAAATTGCTGATTCGGTTGTTGACGAACAATATGAAAAACTTTTGAAAGCTATTACACCTGTTTATAGAATGTCAGCACAAAAGGCATTAGAAGATGCAAAATCTCGTGTTGTTATGGCTAATCAAGAAGCTAAAAATGCTAGACACAAAAGAACAATTAGCATACTGTCTAATTATGCATCTGCTGCTATTTTGTTGGGGGATCTACCAAAAAAATTAAATCCATTCATTCGCTCTTTGATGGACAGTGTCAAAGGCGAAGATTTGAAAGAGCTACAAATGCGTTCATCATCTTCCGTTGCTGATTTGATCAAGAAATTAATCGATAGTGGTAAAAATAATGTCGCTAATAAAATTGTTAAAAATCTTTGTGGTTTTATATGTGTTGATACTTCTGAAGTTCCAGAATTTAGTTCTAATAGAGATGTTAAGGATACAATTTTATCATTAAAGAAAGAAGAAGTTAATGACTCTGCTGCTGAAGGAAATGTTGCATTTGAAGCCAAGATTAAGAGAAGAGGTGCCAAGTTTGCATTAGAAAATATCTTGCTTGTTTTCAAAGAGGATATTTTCACTAAGGTTACACAATTAAAAGCTACTATATTCGACCCACTAAAATCTCTAGAGTCAAGTGCTGATGTCAAATTTGACGACGCTTCTGGGCAAAATGCTGTTGATGCACTAGGTGTTCTCAAGGCTTTGATGCCAACTTTTGATAAAGCTTTACACGAAGAAATCTTATCTCTCTTGCCTTCAATATTGAACGCATTAAGATCAGAATTATCAGTTTTGAGATATTCTGCAGCTAAAGCTTTGGCGGTATTGGCTAAAGTTATTACTTCCAAAACAATCCCATTCATTGTGAAGTCTGTGCTACCTTTATTAAACAATGCTGGTAGTGTCAAAGAACGTCAAGGTGGTATTGAAGCTGTGTATCATTTATCAAGCTCTATGGATGCTGATATTCTCCCATATGTTATATTTTTGATCGTGCCCGTGTTGGGTCGTATGAGTGATGCAGATAAAGATGTTCGTGTGTTAGCTACTACTACGTTTGCATCAATCATTAAATTAGTTCCGTTGGAAGCTGGTATCCCAGACCCAGAGGATATACCAAAAGAGTTATTGGAAGGCCGTGAAAAGGAACGTGAATTTATTCAGCAGATGATGGACCCTTCAAAATCGAAACCATTTGATTTACCAGTTGCTATCGATGCTACTTTAAGAAAATATCAACAAGAAGGTGTTAATTGGTTAGCATTCTTAAACAAGTATCATTTACATGGTATTTTGTGTGATGATATGGGGTTAGGTAAAACTTTACAAACGATTTGTATCGTTGCAAGTGATCATCATTTGAGAGCTGAGGATTACAAAATTACCAAATCTATTGAAACTGCACCATTACCAACATTGATCGTATGTCCTCCATCTTTGACTGGTCACTGGGAACAGGAGTTTAACCAATATTCATCATTTTTGAAAGTTGTTGTTTATGCTGGTGGTCCATCGTTTAGAGCTGGTATTCGCCCACAACTAGACTCTTGTGACATTATTGTTACTTCATACGATGTTGTTAGAAATGATGTCGAATTCTTATCCGCAAAGGATTATAACTATTGTGTGTTGGATGAAGGTCATATCATCAAAAATGCAGCTTCTAAATTGACTAAATCAGTTAAAAGAATCAGATCAAACCATAGATTAATTTTATCTGGTACCCCAATTCAAAACAATGTTCTTGAATTATGGTCACTGTTCGATTTCTTAATGCCTGGTTTCCTTGGTAGTGAAAAATTGTTCCAAGAAAGATTCGCTAGACCAATTGCCGCATCAAGAAATTCCAAGACCTCTTCAAAAGAACAAGAAGCTGGTGCTTTGGCTTTGGAGGCGTTACATAAACAGGTTTTACCATTCATGTTGCGTCGTTTGAAAGAAGAAGTTTTATCAGATTTACCACCAAAGATCATCCAAGATTATTACTGTCAATTAAGTGATTTACAAAAACAGTTGTATAAAGATTTTGCCAAGAAGCAAAAAACCATAGTGGAAAATGATCAAACTGTTGAAGTTGCTGAAAAGAAGACACATATTTTCCAAGCATTGCAGTATATGAGAAAGCTATGTAATCATCCATCTTTAGTTTTATCTGAGAGTCATCCACAGTATTACGAAGTACAAAAGTATTTAAGGGATACGAAAATGTCAATTCACGATATTCATCATGCTCCAAAATTGATGGCCTTACGTACATTGCTATTGGAATGTGGTATTGGTACTGCAGATGTGGAAAAATTAAATTCAAACAATGATACAGGTAATGTTATCAGTCAACATCGTGCATTGATTTTCTGTCAACTTAAAGATATGTTAGACATGGTTGAAAATGATTTATTGAAAAAATACTTACCATCTGTTTCTTTCATGAGATTAGATGGTAGCACTGATCCAAGAGATCGTCAAAGCATAGTTCGTAAATTTAATGAAGATCCTTCTATAGATGTTTTATTATTGACAACTAAAGTTGGTGGTTTAGGTTTGAATTTAACTGGTGCCGACACTGTTATTTTCGTTGAGCACGACTGGAATCCAATGAACGATTTGCAAGCTATGGATAGAGCCCATAGATTAGGTCAAAAGAAAGTGGTTAATGTTTACAGATTGATTACAAAAGATACATTAGAAGAGAAAATTATGGGTTTGCAAAAATTCAAGATGAATATTGCATCGACTATTGTCAGTCAACAAAATGCAGGTTTAGCATCTATGGATACAAATCAATTGTTAGATTTGTTTGATGTTGAACAACAAGGTCAACAAGAGGAACACGTTGAAGAAATTGAAGATGGTGAGAAGAAGAAGAAGGCCGCCAATGGTCAAGATATAATAAATGAATCTGGTTTAACTGGTAAAGCTGGTGCCGTTATTGGAGAGTTGGGAGAATTGTGGGATCAATCACAATATGAAGAAGAATATAATCTTGATACTTTCATCAAGAGTTTGAAATGAAAGAATAGTGTATGAATTTGTTAATGATTATTTTTATGAGGAAAAAGACTACGACGAACTTTAAGAATATAAAAACTTGTATATTAGTGTAAATAATGTTCTTCTAAAAGGAGAATATCAGTATAAAAGAGTCATAGTAGATATTAATACAAATGCATTTGTTTTTACAGACTTGGAAACATTGTAGATTATTATTGTCTTTGTCCAAGGAAACAAAATGTCCGAGTCGATGTGCTCTAACCAGTGACTTTAGGCAATTTGGGACTTTACATATATATAAGAAAACTATATAGTAACTAACCGGTTTAAAAGAATTGTATAAGTACAAGCTACAACAGTTTGATATAAGCCTAGATGTCTTTGGAACAGCAAGCGCAGGATAGAAAGAATAGATTGGCTGCTCTACGGGGCAAAAGAAAGCCCGTTGCAACAGATACTGAAACTGAACAACCTCAAAAGAAACAAACACTTGAAAGGTGAGATTACTTCATTATGTTTACAATAGAGGAATGACTACTAACCTATTTTTCAGTAAAATCATATCGAGAAACTTTGATCCTGAGACTCAAGAGCACATTACCGGGGTTGATCTACCCCCAACTACACAAGATGAGAATTCCGAAACCGTTGAAGCTGTATCTCAAAAGATTCAAGATGAAATCCTTGGGAAGTTTAGATCAAGAGTTGATCAAGACTTTGGAAACTCGGATAGTGGAAAGAATGGGCAAAATATAAGGAAGAAAACTGTCACAAGTGATCTACTGCGAGATTTACAGCCCAAACTAGACATTTTAAACGAACGGACTGAAGAAGCTATAAACAAGTTATTGAAAGAGAGGATAAGAAAATTAAGAGAAAATGCTACACCAAGTGCTGAATGATGAATTGAGGATCAGACAGGTAACCAGATCAAAAAGAAAGTTGAAAAAGTTGAAAAATCAATGTACTGTACAACTGTTTAAATTAATTTCTATTTATATGAATATGCTATAAATACCACCCCTTGTTTTATCAAATGACTTTATTCTATAATGTTTTTTCGTTTTCCCTCTGTTTGGGGGACGGGTAAATAATAAATCAAGCGTCAGTGTTGTTCCAAGCCTCGATAAAGTATAGGATTGCAAATACAAAAAATGCAAAAGCACCACCTAAAGTAACAGTTCTCATACTGATTCTTGAAGCCAACATTTTCCCACCGACAACAGCAGCAGCTGTACAGAGACCATGACCGATAACTGCACCTGATATGACAGACCAATAGTCTGAGCCTGCAGCCATGGCAATTGTAGCGATTTGTGAACGATCACCCCATTCACCAAGGAAAATCATAACAAAGACTTGAGCCCATACGGGATCCAGTACTAAACCACAAGCGGCTTTGAAATATTCCATTGCCTTATTGATCAGTTTAGCTTCTCTTTCAACATGAGCATTTGAAGGACGGCGATTTCTTTGGTTTGATTCCAAATCATGTAGTTCGTGGTTCATATCGGTGACTTCTAATTCTTCCTCCACTTCTGCTAATTCTTCTTCAACACCAAGATCTTTAGACATTTCTAAACCTTCTTTAGTCAATTTGAATCCGAAAATAATAAATAGGAACGAAGCTAAGAATTGTGTAACTCTTTGTGAAATCAATGTTGGTAAGGCATGTCCAACGATACCTGACAATAGGGTCATGACAGCTAATGAGGCAAAAGATGCAGTAAAGACCACGATTCTTGAATGACGCATGGCCATCAGTGCAGAGATCAAGAATGTTTTATCACCAATTTCTGAAACCACAATCATGGAAATAGCCATGAACAATGGGGATTTGCTGCTTGAATCATCACCTTCTTCACCTTCTGAAGTTTTAACAGCATTTTTCGAATCAATTGAATTTGTTGTATCTTTTTGTACATCGAGTGATGTTTTGGATATTGAAGGTTTAACATCATTCGAGTTCCCCAAAGTATCCGTTGTTGATAATTGAGAATTTTTCTGTTGATCTTCAATCGGTATAGAATTTGAATCAACTAAACCATCAATCTCTGCAGGAACGTCTCTTTTTGCAGATAACGCACCAATTTTAACTGAATGTGGCGCCCTGTTGATTGACTCTAGTCCTTTGAAACTATCAGCATCCTGGGCTAGCGCAGTGGCTATTATATAAAGGGATGACAGCAAATGGGTGAATTTCATTGTTTGGAAAAGGGCGCTAGTGCTTCTATTGTGTTTCTTTACGGACTTGGTGTCAAACTGATTTGATAATTTATAAATTGACCAAACTTCCTTGCATCAATGAAAAGTACAATCGTGTGTTCCTTACTTCCACTTCCTCTATCCAATGCTTTGATCAACAAACTCTTGAACAGACCCAGAGTATAAGAGAGAAAAGATTCCAAACTAGCACCACGTATACAAAACAATTCTCAAGTCAACGAGAAAACCAACAGCCGCTATCACTTTTTTTTTTTTTTTTTTTAATTTTTAATTTTTAATTTTTATTTTTTTTCTTTTTCTCCTTTTTAAGCGAGAACTCAGTTTTCGCGAAACTCTTTTCCCGCGAACGAATTTATGCGGCTGTCATTTCCTGATGTGCCAGTTTTTCCGATCATTGGCCAATTGAATTACTGCTTTTGGTCATATCAGGGTTGAGGGTCTACTTGATTTCAATGATATCTCATACTTGGGAAAAAACACAAAGAGCATCGTGGGGATATTTGTAATTAGGGCGTTATCCTTATTCGTTGTTGTTGTTGTTGTTGTTGTTGCATCTTATTCGATGACCTGGAAAACGTGTACTTGTACAAATCTTTTCACCGGTGTTTTAATATGATAATGTAGTTGGTATACCAAGTCAAAATACTCGCTCACGATTATAGTCGTTGGATGCTAAGAGTTTTCCCAAGTGCGTGAGTGTGTTTAATGGGATTGACAATGTAATATCCAACTGCTGCTTTGTCCATCTCTACGTGTATCTATTTAAGCAGCTTCGTAAATCACTTATTACTTGAATGACGTACAGATCAATGTTACACGTGGAGTCATGTCTTGAACACTGAAATATCTTGAATCTATAGCTGAACTCAAACTCTCCAACGTTCAAACATTCCCAACAATCTAATGACAATAGTTCATGTATTATAACATTTTATAAACGTTATGAGCTGATTTAATAAATATGTTTATAATAAATAGATTTTAATAAATAAATAAATATAAATAGGAGAATAAATAATGAGTTAATAAATAATTGTGAACGAGCAAAAGGTGTCAAGTTTAATGATGGAAGTCATGAGGTAATCCATGAACTTGACCATCGCGAACTTTAGCATCTCTAACCCAACCACCATAAAGAACTTTATCGGTTTTTTCTCTATGGAATTGTTCCATTCTTTCTATCAACAAAGGTTTGAAATTTTTAACTAAAGCTTGAACAGGCCATGCTGCAGCATCACCCAACCCACAAATTGAATGACCTTCAATTCTTTTACTCATTTCAATAATCATATCAATTTCTTTTGGTTTGGCATCACCAAGAACAAATCTTTGCATAGCTTTTGCTAACCAAGTTGTACCTTCTCTACATGGGGTACATTGACCACATGATTCATGTCTATAAAAATCTGATAATCTTGAAATGGCCTTAATGATATCGGTTGATTTATCCATTACAATAACGGCACCTGTACCCAAACTTGAACCAACATCTTTTAACCCATCATAATCCATAAGTGCTTTACCTGACGTTTCTTGATTTAAAGATGGTGTTGATGAACCACCTGGAATTATTGCTAATAAATTATCCCAACCACCTCTAACACCACCACAATGTTTTTCAATTAAATCTTTTAATGGAATCGACATCTCTTCTTCAACAACACATGGTTTATTAACATGACCAGAAATACCATATAATTTAGTACCAACATTACGTTCTCTACCTAGAGATGCAAACCATTGAGGACCACGACGTAAGATAGTTGGCGCAACAGCAACGGTTTCAACATTGGTAACAGTGGAAGGTCTACCGAAAACACCAACAGCAGCTGGGAATGGAGGTTTTAATCTTGGTTTACCTTGTTTACCTTCCAAAGATTCAATTAATGCAGTTTCTTCACCACAGATATATGCACCCATACCTCTATGAACATAGACATCAAAATCATAACCAGATTCACATGCATTTTTACCAATTAAACCTGCTTTATATGCTTCATCAATGGCTTTTTGTAAAATAACATATTCATCATAAAATTCACCACGAATATAGATATAAGCTGCAGTTGCATTCATTGCTCTTCCTGCTAAAAGACAACCTTCAATTAATTTATGAGGTTCTTTTCTCATAATTTCACGATCTTTACAAGTACCAGGTTCACCTTCATCAGCATTTATAACAACATATCTTGGACCTGGATTCTTTTCCCAACCTGGAGGATTCATAAATGACCATTTCATACCTGATGGGAAACCAGCACCACCACGACCTCTTAACCCAGATTGTTTGATTTGATCAATTAACCATGAATCACCTTTTAAAACTAATTCTTTAGTCTTATACCAATCACCTCTTTTTTGAGCAGCTTTTAAATCATGACCATAATAACCATATAAATTTTGAAATATACGATCAGAATCTTTTAACCCACCATGAACACGATTTGGATTAACATTGGCCTCTGTTGCCAAAGTTCTTACTAGCGAATGCTTTTTAATGGTAGAGTTCAAAGTCCTATTGAGCATCTTGCCATTAATTCAATGATAATAATCCACACTCTATTAATATCTTTCAACACTACACAAACTTTGTGTTTTTATTTTCAACTCCTTATTTTCTCTCAGTATACAAACTGGGGCAAATTTTTGGGAAACCAAAAATTATGGGAAAAAGTGACTGATTCGCACCACATCAATTCGCGGTGATTTTAACCAATGATGAAAGGAAAATTGATAATTCAATAGGAACTCTACTACAAAATGATTTGGCAAGTGTTATCATGGGTAATCTTGATACATTTCTACCACTAATTTCATTATTGAAGCACAGCTGTGAAATTTGGTTTAAAACCGTTGAAAATTTGTGATCAGACGATGTCAATTTTTCATGATGAATTATAATTTTATTATCAATAAGTTCATTTATAGATTGAATTAAAATTTCCACAATGGCTTCTTTATTAGGTCTTCCAATGTAAAATGTTTCATCGCATCTATCCAAGAATGCACTATCTAACGATTCTTTGCTATTTGACGTTGCGAGAATCAAAAAGTTATCATGCGTTTTCAACAAGTCTAATTGAGTCAATAATGTATTTACTACTCTTATACCATCGTTGGTTTCATTTTGTTTCAACAAATTTGATCTTGAACTTGCCAATGTTTCTACTTCATCAATCAATATTATGAAACTTAAATCAGGATTCTGTTTAACCAGTTTTTGGAAACTTTGGAAAATTGATTCCAAGTTTTTAGAACTCTCACCGAAAAATCTTGAAAACACTTTAGAATATTGAAACTCAATTAGTACACCTTTCCCTTGTTGAATTGCCAATTTTTGTGCTATTGCCTTACATAAACTTGTCTTCCCTGAACCTGGTGGGCCATATAACAATAAGATCTTGTTACACTTGTTTATTATCAAGTTTTGCAATTTTAAAATTAATGAAATCTTAGCATGGCCCAAAAGTTGATTTTTCAATTGTTTATCAAATTTTAGGTTGCCCCAAAGAGATTGGTATTTAGAGTTTGGTATAATATCCATCTTTAGATATTTCATTACCTCCGGTTCAATCGATTGAGTGAGGAATGAGAGTTCAAATAATAAATATTGTGATGGACTTGAATTTAGAGTTACATTATCGAATTCATCAACGAGATCTTGCTCAATATCCAAATTATCGTAAAGGATTATGTTCAACTGTGTTTTTTTCGCTGGATATGATTTGATTTCATCTCCAACATCATTTAATCTGGCGCCATCACATAGATCGATAGATTCAATGAATATTGATATTAATAATTCAGCTTTTGATAAAGTCAAAGGCGGCGCTGTTAAGTTTTGCAAAAGATCTGAGGTGATCTCAAACTCGATACAGCTTCCAAATAGCTCAACACTTGAATGTTCAACTAACAGGTCTTCATGATGCTTAATATACATTGTTATGGCGGCTATTAATATTTCATGATGAAGTTCATTATTTGAGTTCACAAATTCATGAAGAGAGCTTTGAGATTTAGCAATTGGTTTCCGGAGTACCTCTATGTTGAGTATGAATTCCATATCTAGTTACAATGTCAATTTCGAGCTCTGCTGATTGGTATTGTTATAATATACGTTCTATATAAAGTACATAGTATGAAATATTATAGCGGTAAACATAGTGTTGCGCGAACCGATGATATAGATACAGAAGAAGTTTCTAACGCGTCTTCAAGACAACTGGCAAAAAGATAAATTGAAATGTTCAGACGAATATTTTAATTTATTTATGTGCATTTAAAGACAAATTTGCTCGTATTCACAAGTCAAATGACAAGTCAAACGAAGAGTGGAAACGCTAAAGTCATTAGATCAAAATTTCCAAATGCGCCATCGCATGTGTCCCGATTTGGAAAGTCCGTGCACTTGCTTGTTCCTTATCAATGGAGAAATGATCCAAGGCCCATATCGTATATAAACCTCCCCATATAAATACTTTGAGAACTCCATGAAATATGTTATTCTTATACAACTATTAATACTTTTAAGATACACAAAATAAGTACAACAAAATGACCTGTTGCTCAAAAAGACAAACTGAACAAAAACTAGCTGAGAAAACTAAATCATGTCATTCTTCATCAACTCAACAAATTAGTTTCCAACAAACAAGTGCATCTGCTAGTGATGGTTGTGGATCTTGTTCAACCAGCTGTAAATGTAAAGGTCAATGTAAATGTACTGTTGAATCATGTCATTGTTCTATAAGACTATAAGCTTATTGGGGAAGGAACTTTGGTGATACTTTTCGGTTTTGTTTAGTAATTTTCAATATGACGTTATGAATATGGTGTATATTAACCAACTTTGAATGGTTGTAGAATGAAAACTTGAATTTTTTTGATACTAGCTATATATACTTAAACTTCAACTACAATAAACTCGAAAAAAAAACTTCATAAATATCATAAATATATACAACCAAATTATAGTGAGCTACCCCGCAACATCAAAAGCATTAGCATAGTATATAAACTTACAATTTTGAATGTTTATATGGACATTTACCAGCAGTGTTTGATGAAGTAGTTTGTTGTTGATAAGCATTCGATCTTGGACTTAATTTAGAAACTTCATTTTTAATATCATCACTCAATTTTTGAGAAACTTTTGCAAATAATTTGAAAACTTCATCTTGAATTTCTGGTTTAGCATTTGCAACATGAACTGAAATATTGTGGGCCAAGTTTCTTTGTTGACCTTCTTGTCTACCTAAAACTTTATATAATTCTCTAGCTTGAACATAATCAATATCTCCTTCAACTTTCCAGTGGAATGGTTGAGCTGGACCTTGCCAGTATTCTTGATTTTGTTGATAATTGACTTTTGGTTGTGGAGTATATTCGACAGGATTTGCAACACTACCAGTGTAATAATTTGGTGCTGCGCCATAATTACCATTAACAGTCATTGCACCATCTCTAATGATTGGATTAAACGTTTTAGCATATGGACAATTAACTGGGATTTGTGCATAGTTTGTACCAAGACGGTGACGATGAGTATCAGGATATGAAAATAATCTGGATTGTAAAACTGGATCAGCTGAAGCTTCTTGATATGGAACGGTGTGTGAAGGACTAAAAGCAGCTTGTTCAATTTCTGCAAAATAATTTTGTGGATTTTCATTAAGCACTAATTTACCAAAACGGCGTAATGGAAATTGCTTATGTGGCCAAACTTTTGTTAAATCGAAAACTGAAAATGGTAATTGATCAGCTTCTTCTTGAGTCATAGTTTGAATATAAGCAGTCCAAGATGGTGCATCACCTTTTCCAATTGAGTTAAATAAATCTTCTTGTGCATGATCTGGATTTTCACCAGCCAATACGCCAGCTTCTTCATTGTTCAAAGTCTTGATACCTTGATCACTAATCAAATGAACTTGAACATATCTCCATTCACCTTGTTTATTTGACCATTTATAATTATGACCACTATAACCATTCATATGTCTATAATTTGCTGGAGTACCTCTATCAGAAAACAAAATCATAAATTGATGTAGAGCTTCTTGATTTTGTACTAAATAATCCCAAAACATATTTGGATCTTTTAAATGAGTTTGAGGATTTCTCTTTTGAGTGTGAATGAAATGTGGGAATTTAATTGGATCTCTAAGGAAAAAAATTGGTGTATTGTTATAAACCCAATCTAAATTACCTTCTTCAGTGTATAGTTTAATTGCAAAACCTCTTGGATCTCTAGCAGCATCAGCAGAACCTTGTTCACCACCAACAGTGGAAAATCTAACTAAAGCTCTAGTTTTCTTACCAATGGCGTCTAAAAATGCAGATCCACATACATCTGAAATATCATCAGTAACTTCAAAATAACCATAAGCACCAGAACCTTTAGCATGAACAACTCTTTCCGGAATACGTTCTCTATCAAAATGAGCTAATGAATCAATTAAATTGAAATCTTGTAATAATAAAGGACCATGTTTCCCAATTCTTTGAGTTTCAAAAGGATTTGGCAATGGAAACCCTTGTGAAGTGGTGACTTTGTTACCTGAGCCCCCCTTGTTGTTTTGTGACATTATACCAGCTAGTAAATTATATATAGATATATATGTGTGTGTGTGTGTTTACTCTTTGATCCTTAGTGGTGGCGCTAAACCTGAATCCACTGGAAATGCAACTCTTTATATTTCTCCATAGATAAACAAATCTATTATATAAAATTGAAAACTTAAAACCAAAAGTGACAGATGAGGGGACTGTCGAATCACAGCAATGCTCTTTGTAATCTTCTGCAGTTCTGGATTTTAAACGTATTTAATTTCTGGCGTTCTGCGTACAGAGTTCCCGTTTTGGACTACGCCGGGCTCTTTTACTTTCTGATAAGGGAAAAGTAGTAGTTAATGTACTGAAGACAACAATTGACTTACACTGAGAAAGACTAAGATGCTCAATTACTACTTCATAATACATTTGATTATTGAATTGTCAGTTTGTACCTTGTAGTATAAATATAAATGTGGTGCTAGTCATCCCACAAATCACTAAATAACCGAGGAACTTTCAAAGCTCGAACGGCTTGGATGGGTTCGCACACTACTTCAACAATAGTGAGAGTTTTACTTGATGGAGCTATGGAGACAATTCACATGCTACATTTCAAGTTTATCCATTAAAAATTTTGTCGTTTAATGATAATAATAGTATACAATAGCACACATTTTGCTTTTTATTGATCATCACTGTTTTCTGTTTCATATTGTTTTCTTTGGTTATATAGAATTACCTGTTCTTAGTATATAATTGTTGATAGGGTCTAATTCTAGTTTGTATCTATCACTGTTGTTCAATTTTAAAATATCGTTACTTGAAATGATCTCTCTTAATCTGATATCTTCTTCATACCATCTCTTGATCAATACTTTTAGTTCCTCTGCATATAGTTGATAATTTTCCTCCGTGGTGTTGGTGTCTATCAATTCCTTCACAATGTAATATAATTTATCGTATGATACACCACTTTCTATGAAGATATTGATAATATCACCAGCGGTATATAATTCAACATTTGTACCAATGACTAAATCCAAAATTATTGGGAACAATTCATTGATTGGGAAAACGAATTCTGAACTGTTCAGTTTTTTACCAACTTTAACAACACTTTGATATAATGATGA
The DNA here is from genome assembly GCA_030574755.1 of Hansenula silvicultrix. Lineage (NCBI taxonomy): Eukaryota > Fungi > Ascomycota > Saccharomycetes > Phaffomycetales > Wickerhamomycetaceae > Hansenula > Hansenula silvicultrix. The sequence goes on from JAJMFL010000001.1 coordinate 1,188,806, forward strand.
AATGAACTTATCACCTCCATCATCTTCAATTGTTGGTTCACTAAATTTAATCGAATCAAATAATTGGGCCCATCTTGATAAAATCTCATCTGAATTTCTAAAATCTGAAACTTTGAAAATGTTTAAACAAATTTCATGATAACCTAAGACATCAGCAAAATCATTAAATAATTCACTAACTGTTAAAATTTTACCATTCAATTGTTGAATTAATTCATCTTTTTTATCGTCACTCAATTGAATGTCATATGAGATGGCCACTAATAAATCATACTGAATATTTGAAGCCTCAAATACTTCTTCAATTAAAGTTGATAACTCAATAACTTGTTGTCTTTGATTAGGTAATGTAGTACAATTACAAAACCCAATGGCGCGACTTAAGTATTCATTTCTTTGACTCAAAGTAATTTCAAAATCACTCAAAGCTAATGAATATGATATTAATGCAGCTTCATAATGATTTGATCTTTTAGATTGGAATATCCATAATAAATCTGAAATTTCTAACGAATCTTGGGCTTTTTCTTCTAGATATTCTAGAATATATGGTGTATCAATTTCCAAAAGGCGTTCACTAATATCCTGCTTAATAAACCAATCATAGAACTCATAGTGGAATAGTTTATCACTATAACCAAATGCAACATCATAACTAAAATCACGTAATTTAATGAAGTCAGTTATGAAATTATTATTTGAATCTTCTAAAAATCCAAATTTATCATCGTTTTCAATTTGTGCATTGGCTTCTAATGCTAATTTATCAACTTTACCTAAAAGTTGGAAAACAATTTCAAAAATCTCCAATCTTTTTTCATAGTATTTAACTCTTTCATCGTTGTTTAATTTACCATCAAGAACATATTGTAACGCTAAATTACCTTTATCCAAAGTATTTGAAATATTCAAAGCAAATTTAATAGCACGTGGATAATCATTTAATCCAATCATGATGTCGATTGATTCTTTTAATTTTTCAATGCTAACTTCATTATTAATAGCTTCGAATAATTCGATAGCACGACTTAAATGATAATTCAACCCATCATAATCTTTGAAACCAATCTCTTTGGCTTTTCTCAAGTGTTCAATGGCACGGAACCCAACAACATCATTTGCTGAACAGAATGATCCACAACGTTCTTGTAGACCTTTAGCAATATATTCAATTGATTCTCCACGACTCATTGAACGGTTTATTATTGATGATAAGATTTCTTTAACTAAATTCTTGGCTTCGTCATTTGGTGCAAATAAATCTTTGAAAGTCAATTTTGATAATGAGGTTTGAACATCCAGTGTCAAATATTTGAAAATGTCTCTCAAATTCAAAACTTCATCTTGATCGTCAACTGTTTCTTCGCCACCTTCTTTCAATAAAACAACAAGGAACGATAAAGCTTCTTTGATTGATATAATTAATCTAATTACTGAATTAATAGCAATGTTTTCAGCTTGATTTGCAAATTCTTCGGATTTATCTAGTGTTTTGTTACTGAAACTTGGTGGAACGAAACAGGCAATTGTATTACCATAAGCTTGGAAAAACTCATTCAAAACACTAATCGAACTCAAGAAAAATTCAATCTTTGACTGTTCAATATTCAATCCATTCAAAAATTCATTCTCAAAAATTGAGTTTTTGATCAAGAGACCAGTTTTTTCAAATTTGACATCTTTTGAAATTTGAAAGACCTTTTCATCCCAAATGTCACGGAATAATCTACCAATCAATGTAACAACACCATAAAATCTTGGACTTAATATAACATTTTCAAACTTGAAATCATTTGTGCCACTTACATTAGCAGGCGGTTGTAAAACAGCGCTGATCAATGATGAGGAAGTTTGTTGAACATAACGTGGTTTAAATTCCACCACATTTGGGACACCTAAGGTGAAAAAACTGAAGGCATTTGATCTGATAGTCTTAGAAATGTTATATTTACATGTAACGTATAACGCAGTGGATGTTGATTCCATAACGCCATATTTGGTAACAAATGGTAAGAAATCTTCAACTAAAGATTCAAAAACTGTGTCTGGCTTTCTGAAACGGTAAATTTGTAATGATGTATTTGTTAAAACTGCAACTTCAAAATCGCCAGATGTATACTGAGTTGCAAATTGGTTAGCGTAACCTTGAGGTCTATCAGTTGCGTTAAAAGTTGGTGATAAAGGAACAATTTGATGCACTTGACCAGAACATTCTAAAAAGCTTGAATTTTCAACATATTGGTTATGGCATTTCAAGATACCATAGTCCGGTACTGAAACAAATAATTTATTTTCGTGGGAATCTTTCTTTTCAACGACATCAAAAAATATACCTGGAGATATAATTCTACTTGCAGCCTTGGACTCTAGCAAAACAGACGATTTCTTTTGATACGATAAAATTGTTGGTAATTCTGAAGATAATTTTTTATTATTTGTATCACTTGGTAATCCAAACAACGAGCTACCAACGCTGCCAGTTGTACCTTTAAGTGCTTCTTGCTCTTTGAAAACTCTTTGTTCATTGTCGATCTGTTCCTGTGTTATCTTGGTTGGTGGAAATTTGACACTTTCTAGTCTTAATGCTGTGACGCTATGTGGATTGGATGAACCGTTCAAATATAAACGACAACCACCAATCGTAATTGCAACCAGAAATAGGTCTTCGTTTTCATTACGAGAAACGACTTGCAAATTGACAAATTTCAAGTACTTTTCGCCTAGCAAAGGGGAGTTCTTAGCATTTGAAGTTCTAGCAAATGTTGAAACATGTGAACGTCTAACCACGATTGGATCATCTAGTGTACCATTTCCTGTTATTTTATAGCATCTTATGACAGATTGGCTTGATAAGGTATACAGTACGCTTCTTGAATTATCAACAAGCACCTGATTTACTATTTCATTATTTTTTTCATCTTCTGTGAAATAGTTTGTTATTGAATTGATAATTGATGATCCTGGCACAAAACTTGAAACAGTTGATCTAGTTAAACAACGTTTGTTGCATTTTTTGTTCAGCCAATCCTCGGAGTTTGAATATTGTAGTTCCCAAATATGTAAACCATCACCTGAACCGGTAAAGAATATTTGACCTGTTTTCTCAAACGAGATGAATTGGTCAACACTCAAACCGTGTGTCGATACAGACATACCTGTATTGTATAACTCTAACTCATTTGACGATGAACTATGCGCAACACCTAAAATATGAATCTCAAAAGGGGTTGATATCAGTAACAAATAATTGATTGAATCTGTGAAAGTTTTAGGTTTTGGTTTAACTAATGCAATTTTCAAAATAGTATGTTCAATATCTTCGAATGTTTGGAACTCCATGGTCTTTTTCAAATTCCACAAGATCAATTTATTATCGATTGTGACCCAAGCTCTGGAAATTTCAGGAAATATACCCATATTACTAACGGTGTCAACCTTATTGTACTCTTTCAAAATTTCATCTGGGATATCAATGATCTCTGTTCTTTCGAAGGGCGTGAAAGGACCAAGCCCGTTAGGTTCATTGGAGAAGTTGTAATTGACAGCATTGCTATGGTATTGTGTATAGTCGAGTATTGGTGTGATCTTATCACGTAAGATGGATGCATCAACATATTTACTTGCTAATTTTGATGGTTCATTGACATCGATATCCGTTACTTTCAGATAGTCATTGTACGCCACAGGAACTTTACTTGAAGATGAAGCCAGCGCTAATGCTGTGGTATTACCACTCGATCTTGAATCGAAGACTTTGCTTCTATATGGTGTGGTAAAACTGGACATCTTGTACAATTGTTAATATTCAGATCGACTCTTTATTTGATTTTCTTGTGACTTCCATATGAAGCTGCTGTACTTCCAATTTCAATCTCAATTGATCCTTGTAACTCACTTTTCCCAAATTCTAGCCACTGCCAAAGTAGTTTCAGCAACAACAAGCCCCTGTCTCTAAAATAATAGATCAAACGAAGATCTGAGATTTGTTTACTATTTACTTATGCTCTACTATTTGATTTTTTTTCCTACCATACAATTGAAATATACAAATATTCGCGAAGGAACTTCATTCGCGAACTTTACCCGCTAAAATTAAAAATTTATGGAATCGGTCGCGGGTTGAAGCAAGTATACACTGTAAGTCTTGACAGATATAAATAAGTACTTAAACCACAAAAACCAATGTTGATATATCAAGGTTCTCTTTGTCTGGAGCCAGTGAAAATAAAGCCTCAGAGGATGATGTACGGCACTCTATGGGTACTCTCACCAGCATGGAACTCACAAGAAAACACTTGAAAGAATTACAGCGTCAAATAATTAGCCAGAATGGAGCTTCATTCACTTTGTCGGAGTCGAGAATAGATCTATTGTTGTTGCACCAGCCAGATATACAGCAAGATGATACACCAAGTGACTCAGAGTTAAATGGTACATCCAGTGATACCAATGGTAATAGCTTGGGATCATCTATGGAGAATATAGAGATTGCGAATGCTGTGCATGTTGCAGATTCGCATGACATCTCAAGATCTCATATGACTATCACCGATAGTCAGATCAATGAAGCCCCAGTTAGGTTCCATGATGAAAACGGGCTATCGAAAATATTTGACCCAGACAACACTTCATTATTGTATGTCGATAAGCAAAGTTACTGTGATGGAATTGGTGACCTTTCTAATGGAATCTTAAAGCCAATTGATGCAAATATAACATCACTAAGACCTTCAAAGCAACCCATATCCAAACTTCCGTTACCACAAGCCAGTAAATCAAGGAAAATATCCAAAAAATATGTGCTGGCTGAACTTGGGTTACACCATGGAAGACGTTTGTCACCCAGCAAGTCAAAACAAACCGAGCAGTGCAAGATTATACATACCAAATTACAAGTATTACAGGCATCGTCTGATTTGAGATTTCCAAAAATGGATAGTTTAATATCGATGAAAAAGAAAGGAAGATCTTCATAATTTGGACAATTTTTTAAAGCTACGCTATGTCATAATTGAAAACAATAAACAAGTTGTATTTTTTTATAGGAAATGATGAGAGTAAACACAATAGAATGAATTTTTGACGACCAATGTCAACATAAATAAAAATAAAAAACACACGCACCTAATAATTTTGAAAATGACCAGTAATGCTAACAATGCATAGAAAACGACTTAGCAATACATTTTTAACATGGATAAAACATAACCAACGCTTTTTTTTTCTGAAAACTCTCTGATCTCGTAATGACATTAAATGATAATTAATTTGTAAATTAGAAAAAACACACAGCACACACGCTATGCATATGTAAGCTCACACACCAAAATAAATATAAAATCACTGAAACTAATAATATATCCAAACTTCTTTCTCTTCGAAGTTCTCTTTGACCGAAATAACACACATTTTGTATAAAGAAAAATAATATAAAAAAAAAACAACCAACCTGGTAATAAAACAGTAATAAAGTAATGATATAAAAAAACAAATGACAGTCTTAAAAAATTGAACACCTATTCCCGGTTTCCCCAATAACCAATTTTTTCTTGGAGTTTTTAAATTGGCAATTATGACCTTGGAAATGTTAGACATAGATCACACACAAAACAATAGTATAACAATGATTCTAACGTGTGCCCGATAATCAAAAATGATAGACCACAACTCTCATTTCTTCAATAGACGTCGTTGAAAAAAAACCAACTGCAAACAAAATATAAAAAATTTTTAAAAAAAAACAGTAGAAAAGAAAAATATTCCACATTATGAGTTTAGCCCCAAACATACATATCGTTGCCCCAGATATTTAACCAGCCGAAATTTTTATCTGAACGATTGTTACTGTTACCCAACCCACCATGATTATTATAGTTAGAGGCTAAATTGTTATTAGAAATATTAGCCTTGTTTTGAAATTCATTAGGTAAATTAGAATTGACATTAGTAGTAGTATTAGCGGAGACGTTTGTAGCATTGAACAAGTCCTTGTTCAAAAAATCTTCATTATAATTTGAGGCATAAGAACTTGTAGATCCACCAGCTGAACTAACAGATGATGATAATGTATTTTGACGGGCATTAAAAGGATCGAATTTAGAAGATGAAACCAGTTCTTCAACAAAATTATCTGGTGAAGCTGCAACAACACTTGGATAACCATTCGAGATCGATGTAGTAGGAGTTATTTGATTAACTTGAGGTGGTGGTTGTTGATAGGTTTGTTGATAACCTTGTTGAAACAACTGTGGTTGAGGGTGTTGTAACAAAGCTTTGTTACCCAAAATTTGGTTTTGTTGTTGAACTTGTTGTTTAAGTTGAATTTGATTTGGCATGGCAGATGCATAAGCAGGAACAACTTGTGCACCTTGAAAGCCTTGTTGTTGTGAAGTTTGCTGAGAGACCATTGGGGATGGTGATGGGGATGGTAGTTGTGTATTAGCCAACCCGTGCGCTTGAACACCAACATGACCATTAACATTGTGAACACCAGAGACAGCATTAACCGGATTAACACAACCGGCTTGAAAATTACCAACAACGGTTCTCCCACCACTAGCATAATCATGTTGATACTTTTGATGGTGTTGTTGATGGGCAGAATGCTGGTGAGTGTGTCTCATTTGACTTTTTTGATTGTGGTTGTAGTAGTTATTTGATTGACCACCATTAACAGCACCAGCGTTATAAAACTTGTTGTTGTTATTGTTTGAGTGATGTTGAGTTTGTTTTCTATAACGATAATCAAAAAGAGCCTTATTGATATCTTCGAGGGCGTCAGTATTGCAGTTCTCCAGCTAAATGGAATGTAAAATCACAAAGCTATCCCTGGTTCCTGGATAAATCTTGGATGACTTTCTCTATACTTGAACTTACCATCAAATTGAGATCCAAACGGTGTGACAATCATCTCGCGCTTGTGAGGATCCTTGATAACTGGTGTAAATGCAGAAGAAGACATGCTGAGTATAGAACAGAGGTTCCCAAATGTCCAATATACTTTTCAAATAAAGAATGTGGGTTATTATTTGTACAGATGGTTTTGTTACACTTATGAAATTTTGATCTTTTGGTTGCAGGAATAAAGTAGCGATTTTCTCGCTCCCTAGAAAAACTACAAAAGCAGGAAAAAGAATCTCAAAGAGCCCATCCTTCTATTTTTTCGGTTCGCGCACGAGTATTACGTATTTCCTTTTTTGATTAGCTAATATACAGGTTAAGTCGTGTACTAAGAAAGGTAAAATATTAACGTCTCTTATTCTTCTGTTTGACTTCTTCGTCTTTTGTAGGATGCAGTCTAATGAGGTTAGGATATTGTGGATTGTTGAAAGTGTGTCCCTTGGACCAGTCGTAAGATACAGCTATAGCATAGATTGAACCGTTTCTGTTGAAATTAGCAGCAGAAATTGTACCTCCCAAAGATGGGAACCCTTTCAATCTATGTTTAGCATCTTTATCCCAGAAGTGGAAGCAACCATCTGATCCAGAAGTGGCAAATGTACCGTATACTGGATGCGCTGAGATGGAGTTCAACGCAAATATATGACTTTCGGTTCTTCCAGCTTTAGTTTCATTTTGACGATGACATTTAAATGTAAAGCCTGATTTAGCTTGTTCTTGATCGTCAATATATTGGAATGCACATCTGCCTTCAATGGACCCCAGTGCGTAACCGTTTCCTTGAGGATAACATGCAATTGATCTTGTTTGCCATTTCAATGGCGACATTGCCTGTTTGGATATTTGTTGTGGGTTATTAAGATCAATGATACATACATGTCTTTCAGCTGTTCCCACAACCAATAATTTTTGAGATGAATCCATTGTATAGACCCTTTCAGGTAACTGTATAGTGCTTACGGGTTGCGGTTGTCTTAAATCCCAATATCTTAAAGTTTTATCCCAAGACCCACTAACCACAACTTGCGTATTAGTTGGACCACATTCGACAAAGCGGACAGATCTAACAGCACCATCGTGTTGACCAATTTGTTGCGCTTGCCCACTTTGAACATCGTATAGTTTAACTTGTTTATCAGCACCCCCAGATATCACTTTCGTACCGTCAAAAGTCCATCTTGTAGTTAATACAGGTGCATCATGTTCGTATAGCGCACGTCCTTCTGTTTGTCCAGTAGGTAAAACTTCATAAATTCTAACTTTTTTATCCCACGAAGAAACAGATAATAGATCAGCCTGTGGTGAAAAGGCAAGATCAGATATGGAATCCTCTGGTGGGTTCTGCACTATAATATCATTTTGCAAATCAGCTTCTGTAGCCTGTGATGATGAAGCAGCAGTAGTGGCGCTTGGTTTGTTGAAAAAAGACATTTTGACCCTGAATTAAATTGTGTCTCTCACAAACCACTTCAAGTATTTCAATTGGTAGGCCTTTGTCTTTCTGTCACAAGGATTCACTCTCTGTTGTTTTGCAATGTCAATCCTAAATCCAAAATTGAAGTAAATAGTACAAAAATTGAAGTTTCGCGAAACTAAATCAACACCGGGTAGAGTTCGCGGGATTATTCGGGCTTATACCTGTTATTATTACAGATGGCTTGGAGAATCTGTTTCCTGAGCGTGTTATTCGGAAAAGTCTGTAGTCTTAAAGCTATAGATTGGTGATTTTACTTATAATAGATTATGGCTGATTTGAATTGGGGCTCAGATCGCTGGACAGGGATACCCATTATCGAGTTCAAGCCTGAGACCACTTTCACAGATACTACTTGGTCTCTGCGACAGAAACATTATAAAGATCTCTCATCGATAGATTGGCCGCATGAATACTATGGAGAAAGGCAATTGAAGAAACAAAATTTGATCCAGCATGATACGTTACAATCCAAATGGTACGGCTTTATGAAAAACAGCTCTAAATGGATCGTTCTTATTGGGTCAGGTGTGCTGATTGGTATCTTAACGGCAAGTTTAGATTATCTATACAAATGGCTTACCGATCTGAAAGGTGGTGTTTGTAACCAAGGTGTATATATGACTTACTCAAACTGCTGTAAAGGTATTAACGAAGGAGATGTCTGTGGTAATTGGCTACAATGGGATCAAGTTATTCATATAAATAAAAGCGCTGCTGGAAGTTTCATATATAAATATTTCCTGTACATGATAACGTCGTTGATTTTGGCTGCCTCGACTGCAATCATTGTTAAGGATGCTGATTTTATCAAGACCTCAGGTATTTCCGAGGCAAAAACAATCATAAGTGGACTGGTCATTAAGGATTATTTAACTGTGAAGACGATGCTTGTTAAATTTATCGGATTGACTTTAGTGGTGAGTTCAGGGATATGGGCCGGTAAAGAAGGTCCGCTAGTTCATATTTCATGCTGTTGTGCAGATTTTATAATTAGACAATTTCCAACGTTAAATAAAAATGAAGCTATAAGGAGAGAATTATTACTGGCTGCGACAGCTGCTGGGATCTCTGTTGCGTTTAATGCCCCAATTGGTGGGGTTCTTTTCACATTTGAGCAAGTCACTTCGTATTTCAATGCAAGTGATAAGATGTGGAGCTCATTTGTGTGTTGTATGGCTGGTGTTGTTGTATTGAATTTATTCAGAGAAGGTACAGATGTTTTGGTAACTATGGAAAATCAATGGCTAAGTATCGAAATGCTTGGATTTATATTACTTGGAGTTTTGGGTGGTATATATGGTGCTATTTTCAATAGATTGAATATGTGGTTTGCCCAATTGAGACAAGTACTTGTTAAAAACAAAGGTAAAAATGTTGAAGTTTTAGAGATCATTGGGTTATCGTTAGTCACTTCTGTTATAACGTATCCACTGATATTTCCTAGATTACCTTTGACAACACTGATAACCAGGCTGTACAAAGACTGTGCTGCTGAAGAGTCGAATATCATTGGTGGATTGTGTGATGATGGCAAATTTAAAGGTGTTTCACTTCTTTTCCTTACGGGCATAGTCGCAGTGTTATTGACGTCCTACACGTTTGGTACATTAGTTCCAGCTGGTGTGTTGATGCCTTCATTAACAATCGGGGCTGTTGTTGGTAGATTATTGGGGATTTTATTCGAAAGTTTACAAAATTCTAATGGTAGGTTATCAAGTTTATGTGAAGAGAATAGTACTTTATGTATATCCCCTGGGGCATATGCTGTTGTTGGATCTGCTGCGTTTTTAACTGGGGTTACTAAAATGACTGTTTGGGTAGTTGTGACAGTTTTCGAATTGACAGGTGCATTGACATATGTCTTGCCTATTATGATAACCGTATTGGTTGCGAGATGGACAAGCGATAAGTTTGACGAAAAGAGTTGTTATGATTTATGGATTCAATTCTTCGGATATCCGTATCTGAATGAAGTTTTGAAACCTTTACCATTGATTAAAAGTGAAGTTTTCATGATACCTATGGAAAGAATGGATGTGTTATATGCTGAAGATAGGCTAACAATAAAAGATTTGAGAAGGTTGTTAAATTTTGAATTCCAAGGAATCCCAATTCTATATCAAAGAGAAAATCCCAAACTTTTAGGATGGATATCATTAAGTGACTTGAAAAATGAGCTTGAAAAAAGTTTGGACTTACACGATTCCACAAAAGTTGTTTTAGTGAAAGATGAGTCGATTGGCGGCCTAGATGATCAAGCTTCATTCCCAGCGTATAAGATCGTTGAGCGTAACTATGTCAGTCTGAGCTCAAATTTACCCTTGCCCACGTTAGTTGAATATTTTTTCAAATTGAAACCAAGATTCGTACTATTCAGCAACGATGGGATCTTTAAAGGCACAATCACATTGAAGGATATATCACGTATTGTGGAATTGAGTACGAATGAATTATTGAAGATATCTGAGCAAAATACTGGACATGATGAAGTTGAAGATATAGAACATGAAGTTGATTCTAATGAAGTTTTATTTAGGAATGAGATGACGAGTAATGCGTGATAAATTGGGGAATAGTTAAACGTTTATAATATTGACACACATTTGTAATATATAGTACGGATCTAACAGGTTAATTCGCGAAGGACAAATAATTAGCCGAAAACTGAAAGATTTGGTGAGACCTCAACTGGGGTCATGAAGGGACTATTGAGCGTGTAATTGTCTATAACATGTTCCAAGAAACTCCTATGTAGCAATCGATAATTTTGTTTGAAAAATTTATGTCATTAAATTTATATATTTATTTATGTATTTATTTCAGTAATGTTTTGGATTAAAGATGAAAATTACTAGTTTTGTCTTGCACTAAATCAATAGTGTAATTGTTAATCAAAATGAACCAGCTGACGATACATACATTGCTCAATTACGAGCATAGCAGGCTGACACTTGTATATCTAGTATACAAGCCATTCAGTTTAGTTTAAAAGTTGATATCGGAATTACTTACATTTTTGTAAAATTCGCGCAAAAAGGATCACCGAGGTTTAGACCACACATCTCCTCTGACAGCGAATCAAGAGTGGAAAAGCATTAGCAGTAGTGGAAAGTGCATATCTCAACTAAATTGGAGAACTGAACTTTATACTCTTATTTCAAAGCGAATTTGAATATTACTGCTGAATGTTTATGAACCATGAGTTATGAATAAACAAATTGGGTTTCCACAGTTCACCAATATGAAAACAGCTTCTCTTTGTGTTAAAAGATGAGCATCGCGGATTGATCGCTTTTTTGTTATCGGTACCTTGCATGCATTTAACAAAAAAGCTCAAAGCCCTTGGTAAGTGATTCGCTTAAGGCTCTCCTTACCCAGAAACCCACACCACCATTGAACATTATACATACTATTGAGAAAGCACATAACCATGTGATGGGGGTTACTTTGATTGTGTTACGCTTTGTCATATGAGACTTTTCAAATGCAGAGTATTTATGGACAACTTGAGTACTAAAAATTGCATGATTATATATGTTCGCGGAAGCGAAAGCTCAGTTGGTAATTTTTGAAGGGTGATCGACTGGGGATCAATCAATACGAACTACAAATTTTTTCAACCTGATCTTTAGTGGAATAAAAGGGATAGTTGATAGGCTTTACACTGCCGAGTATGGAACCACCACTTGAATGAGGTTTCTTATGACTGGGGAATAACTAATAATAAATGTCTTGCTCCATGTAGAAAGGTGAGCGGTATCAAGTTAGAGGTCTCCTCCATCTGATTTTTTCTCTGCTGGTAACCGAAGGCAAGTTATACTGTGGTATAACATAGAGTTCAAAAGTGTGTGTATTGGTCAGATATGACCCCCTAGTGTTAAAAGAATAGACATTATCAAACACTTTTCAATAAAACACTGTGTATCATCAATTGTAACCTATTGTTGGGCATTAAGGAATTAATAAGGTTAACCTACTATACATGTGGTTTGTTCTAATTGCAATAAGTATTAGATATTGAAAAAGCCGTTCAAATTTCGTAAATTAGGCAAATCCGAACCCCTTAATTTATTCATTCCGTCTCGAAATCCGAACCCGGTAGTTGTTACCCCGTCGCCTGAAACCCCCATTTTAGGAATCGGTTACGGTGCACTGGCTCGCATTTTATTTACATAAATCACCTTGTTTTATTAATTTAATCCGGTTTTGGTGGTTTTTTTTTTTTTTTTTTTTTTTTTTTTTCTTTTCTTTCTTTTCAACTGTCAAAAAAACCAAAATTGATATCTGCCTAAAAAAAATATACTGTGTAGTAATAGTAATAGTAATAGTAGTATTAGTATTAGTATTAGTGGGAGGAGGCTTCTATCAAACAAAATTACAAAAAACCAAAGTAGAGTTTACACACACACACACATATAACATTGTGTAAAAGGATATCATAACCAATAGAGTCACAAACATTTGACTTACAATTATACTACACAGACAGATCTTATCCTATATCCTTTCTCTCTTTCACCCCCTCGCAAAATTGAAAGTTTTACACAAGAAAAGCACCAAAAAAAAAACTCCAAAAGTTCGTGAATATTGAGGAAATAAATTTGATTGAAATCTCTGCCTTTACAAGAATTTTAAGAACGCAAAGCACCAAGACCAACCACCACCAACATCAACATCAACACTAACACTAACAGTAACAATCTTTTTTATTTCTCCCCTTTAAATAAGGAAAACAACAATTTCAAATACAATAAAAAAAGGGGGAAAAGATACTGAAGTTTGTTTGTGTTAACAATTAATTTATTTGCTAAAGTTTTATTTATTATACTTATCATAAACACCACGTAAACTTGATTTTGTTGCTCATTGGTTGAATAAGAGCTAAAAACCACATCAACATTGATACTGACATTGACACTGACTTGGATACCGATACGGACACACACACACACCATTGGGTTCTTTTATTATTATTAATATCACCATTATCATTTTAGCCGCCCTTTGTTTAATTAAAGTGTGATTTTCTAACCTATATAGATTATCATCCCACAATCAGTTGTCATGAGTGGTGCACAAAAGCAAAATCAACAACACTTCAAAAATGACGCTGCCGCTAAGAAATTTGTTAATGATTTGATATCTTCAAATTCAAAACAACTGTTAAATGCTTATGTCTATGATTTTTTAATAAAATCTTCACTTACACAAACAGCTCAAACTTTTATTAAAGAAGCCGATGTTCCAACTGATAACACTCAAAATAAATTGACTAAAACTCCACCTCAAAGGGATTTATTACCTTTAGCAATATCAATGGATGCTCCTCAAGGATTTCTTTATGAATGGTGACAAATCTTTTGGGATGTTTTCAATGCAAGAACTCATCGTGGTGGTTCTGAAAATGCTCAACATTATTATCATCTACAATTGGTACGTCAAAGAAAAGAACATGCTTTACATAGCTCTACATTCCATGCGTCTCAAGCTCAAGCTCAAGGTTTTTCAGGAATGCAAAATCTTAATAATCCTTCAAATCCTCAACAACAACAGTTATTCTTACAACAACAACAGTTATTCTTACAACAACAACATCAACAACAATTATTAGCTCAACATAGACAACAAACTTCAAATCAATCCCAGATCCCTGGTCAACAATCTCAACAACACCCTGGAGGTGCAAATGGAGTTCAACCTGGTCAATTTGGTGGTGCACCACCACCACCACCACCACAACCACAACCACAACCAAATAATTTTGGTGCAGGAACTGGAGGTGCAATCGGTGGCCAATTTGGTCAACATCAACAACATCATCAACAACAAAATGACGCCAATAATTTCATGTCTCCTCATAATCAACCTTTACAACCTTCTCAAACTCAACAAGAAGTTCAACAACATTTCCAACAACATCAAAATCAACTGTTGGCAAATCAAAAAAGAGTGAATGTTCCTGCTGGTCCTGGCTCTATTCCTCCAAATTATGCAAGACTTCAACAACAACAAGCTCAAGCTCAATTCCAAATGAATCAAATTAGACAACAACAACAACAGCAGCAGCAACAACAACAACAATTCCCACAATTCCCACAGTTTAAAGCACCTCCTATTCCTGGTCAACCATATGCTCCTCAACCTCCAACACCTGTTGTTTCAAATGGAGCTAATACTCCAAATTCAATAAATAATATTAAACAACAAAAATCCGGAGGTACAAGTCCAAATAAAAAACCTAAATTGGAAAATTCAAGTAATCATCCTTCACCTTTAACTGCTGGATCACCTGCAAATACAAATGGAATTAAAAATGATAACACTTCTCCAAATACTTCAAATTCGAAAAATTCAACAACTAATCAAACAAATAATAGTGCTTCAAATAATCCAAGCCCATTAATCAATCAACAAGATAAAGACCCAAATTCTTCATCAAGTACAATTGCCTTACAAGATTATCAAATGCAACTGATGTTATTGGAACGTGAAAACAAAAGAATGTTGGATGGATCTAAAAAAGATTCTGGTTCAGTTAGTACTAGTGAAAAGAAGAAAAGTCCATTAAATTCAAAAATGCCAACTCCAAAGAAAAATTTAAAAAACAGTACACCTGCTTCATCACCTGCAGTGGGTAACAACAAGTCAATTGACAATGGAGTCGGTACCGCTGCTACAAATGGTCGCAAGAAAAAGGAACCAACAAAGAGAAAGAATAAGAAAAACGCTGCATTAAACAACAATAGTAATACCTCTGAACCACCAACTCCAACTACCCCACTAACGCCAAATGCTGCTGGTAACAACAACAACAACAACAACAACAATAACAGTAATAATAGTAATAATAGTAATAATAACAATAATAATAGTAACACTAATAACAATAACAATACTAACGTTAAGAAAGAATCAAACTTGAAGGAGGAGAAAGCATCATCACAACTGACACCACCAAACTCTGAAAATGCAACAAATGTGAACACAGAGGAACAAGCACCAACGCAATCCCAAGAACAATCTCAAACTCAACAACCCACTTTGTCACAATCAGAACCACAAGATAAAGACGCTACCAAACCTAGTGATGAAATGCTGGGTGGCTCTCAAATGTTATCTGGTCATAATTCTCATGCCATTTCAAACGATCTTTATAACGATTTCCCACTGTCTGATTTTTCAAATGAACTGCCTGGTGATGAAAATTTCAACCTGGAAAATTTTTTGAATACCGATGGTGGTGAATTAGGCAATTTTGATAGCTATTGGAAAGATAGTGTCGAAGCAACCGATTAAGTCTTGTTACTCATTGTTTAATATCGAATGAGGTTTCAATTTGAAAGGCGTTGTTGTGAGTTTTTCTTGGTTTTAGCTTTTGTTTACGTTATCTTTCCCTTTTGTTATCGTTATCATTATAGTTATCGTTATCGTTATTTTGTTTTGTTTTGTTTTACTTTCAAATCTTAGTTTTATTAGTTTTAATGTTCTTGTGTGATTTATTCATTTCAAATCTTACAAAGAGAAACCATTTGTTATACATATAGATTTTTTATTGGGAAGGTGATTATTTTATAATTTCCAAAATGGACATTACTTCGTTCTCATCAACTATCACCGTTGTATATCATTACATAGTTTTTTTTTCAAATGTGATGATGGATACTTCATTTGATTTTAATGTAAAATATATTTGTGAAATTATCAATCTATTTACTTTTCTTCTCATCCACCTCTTGGGCATCGAGACGGTTATTGTAGTAATATCCACTGATGACACCAATGTTGATCAACAGCAATAAAGCCGAGCTGTGCGTTGTAGAAGGAAACACATTCCAACACCATTCATGTGCGACAAATAAGACAATGGAGACCATCCAATTGATATTACCCAAGTATAACAAGTATGGGAATGTCCATGCATACCATGATAAAAATTGGTAGTGTAAACTTCTTGAACAGATAATACCAATTAAATTTGAACTTGCCATTATTTCCATAACAAGAATAGGCGCTTTTGCTGGATTATTGATAACGTGTTTTGGCGATATTGTTGGCTTGAAAACTTTTAACCCATCTAGTAACAACTGTGTAGTGCTTTTACCTGTTATTGACGATCTTGCCCATTTGTTACACACAAAGATTAAAAGAAGTGAAATGTGTAAAAACAACAAGACGTGGTGAAACTTTGTAGAATTGAAAATATCCGCTGATATGAATCTCCAGTTAACAGTCCATTTGTAAAGAAATTTTCTTTTGAAATCAAATGCATTTGCTAAATAACTGTTCCTTATCTCGCTACCACTGAATAAGAATTGCCAACTTATAAATACTTGTGTCAACCCAACAACAACCAATGGGACTAGAGCTCTAAGCAATATTTCACTATTCAAGAAATAGACAACAACACAAAACCCTGGTAGATAAAGTAATGCATTCATTTTAATTGATATCGCAATTCCAAACAGCACACCAGCGACATGATTACTCAATAACTTCGATAATTTTGGCCTGGATGCCTTCCAGACACTGGCCTGCTGTAAAGACAACACCGTTAGCACCATGAAAAATGTTGTGAAGCAGTCATTAAATAGCCTCAAGACATATATGGAGTGTAATCTTTTGGACAAGATCAATAAATAAACAGTCCATGGTGGAACATTCAACCTTAGATAAATTAAAAACACGAGAGCCAAAGTTGCAACGTACAACCAACCAAAGAAAACTTGCCCTACTTCAATGTTTTTGGTACCGTATGTCAACCATGACAAAAATCTATAGATCCATACATGCCCCGCTGGATAGACTAATGGACCTGTACCACCAAAAATATTCGCATAGTTCAATTCTCCGGTGTTGATTATAGTAACCTGTTCCATATACGCAGTGTAATCAATTTCAGTATAGGAAATGAGGCCCCTAATAATCTTGACCGCAATGGATTCCACCACCAAAAGAATTGGAATAACTACCTTATTGAACTCTGGGTTAAAGATTAGCTGCTTGAAACCATAGAGTATATCAGCCAAAACATTTTCCAGCGTAAACTCTGGTAACTCTCGAGTTGAAGAACCTCCGACTTGTTCGGATTCCAGAATACTTTCAGTATTCTTATCAAGGCTTTCAGTAGACATTCTTGCTAACCAAAACCAAAGATTTGAGTAGTGGTCGGATGGTTTAAATGAATTCAAATCGTACCGATGAACACATCAACAGATCATGAACTCAGATAGATGCGTTGCGCCTAAAAAATGTATAAGCGATTCCGCGAATACTAAGTCGACTACACACCAAACTAAAGCTATATGACAATTTTATTCAAAAGACAATTCAAAGAACAGTATATATGTATCACTATATCGACAAAAAAAGGGTGGTATCAAAGTAGTGTATGATTTCTATGTGTTATTACAGTTATGACGATTAATAGGAAGTAATGTAAGTTGTATGGGATGATAGAGATGTTACTCAAGCTATAACTTGTTTCAAAAACACGTTTTGAGAAACAACGCCAGAGTATTTAGAGTCCAAGTATTTCAATAGGTCGATAACTTTGGTTTTCAACTCTGGGGTTTCGAACTGTTTGAATCTGTCAATGTTTTCTTCTCTACCTAAAGTGGATTCTCTTTCTAATTTTTCTCTTTCAGCCTCTTTCAAGAAAACATCAGCAAAGACTTCAACAACTTTTGGAGTGAATTGAACAATTTCCTCATTGGAGTCCTGGTACAATTTAGCAATTAATTCGAAAATTGGTGTGTTTTCTTCAAAAGCGGACTGCAATGGTAAATGTTCAAATAAGATTGGCAAAACAACATTCAATGGGGTAGCATCTTGTTGTTTTAAAGCTAGTCTAGCGACACAACCAGAGGCATTAGCATATGATCTGTGAATAACATCTTTT
This sequence comes from Hansenula silvicultrix, assembly GCA_030574755.1. NCBI lineage: Eukaryota > Fungi > Ascomycota > Saccharomycetes > Phaffomycetales > Wickerhamomycetaceae > Hansenula > Hansenula silvicultrix. The sequence continues at coordinate 1,207,081 of JAJMFL010000001.1, forward strand.
GATTCTTCATCATCTTCTTCAACACTGGCTTCTTGTTTTTGAACTTTCGATAAGAGAGATGATAATAAGTTGAAAATATCTGGATATGTACTTGAGTAGTTGTTGTCAGAATGGTAGATCAAAACACCAATACCGTAAGCAGCATTACCTCTGACTTCAACGGATTTATCACTTTGCAAACGCTGGGTAAATAACTGTAAAAATTCATCGGTGTATGGGTTGGATGATTTAAGACCTGAACCAATTTCAGCTAAAGCACCAATAGCTGAGACTTTTTTGTTTTTACTCTTAGAGGTAACGTTTGATGCAATGATGTCTTTGAATGAGCTGAAAATTTTGTTAAAGTCTGGACCTAAAGCTAATGAAATATTCACAAGAACTTCCAAAGCACTTTCGAATAACATAGCGTCAGTCTCAGAAGCATCAGCTTCTTCGTCTTCTGGGATTTCGTCATCATCCAAAGTTTGTGACAAATGTTCACCTTTCAAGATTTGCATCAATTCGGAGCACAAGTCCTCCAAATTTTGACTGTCAGCATTGTCAATGACGATGATTGGACCGTATCTTTTCAATAATTCAGAGAATGAGTCTAAAATAGCAGCAACCATAGATAATTCGTATTCTTCACTCAAAGAACGGATCGACAATTCTCTGGCGTGCTTAATTAAGTTCAAAACACTGGCATCGACATAAGATCCGGTTGGAACACCAATTAGGTATTTACCGCTAGTAACAGAAATTGAAGTGAAAGCTTCGACAACTTTCCATAAACAAGCTAAAGCAGTTTCTCTCATACCATATGAGTCTTCAGCTTGTTTGGATAAGATTTCAACAGCTTGTTCCACATAATCTCCAAATAAATCTTTGGTACCTAAAGCTAATTCTGATAAAGCAATAGCAGCGATTTCTTTCTCAATAGTGATACCGGTGTGCACTTGGAATTTGTTTGTTAAATCTTCCTCTTCATCAAAGTTATCTTCAAATTCATCTTCGTTAACATTGATGTTGAACTCTTCTTGTTCCAAACATTTGAAAATGATTGGCATAACCTTTGGTAAAAATGGCGCAAAATCTTTCTTGTATACCTTAGCCATGTTTGAAACAAAAGCATAACCAGATTCTCTTAATCTTGAATTTTCTGAGTTGATAGAGGTATAAGCAGCATCAACTAATGGTTCGGCGTATTTACTGAATGATTCGGAACCAACAGCTCTAGCCATTGTAGAGATGTTTTCAAAAGTTAAAGCTCTTAGTTCAATATCATCCTCTGATAAACCTTCAATTGAGGCAGAGTTTTGAATGAAATGTTGCAACATTTCAACTGTTTGATCAAAGTATGGCCTGAAGGCGGTACCAGCGGCATAAGCAGTTGACCCAATAGCTGAGACGATGATTGATCTTAAGCTTGAAGTTTCAGTGACTTGTAACATGTGGAATAACTTGTTCATCAAAGCTTCCAAGTAGTTAACAATGGCATCATGAGACATGAATTCAATCAAGGTATCTAATGAAGTACAAGCATATTTGTAAACAACGGCATTGGTGGCATTATCGATGATACCAATGACTAATGGCAGTAATTGCTCATGGAACTCAGCTAGTAAATCTTGTAATTCAGAAGTTAAACGAGCTAAAGCACGTAAGGCGCTAACTCTAACGATTAATTCTGAATCTTTCAAACCACCTACAACAGCTTGAACAACTTTTTCCAAATGACCACTATAGTAATCTGGAGCACCAGTAGCAGTGGCACCGATAGCTAAGAATCCTGCTCTTCTTTCGAATTGGTTTGATGAAGTTAAAAGAGTGCTCAATTGCTCAAAGATTGGGTTGACAACTTGGGATGGTGGTAATTCTGATGATGCGACAGTCAATAATCTTAAGGCTAAAGAAGATGGTTCATTTTCTTCATTTTCATTTTCATCGTCATCGTTAGCTAATTCAGCTTCAACATCGACTTCTTCAGAAGCGATTTTCAAAGCAGCTAAAGTCAAATCACGTCCTAATTTTTTTGAAGAAATCTTTGTCTTTCTGAAAGTAATAGCTGAAGTCAAGAATTGGAAAGCGAAAACTCTAATTTCATCATCCAATTGATTGTTCAATGCAATTTCAGTCATAATTTGAATCAAAACGATCAAGTTGTCACCTGTTAATTTGGTGTCCAACAAGATTAAATCATTCAAAGAGTTGAAAACTTGTTTAGCAATAACTTCATCACCACTTGAGATAACTTCTTTCAAAACTTCAACCATTGATGGGATCAAGTTTTTGAAAGCACTAGCCAAGTGTTCATCAATTTGTAAACTTGATTCAATCAAATTGGCAACGGAGCCTAATGCCAAAACTGAGTTTGATCTAACCTCAGTACTACTTTGATCATGTAAAGTTTTAGCGAATAGCTCTAAAAATGATTTGACATGTTGTTCTAGTTCTGGTAAGTTGGTTTCCAAAATTGATAATAACACGAAAGTTGAAGTCTCTTTACCTGCAACGTTTGAATCATCAACAGCAGCATTGACCAACAATGGTAATAAAGCTTCCCAGGAATTAGTAGCGAATTCGTATTCTGCAATAGCAGCAACAACTCTAGCAGCAGAGTGACGAATCAACTTTGATTGTTCTTTGAAAGTTGAAGTTAAAATTGATTCTTTAATTTCATTTTTAACGCTTTGATCCGCAGCTTCCCAATGTTTATTGACCAATTTTCTTGATTCAACAGCGGCTAATTGTCTGATTTGATCACTTGAATTGTTTTGTAAGATGTAGATAATGGCTGGTAAAGAAGCTGGGTTTGGGTAAAAGTCATTTGAAAGTTTTGAAGTAGCGGCTTTAATAGCAGCAGAGTCAGGCAAGGTGACTTGAGTTAAAGTCTCTTGCAAACTATTAACAAACTGTTGATCCATTCTTGTCTATAGAGAATTTTATTGAAGCGGATTGACCCTAGCCTCTGATTGAAGAATATTTCAAAAGGAAAGAGTTGGATCAAACTTTTTAAAGAGTCCGGAATGTAATCGTATAAAGGCATCGTTTTACTTACATTTCTTTATAGATTTTATTTTTTTTTAATGGATTCTACTTACGCACTGCAGAAATTTTTTTGAGCAGGGTCACCCTCGGAAATTTGGACATTTTAGTACAAAATCCACGATGAGCATCTGTTTTAAATTCCGGTCAAGTTTATACATGTCACAAAAACATTTACTTACAAATTTACAACTTTACAAAAATTTATTCTCCAAATCGTCAAAACGTACATTACTGTGATACATAGTATTATGTGAAGTTCAAAATTAAAAAGAATCCTGCTTTGAATGAACTATGAATGAGACTGTGATCAGCAATTCAGCTTCATTCAACTTTTTGAGCAGTTGAGGTCAAATCTGTTTCGATCTCATCAATCAATTCATCAATGTTTTCAAATTTCAAATCACAGGAAATTGAAATCAATCTTCTATAATTGTTCATCTTGCTATTGATGCTCTGTTTGGTTAATTCATCTAGTATCTTTTTAACGGTAGTTCTTCTGTTGAATTGTAGATGAGTTAATTCTAATGCAAGGTCAAATTCGTTAGAGTTGTTGTTCATCAAACTTATAGAGGATTCTTCCTTATGAACTAATTTCGCGAGACTCAATGCTTGGCTTCTCTCAATAAGTTTGTTTAAATGTTGTGCCTTTTGCTCACAAACTTGTTCCAAATTATTTATATTATTTAACAACTCGTCCAATGAAGAACCGTTATCGATTTGAGCCAAAACAACATCATTTTTTGCTTCCGTGCTTTTGATATCAGCCTCTAGATCTTGTAAGATGGTCTTTGTATGTTCGGTTTCCTCTTCTTTAGTTTTCAACTCATTATCGTAGGCATCGGCTAAAGAACTCAACATTGAAGTGAAAATTGGGCCAACTTCTTTCAAGGGCAGACTTGGAATCGGTGGTACAGATGCTTCAACTGGTTCTTCCTCTTTAACAAAGCTTGAATCTTCCTCAACAAAACTCACCGTTTGATTGGCAGTATCTTGAGCATTGTCCGCCAGTTCTTGAGGTGGTGTTGTTGATGAAATAGCTCCATAACGTGTCAACAATTCAACTAACTCTGGATTATTCGAAAAATGTGCCAAATCGAGTGCTGAATTTCCCTTAAAATCCTTGTGATTAACAACTATTCTTAACAAGTTTTCATTACCTTGAGATAACTTGTTCAGTATGATTTCTAAATAGTACTTTGAAGTATCATATTTTGTTTTGATTGATTCACAGATATAGTGTATTGGTGTACGACCGCTTTTATCTGGAGTGTACAGGCAATTTTTCATCAAGTCAACCAAATTATGAAAGTTGTTTTTTTGGTAAGAATTGTTAAAAAAGATTGCACGGGAAATACAATTCAAGCCGGTGGCATTTGGATTCAATGGATCTGAACCAAACTTTAACAATAATTCAATCAATGGAACATTTGCCATTGCACTGGCCCAATGTAATGGTGTATGACCTTCTTCGTCAATCTGTTCATTGAAATCGAAATCATTTGGGGGATGATGTAAAGCTTGTGGAATTTCATCAGTTTCATTACTGAAAAACTGAATCAAGTTTTCGGTATAGATAGCTTTAGCATTTTTAATATCAGAGTTTTGTGGAGAACTGTGACCTGATGAGATGGATGTATCAGAATCTCTCATGACTTCATCCATTTGTGTTGATAACGAACCATCATCTTGTGACCAGTTTTCATTTTGACCAGCTGATCCAGTAGGTCTATGCTGTTGATATTCTTGTGGTTGATAAAATTGAGGTTGTGATATAATTTGTTGTTGTTGTTGATGGTGTTGTTGTTGTTGCTGCTGCTGCTGTTGTTGTTGTTGGAATCTATAGGCTTGTTGCTGTTGCTGTTGTTGCTGCTGTAATTGCTGAAAGCTTTGTTGATGATGAAGCTGTGGAGGCTGTTGAAACTGGCCAAAAGTAGCTTGTTGGGGTACTTGAGGAAATTGTTGAGGTAAAAAGTTAGGTTGATGTGAAAGGTTATTATGTTGTAAATGTGGTTGAGTATGTTTCGGTTGTTGCCAAAATAATTCATCTTGCGTAGGAGCCATGTTTTGGGCTTCATTGAAAGATCTCTCTTGTTCTTCTAGTCTCGCTCTTTCAGCGGCAGCAGCAGCCTCGGCCTTCTTCTTTTTCGTGTTATAGGTTCTTTTTGGTTTTTTCAAAGGACTTTCAAGATCACTTCCAGTACTATGTTGGGCAGATGCTGTTGGAGTAGGCTTAACTTTTGACCTTCTTGGCAATGGATTATTAGGATCTGGAACGTATGATAAAATTGGAGCCATTTGATCAGTGATGTTATACTTGTGAGCCAAAGGGCGCGCAACATCTAACGGGATCCATGTACCTTGGAAACGTCCATAACCACCTTGAATTTTTTCATGTGTACCCTTTTGAACCTCTCTTTCTAATATTCTAGTTCTGTGGGCCTTTGGGAATTTAGCAGCTTTCAAAATTTGTGTAGCGTTAACCCAATTATCAGAGCACCGTCTCATAACGGGAATTTCATCAATATAACACTCGTAGACATCAAGCTAAAAAAAAAATAATTCATGTTAAAATCTTCAGTCTCTTCAAAAACAGTTAGGATACTAAACTCACGTTTGAATATGTTGCAAGGTAAAGGTTTTCAGTAGCCATGTTGATATAACACTCAAAACCACTAGTATTAACTCAACAAGGTTTAGGAGAAGGTCTTATACAAGACGAAAAAAAAAAACGTTCAAGGGGAGCTGGTGAAAAGCAAAATAGCAAAAGAAAAACAGTTTGCAAATAGAAAATGGTAAATTAGGAAGGTTAAAGCCAATGCTGATAGCAAATTTAAAGCCCAAATGAAATGATTTTAAGGCTTTGCTTATGGTTTGAATAATTTGGTTTCCGAGTTTGTTGGTTGTATAAATCTGATTTTGTCTAGCCAAATTCCTTACGCGTAAATGAAGTGCTTTTTCCCAAAAAATTCGATCGACTTTATCGCTCTTTTGGGAAAGCTAATTACACACCGCGTGGGAATGGAATAAATAGTGGAGTAAAATGACAAATGGAGGAAATGAATACGTGCAATTTTCCACACGCATTATGATTCCAGTCATTTTGCATTATGTCTTACCATGGTTTAACTCTTTAATGTTATCCCTTTACTGGTATTCAATAAGAACTCTTATCACGTGATAGCCTCGAATGTCGCGTCAGTCATGTGCTGTTCGCGGATGAGCCCTCGGATTTGTTATGCTACTTTTGTTTTCGCCGTCAAAATTCGAAAAGTGTTGATTATTGAAGCAGAGAAGAGAGACATGGAATAGAGAGTTTACTAGCTTAATTGGGAGAGTTTCTACAAAGTTTGCACAATTTTAAATAATTCAAATGGTGAGTGGATTTCCTGGATATGGACAAAGTATTTCGAATTTCAACTAACATTGATAAATTAGCTACCTTTATATTTGTTAACAGCAGCTAAAGGGCAACCAACATTAGTGGAACTCAAATCTGGTGAAACCATAAATGGGGTCTTAACAGAGATTGATAACCTCATGAACTTGACTTTAACTGATGTCATTGAAACTAGTGCTGTAAGTATTCGTTCCGGTATTATTACCAGTCACTTAATACTAATGCAAACATAGAATGGAGAATCATTTTTGAAAGTACCTGAAATTTTTGTGAGAGGTAAAGATGTTAAATATCTTAGATTACCAGAAGAGTTGATAGGAGAAATCAAACAACGTAACTTGCAAAATCAAGAGCAACGTTATAATAGAAACAGAAACCATAATAATAACAATAACAATAATAATGACAGAAGTAATCAAAACTATAACGCAAAGAGAAACAACAATAGAAATTACAACAGTCAAGGCAATAGAAATAATCAAAATCGTCGTAATAACAACAACAACAGTGGAGCCCGTTACAACAATGATCAGCGTCAAAACAATCAACAGCATCAACAACATCAACAACCACAACAACAAATATAATGTGTAAAATAAGTATTTATGTGTAATGATGAGATAAAGTTAAAGGTTTTTATTCTTTTTTTTTCAATAGTGAGCCATGGGCCATCGTATAATAGTTACTATATAAACTTCTGTTTGATGTCTCTTTTTTGAACACTGGGAGCTACGACTGAAGGGTAAAGCAAAGAGTAGCTAAATTTATTATATTATAACGAATTGAAACTGATGAATACGATTGATAAATCAGATTTCCACGTGAATCTATGTATCGTACAATTTTTGATATATGTGTAATTAAATGAAGTTTTTTTATGATAAGGGGAAAATGCATTTGTGAAGATTGAGTATGTTGTAGTTGATATTTTTGTTCATGCAGTTAATCTTTTTTTTTTTTGTTCCCTTCTATATATTAATCTTGGGATCGATTTTACCATTAATATTTTAGTTGTTTTTATATTTTGCAATTGCTCAGTCAGCTTTTATAGCACCATATATCCTGTAAATGAATGTTGAAGCAGCAAACAATCCTAAAGCACCAGTGGCTAGCCCAATCAAAACACTTAGTATTGTGGTGTATGAAAAGAATAAAATGATTGATGGGAAATCTCTGACTTTCAAATGACTGAAAAAGTAATAGATTGAATAAACTTCAATATACCAAGCAACACTTGATCCAATCCAAAAGGACCTCCATTGCCATCTCCAATCTCCATAAATCAATGATAGATAAATAGCAACAATAACACTTTCAATGACCACGACACTTAAAAGTAAGATTGTGAATGATAAAAAGCCGTACATGTAATAAAATGAAGTTTTTTCTAGCCAAACGGATCTGAAAACAAATAGTAATTCAACATAAATGGTACCAAATGGAATTAATCCAAAAATTGGAATTGAATATAAATAACTTGTTGATTTAGGTTGAGCTCCAATGTTTTTAGCTGGTAATGATAAATTGGCATTGTTTTTTGGTGGTGTTGATCTATTACCCAAGACACCGCCAATAATTGACAATGGTACTTCAAGAAGTAAAAAAAATGTAATTAATAAGACAACAGTACCAAATGGTAAAGCAACTGATGAATCTTTAGCCCAAACAATACAGTTTAGAATCAAAACAGCTATTAGAACAAGAAATGGTAAGGTCCCACCGAAAAGAATTGAATATTTGAAAGCGTTAATACTATTTGATTCATTTTTGAACATTTTATAAAATCTTATACCGGAATAACCAGCTGCGGTACCTCCAATGATAAAAAAGCTCAAAGCGGCAGTTAATACGCTATTTCTAATGTTTGGTCCCAAAATACCTAGTACGGAGACTATCAAGACTCCAATAATTGTGAAAAACACTTGAACACCTGAGGCTAAAATTATCGATAGTAATAAAGGTCTTGAAGGTTGTCTGAAAACGTCATTTGAGATCAATTTCCAACCCGAGTTATTGAAATTGTCACTCTTGTCACTTTCAATTGGGATGCTATCAGTTGCAATGTCAATGTTACTACTGTTATAAGTTTGAATATCACGATTTAAAGTTCTCAACAAGACGACACCGACAACAGCTGACAAGAAAGAGACAAGAACTAAAGAGTTAACCAGTGATAGCCAGTGGATGTGATCATCGTTAACTTCACCGGTGAAGTATAAATTCCATCTATCACTCCATGAAACTTTTGCTTCTTCTCTCCAGTAAACAGCATATGTATATGGAATAACAACAGGTTGATTTGTATCTGGTTGCAACATGAAATGGTCATGATTTTTAGATGCGCCTGGACAGTGGAAGTCACTGACACTTCTTGGGTAAACTTCAAATCCGACAATTGTTTGTTTCCCATCTTTTTCAGTATGAAATCTAATGACAAGCATAACATGATTATTTAGATATGTATTACCGTCTCTAACGAACCCCAATGGGAACCCAGCTGCATAATATTTTTTGTTATCGGTTGAACTTATGAAAGTGGTTGCTCCTGGTAAGTCATCAATTTGCCATTCTACGACATATCCACTTCTAATCAGTTGATCTGCCCTTTTAATAGCTTCTGGTTTGGCAATACGGTCACATAATCTATGACATGCAGCATCCTCATTGAATTTCAATATATAATCTGATCCCCATATTCTGTCACCTCTTATCACTTCATTCAACGATAAGTGTAGAGGTCTAGCTTCTTTTGTAGGGGGGCATATGAATGGAAGTTCATAGTATGCATAGGGCAATTGTGTCGAATCTGATTCGACTCTATTCACCAACAAGTTTACTTTTTCACCCTTTTGATAATATGTTGGAGTCCATCCTATAGTGCAAACCCAGTTAGTAAAGATTCAATTGTCACCATAAAAGCGCTAGTTTTGGTATGTAAATGATTTTGAGCTACCCTTTCCACAGAGAGTATTTCATCAACAATCAGGTACACGCGATGCCTAAAAAGAAAATCTAGATCCACAACAAAGCGCTATCAGAAATTAGAACTTACCAAAAGGGTCCCAGGCTAGCGTATACTGTATGGCACAGCTAAGCAGTAGTACCAATTTCCAAGTCATGGTGTAATTTGATCTCCAACTTGCAATGTTACCACAAAAAAAATTTAATGGAAACAATTAAGCGAGGTTAGAATTTTAGAGACACTTGTTGAGAGTGAGAGAGCCCTTTGCACTTTTCGCAATTTCGACTTTTGTTTAATTAAAAGTTCGCGATGGACGCCAAAAATGCAAATTTCAATTTTTTCTGTTTCAGATGAATTTTACTAAGGGGAGCTGACTCAGCGCTTAGGTCAGCGGGGTGGGAGGTCTGGCCCAAATTTGTCTTTTTTAATGTTTTTGTTTTGTTTTCAATATAAAGTGGAAATGCTGGTGGTGATAAGTTTTAAGCGTATAGTTTAGTTTTGACACTTTCTTAGTGAGATTGTTTGTGTGTGTGTGTTGGTGAAGCGCTCCAGTTCATTGTGTGCTATAGATTCTGTGCTTGAAAGACTCAAACAATCATTTACTTTCGGTGTGCTTCTTTTTCATTTCTGGTGTTTTCTCGTTATCTATTTTCTCACGGTTTGCATTTTCAGTTCTTTGTGGTTGTGGCAATCCATACTTACACAACTCATCGAGTATTATAATCATACACTTAGGGTGAAAGATAATTAACCCAGCATTATGAGTCTCAAAGACTACAGCGTGGAGCAGCTACGATCAATAGTGGTATACGGACTAGATAATGATCTTTTATCAACGGCTGAGTTCGCAGCTGAAAGGCTACTTGCAGAGACTACGAAGTCTGATTTGGACTCCTTGCATCTTTATGGTTTAGTCTTGTTAAAAAGAGAAAGATATAAAGCAGCTTATAATTTAACGGCAAATGAATTACACGCAGGATGCTCTTATGTATTCGCAAAAGCCGCTTTGAAACTTGAAAAGAGTCTCGAAGGTTTAAATGCACTATTCAAAACTCAACATCTTTGGGAAAATATACCCGTCTCTTTAAACTCACATTACGAGACAAATAGATCATCTTTGATTCCGGATACATCGGTTTTTTACAATTTATTAGCAGACCTTTTAACATTGATAGATGATCATAAAGAAAGTGCTGTATATCACTCAAAAGCTTTGAAAGCCAACCCATTCATATGGGAATCTATTGAAGGATTGAACAAATTGGGCGCTAATTATAGAGTTAAGTCAATATATAAAGTCACATCGGGAGCAAAATTCTCTCTGGGCACAACAAATGATTCACTGAACAATATAACAATGTCAAGTAATGATCCTTATAGTCGAGATCCATTTGGTGATTCTTCAAATATAAATCCACCCCCAAGATCAGTGCTGAAAGCAGAGGGATTTGATTTCGGTAAAGCAATACGGGAAGAAAGTCCTGAGTTCCAAACACCAAGAGTAAAACAAACTGTATTACCAAACGCTCCAACGAGGAAAACAAGATCTTCTGTTTCTAGGCCTGATGCGTTCAAACAACCGCCTTCTGTCTCCTCAGGTGGCGAAAGTATAAAAAGATCATCAAGACTTGCAGCATCAAAAGTGACTTCGAGATTGACTGCCCATCCTCTGTCTAGCGCAACTAAAAATTCAACAAATGTACCGCCAACCATAACAAGGAAAAATTCAGGATCAGAGCATACATTGAGGAAAAATAAAATTTTTTCATTATCATCCAATTCACTAGGAAGTGATAGTTCCAAAAAATCAATTTATATGTCAAATGAAGAGTATGGCGAACAGTACGTGCTCAATCTTTATTCATCTTATGCTAAAGGCTTCAAAGCTATGAGTCGATATGATTCTTTCAAAGCTATAAGGCTTTTGTCAGCATTACCGGATAATCATAAAAATACACCTTGGACATTAAGCAAATTGGGAAGATTACATTTTGATATTGTCAACTATGAAGAAGCTCAAGTCTATTTCAAAAAATTAAAAGAACAAGACCCAACAAGAGTAGAAGATATGGAATATTATTCAACTCTGCTTTGGCATCTACAAGATCAAGTTACGCTTTGTAATTTGGCACATGAATTGCAAAATGTTCAAAAGAACACACCAGAAGCTTGGGTAGCAATAGGTAATTTGTTTTCATTGAATAAAGATCCAGAAGAAGCCATCAAATGTTTTCAAAGGGCTACTCAAATTGACCCTAGATTTGTTTATGCTTATACTTTACAAGGTCACGAATATGTTGCAAACGATGCATATGATAGCGCTTTGGAGTGCTTCAGAACTTCACTTATTTTGGATCCAAGACATTTTAATGCACTTTATGGTATCGGTATGGTCAATTTGAAACTTGGAAATTTTCAAGTAGCTGAATTTCATTTCAGAAAAGCTTCACAATTGAATCCAGTCAATCCAATCTTGATGTGTTGTTTAGGTATGATGTTGGAAAAACTTGGTAAAAGAGATCAGGCATTAGAGCAATATGAGCTAGCTGCTAAATTACAACCGTTAAACGCACTGCCCTTGTTCAAAAAGGCACAGCTGTTATATGCCGAAAATAGATTTGGTGAAGCTCTAGTTGACTTACAACACTTGGAAGAATTGGCTCCTGATGAGGCAAGTGTCCATTATTTGTTAGGTCAACTTTACAAATATGGTGGAAGAAAACTAGATGCTATAGTGCAATACACTGCTGCATTAAATTTAGATCCAAAAGGTGCACCAATTGTAAAATTAGCATTGGAGTCCTTACAGGAGGGTCAAGATTAATGAATTAATGACTTTGTGAAAGGGTATAAAGAAAATGACGATTCAAATGGAGTGCAAATCAACAGTAATGACATATATGTATATGGATTAATCCTCTAATGTTCTATTTAATGATTTCTGATCTTTGTAGTCTGTGCCGGGAACCGTTCAATCGTCATTATCATCGCTACATTTCACTTTTTTTGATATTCAAAACTCCATGTATTCGCTTGTTTCCTAAGAACTAAAAAGAAAGATATGGATCTAAGTCTGCGTAGTCTAGTGACTGGCTTCAATAGCAAAAGTACCAGTCATTGCTCTTTAACAGCTTTTTCATAAGCTGGTAAATTCTCATGTGGCTGAGCGCTTTGGTTCACAGGATGTCCCTTTTCGCTGTTTTCTAAACTCTCATTTTGAATATTGTGAGTACCTGGTATATTTGTGCTGTCATCATATGAAGGTACAGTAGCGCCATTGTAGTTTTTAAATGCATCTGGTGGATAGGTATCCAAAACTTGTTGAGCCAACTGAGGAGGTATTTGCTTTATGTTGGCATATTCATAGGGTGCCGGAATACCTGTCAAAAGACATACAGATACGCTTACATTGACTGATTTACTGCCCCAGCTTTTTTTCTCTCTTGAAAATTTAGCCCATACATCTAGTATGTAATCTAGCTTGATATTACATGTTTCAAATGTTGGACGATCGACATCAACTTTGATAGCGTCCTCGTAAAAACGTCTTGGGATCTCAAGTTGATACGGCTTTGAGTTCGGGGTGTTTCCATGAAGTGGATTTGGCTCCAAATCTGCTAGGTCAAATTCTAACGACAAATCTTTATTCTTAAACAGTGTATATGGCCGCTCTTCTTTCTTTCGACGCTCTTCTGCGATGACATTGAAAACAGCAATCAAATTAACTCCAACTCCGCCAAGGATGAATTGACCTAATCCTGAGCTTTCATTATCAATACCTCTGTAGCGTTCTGGGCCATGCTCAGATGTTAAAAACATTGACAGCTCCACTTGTTGACCCAACTTCAAAAATGGGCTTTGAAGTCTAATCTCAAATGTGAAAGGGACATCGTACTCTTGTGCGAACTTTGGCGCTGGGTCTTTGCTACCCAGTAAGTGCTTTATAAAATGCGATGATTTCTTACGAGTCGATTTTTTTTGTGGTATCTCATAAGATTCTGATCCACTTGGTTTCTCTGAAAGTGCTATTCTTTTGGGTATCTGGTTCGTAAACATAACTTCATCTGTTAAAAAAACTGGTTGTGAATATGAAATGATATCATCAATAGGGTCAAATGATGTAATTATTGGATTTTTATGTTCACTAGGGTTTAATTTGAACCAAGACGCTCTTCTCACTGTAACTTTAACTTGATAATTGACTCGCCCAATGCCTCCTGCACCCATTGAAGGAGGTAGTCTTGTTCGGCCATGAGAATGACGGCTTCTAGTATCTAAAAATGCACAAGTGTTCTCTAGCGGTATCTTGAAATCGAAATTGTATTCATAGTCACCTGGTGTTAAGGTAAATTCCTTAGCATCACTAACACTTCTAACATTTAAAGGTGGAAAGATCACAACATTTTGAAAATCAACGGTATGGGATTCTGTCTTGGTGACAACTCTACTCTGGTTTCCTCCAGTACGTGAGCTCTCCTGAACCTCGAAACGTGACGTAGAAATCCCTTCAAAGGTCACAGTGACTTCCTTGACGGTAATATCTTTCCAAACTTTCAACCGCACTATACCACAAATTGTGTCGAGCGGTGTATACTTGTACCGATCTTTATTGTTCAACTCCAACGTAATATCAACTGTCCCTGAACCCATTTTCAATCTGGTTCCTGGTGTCTCGCATTCTTATATGTGAGATGGTATCTCAATTATATAAATAATCCCTTGGTTTTTGTATCTCCGGTAAGTTGTACTGTTTTAGGCGCCTGGCTCAGATTTGATCACTGCATCATAAAATGAAGGCTTATAACAAATAACATTGGAGCGACTCTGGGAAAACCCGAGAACAGACAACTTCTTCTGTGAAAATAAAATATGTTAGGGTTGTAACACGGCCCTGGTTATTTACAATTTGATAAGCATTTAAATGTTCTACAAAGGCAATACCAAACTTCTATTTGGCTACATTTTCAATTCCCAAACCGTTATCGGCCTTTTGTATTATTATGATATATGGTCTTCAATGCGGACATTCTTTCTGAACACAGTCCATCTTGAAACTCTATATCCAACTCTTAGCCAGTTTACACTATATAGATGGCCATTGGAATTGATCAAGAATCAATCTGAAGTCTGCGCATTTTCCACTATCTCGAATCATCGTTTATGGGAGTCGAGTAGTCATTGTTGAACCACATATGCCACTGCTCAAAGCCGTTTCAAAAAAACTTAGGTATACCCTGTAGCATCTGCATAAGTTGGTAAGTTGGCTCTAGCAGGTATACTTTCACTTGCCATCGGAGGGGGTATACCTCCAATCAAATCGATCCATGTATTAATAGAGACTTCTTTCAATTTCTTTGAATCCTTCGTTTCTGCAAAACCAGCGGTCATTTTCAATTTATATTTCCTTTCAATGTTACAAGTTTTAAAATTTGGAACTAAAGAATAAGGAATAATCGCATTTGAATAAACTGACGTTGGAATTTCTAGTTCATGCAATGCAGATCCCGTCTGCTCATTGATAGCTTTTGATTTTCTTGCATAAGCTAGATCCAGCTTCCCACTGACTGAGAGTTGACACAATGTTATAACTTTATAGTCTTGTCTTTTGAATTCTTGTGAAACCACATTTGTAACGATGAATAACTCTATTCTTAGTGTTTTGAGGTATATAGCCCCAAGTCCCGAGCTCTCACCGTTCAAGCCTAGGTATTTCTTTGGACTTGCCTTAGAAAGAACGTACAGTTTATATGTTGGAGCTTTTCCCACAGTTTGAAATAGCCCATTGAATCTCGCTTCAAAAAAGAAAGGAACATCATACGCATTTATTGTAGGGGGCTCATTCTTTTGCGGAGTAGGTGGAGGTAGTGGGCTAGGAGGTTGAGGTTGACTGGCATCATCACCACTTCCAAAGAACAACGTCTTTAAAAAACTGGAAGATCTTCTTTGTGGTGATGGAGGCGTTGTATATCCTTGTCCACTTCCATTACTGTAAGGCCTTTGTGGTTTATCTATGATGGCTATGATCTCTGGTATCTTATCCTTGAAAACTTCTTCCTTTCTTATAAAATTAAGCTCTCGGCTTGAGCTGTTGAGATGCTCTAATGAGTCAAATGGTATAAATCTGAAAGGTGAAAACTTTCTAATGTTGGGTTTGATTATTGATGCTCTTTTCACTGTGACTTTCAAGAAATAGTTGACTTGTGCCAGCTCTCCTAGATCTGATAATGAAGGTGGTAATGGACCTTGATTATGAGCAGAATCATATGGATTTGATTGATCTGAAGTTCTTCTTACTATCTGAAATCTATTCGTTATTCCATTTGTCGGGGCATCATTATTACCACATGACGATTCCAAAGGTAGTTTAAATTCAAAATCATATTCATATTCACCAGGTGTTAATGTAAACTCTTTAGCCGAACTAACCTGTCTCACGTTTTTTGGTGGGAAAATAGTTCTGGTTTCGTATAACAGTCTATGACTCTCTAACCTTGTAACTACTTTTTCCTTTCTTTTAACCAATTGTTTTTCTCTAATGATTGACTGGGAAATACCTTCCAGTTTAATCTGTATGCAGCTTAATGAAATATCAGATCTAACGTTAACAAACACTTTACCTCTAATCGTATCAAAACTAGTAAAGATATTTGATGGCCTGAGTTCCTGTGCTTCGATCTTTACTTCACAGGCAGAGACCATTTTGAACACATTAGGAACTTTTGCTTTCTATAACTTGATACGTTGGTATTGCTCTTTATTAGCACGATAATGAATGGTAAATCCGTCAACCGGGGTGGATATAACTAAGCAAAAATCTCGATGGCACTTCACCACTATCGTCCTTCTCTTGATGAATGAAAGTATGCCTTGTCTATTTCAAAAGATGCAGATAGATATAATCTATCTTAAATAATATCAATATAAAGTATCACCTCTTGTCAAGGTTTTTTGCTAATTTCAACCCGATTGTGTGCTTCTCGTAAACAAATTTCAAAATCTACAAAATCTGACATAATCTCCAGCCATTTCTCTGGTTTGGCGTAAACACAAGAGATATTACTACAACTGAAAAGAAGAAAAACCACATTAACGTCATTAAAGATTATGAATCTATACGAATTCACTAGCTGAGTTTCTTAAAAACCTGACAATCAAATAAGTGATATCTGTGATGACAAACTTGACAATGTTTTCCGTTAGAAAATCCACCACTAAATTAAACTGTTCCGTGGTTCCTGGATTTAGTGATATTTGTCTATTTATAGTATTCAGTGTAAATTGTAAATTCTCTATGGCTTTAATGTAATCATGGATAGTAGCTTGATCCTTAACTGATCTAGAAGATGCTGTTGAAGATACAGAGATGGAACGGGAATGGAGGTTAGCTCTTGTTTTGTCAATTGTTGGAGATGGACTAGCTGATAGGCTTTGGTTGGTGCGAATATCTGGATTTAAAGAATGTCTCTTGGGCTTGGATTTGATTTTCCCTCTAAATTTATCCAATATCAGTGAATTTCTCTTTTTTTTCTCGGGTTCTGGGGATGATGGCAATGCTTTGTTGTTATTTTGTACGGGTATCGTATTAGAGTTGGTTTTGCTAATCGGAATTGATGATGAGTTTCTGTTCAATGGATTCTTTAGTGATTCTCTTGAGCTTGTCTTGCATGGCTTTGAAGTCATTATGCTAGAATGTGTAGAGACTGTATCGCTGTCGAATGAAGAATTCGAATTTGGCCCTTCAGTTTGGAAAACATCAAAGGCATCCATTAATTTTTTATAGTACAGTAGCGTTGGCTCTAAAGTTGACAATTTAGTGTGTTCATTATTATCACCGCCAAATTTCCGTAAAAGGGAACTTATCTCTTGAATAATGTTGATTTTCACTGATCCATTCAAAATGGTTTCTGGTTGTTGATAAATTCTTCTATTGAGAAAGATACTTTGGGTTAAAAACACGCCCTTTTCAGATTGATACGATTCAACAATCTTGTTCAATACATATTGTGGCCTTTCAATTCCGCTTTTGGGTATCACTAGCTTGTCTTGAATCGTTGTTGGTATCTCGTCCCACTTGCTGAATAAAAGCTTATCATCAAATGCAGGCGTTATGTTTGAAGTTTGAGGTTTGCAATTTGGACTAGACAATGAATCTTGTTGATCTGTATTGACTTGCGATACTATATTATTAACATCATTGAAATTTTTGGAGTTGATAGAAAAGCTATCAGTTGAACACTCCTCATCGGATTGATAAACTTTGACTAGACCAACTTGAAAATTATTGAAATTACTCGAAGTAAACGAGGGACTCGAAATGATTGATTCTCTTTGATAATGGTGATCAGAAAACACTCTCTTTGGTGGGCTCGTAATGCTATTTTGGTTGTAGTTCATATCTGCATACTTCTCTAAAACTTCCGACGTTAAAGAGTGATTTTGAGGTTTCAGATCTATATTAGATTTTGCAGAACAGACAATAGAGCGTATATGTAGTAACTTTTCAACAGTTCCCAGTGAACCTTTTTCGATCTATTCAAAAACAATTATCTTTTAAGAGCACTCTGTGTGACTTTAGTCGTTAAATTTGTAATAAGGAACGATCTCTGCTTTTTGGAATGTGAGGCTTTAATATTGGAAAGGTGTACCTGACTGGAGATAAAATTTGAAATTGAGCCTAATCAAAAAAAAAAAAAAAAAATTGGCGAAAAATGGATAATTGACGGAAGAAACGATATATGGGCTTCTTCTGTTTCTTTAGACTACTCCCGTATCTATTGGTTTATTGCACGATGAAATTTGAAAATATAACAAAGCTTTGTATGTGGAATGTTTTGATGTATATTAGTGTTTTACTCCTCAGCGGTTTTACTCAAACCAAAATAGTTTGAACTCTATTCCAAAAAGCGTAATTTTTGATCACGTGAAAGTGCTTTCCACTCTGTCTTGAGGCGTAACTGGGGTCGAGGTACAGCGTATTAAGGGGGTGGTCTATCAAGTTGTCTCTGAGTATTTGGAGGGGATCTAACCTTCAATATTCTACTCAAAATTGTAGTTTTCTGTCCGGCTATTGAATTGCAAATGTTGGTGATGATTTTGTTAGGATGCAGGAAATGCTGGAGATTAAAGGTTGTTGCGGCTCATCTCAAAAAACAATAATACACACAATATGGTATATAACAAGATAACAACCAGTGATCTTTCTTGAAACATCAGAGAGAAGGCAGCGGTAAAGTAATCATGGCACTGCTATCACAATCCAAGAGGCCCAAATTTTTATTTTCATTACACATACAAGAATTAGCAAACATTCCAAAAGTGTCTGGGGCTTGTTATGTCAAGTGGTATTTGAAAGATTCCACAACTCAACAGATTAAAGGCCGTACTCAAAAAGTTTCTATCAAGGATCATAGAGCTTATTGGGGGTACGACTCTGAAACATTGGTCAAGATAGGAATCAATAGAAACAAAGTTTTACAAGACAAGATTTTGGTTTTAGTGGTCTATGCTGAGAATTCACATCACCACCATCACCATCAAAGAACTCACTCAAGGGATACTAATTCCAGCTTGCATCCAAACCCACAAAGCCAGCTGGATCACCGCCCCGTGATCCCTATGGAAAAGCTCGAACACTTGGATGAAAAATTCATACCCAAATCTGATCAAAAGACAACATTGGGCAGAATTGAGATAAACTTAGCGGAGTACGTTAACTATGAAGAACCAACATCGAATAGATACCTTTTACAACAATCCAAAATCAATTGCATTCTCAACATCAGAATAGGCATGGAACTGATCAAGGGGGAAAAATCAGACTTTATTGCTCCTTCTTTGAAAAATTCAAACGTTTTTAAAGGTATCTCAAATGTTTTCAATGAAACATTCACCTCTCATGAAAGTGTAACGGGACAAAGCTCGCCCAACACATCATATAAGAAAGCTAATAGCGCCTCAGGAATGAGTAGTTCAGATTACAAAAATCATAGATCAACAATGGCTATAACTTCGGATCCCATAGTGGCTAAATTATATGAAAAAACTTTTGAAATTTCATGGGATCCAAGACCTGGGGAATTTACCGCTGGTGAAAGTATTGATGATATATTCAATGGTGGTGACGGATGGGCTAAGAATGAAGAAGGTGTTAATTTAATTGACTTGGATATCAAAGCTAACCAAACTAAAAATACGCTGTACCAAGTCGTTGATCATAAAGGTGAAACTACAAATCCGATCAAGGAATCAGATATTCGAGAAGACTTGAAAAGTTGGTCTATCAATCATATACTTCCTTAAAGAAAACATGAACTTTGGGGTTGAGAAATTGAAGAGTATCAGCTCTAAATTGATTTGATGAGCTCTATATCATTGCAGTTGTTTGATGAGATACCTGATGACGTTGTAAGAAACTCGCAGAACCCGTGTCTCTATACAGCCTGAAGCTTTTGAGATATTTATGTCTATTGTCAGATTTTGCTGTCCGAGGCCTTGGCATAGCGAGAATATCATCTTCTGGTGAGGTACTAATATGAGCTGTTAAATGTTGCTTCAATGAAGATTTTTTGGAAAGATTATTAACTGAGTGGTACATCTTGATTCTTTTGGATAACCTTTCGGGCAGCTTGGAAGATTGTTCTTGAAATTCAGAACCAGCATTGGATACATGAGAATGATCGAATTTTTGTTTGACTTTAGACAATACTGTTGAACTTCTTTCTGACAGTTGTGATGATTGCTTAGTTAGTAAGGATGACATTGATCCTGTGGAGGCCCTTCTCGAAGATGTGTTGCCTTTCTGAATTTTATTGAGTAACGAAAATAGCGTTGAAGAAGGCTCTGGTGGCATTCTTTCCAACTTATTGTCGTCAAACTCAAAAGGTTCGATATCACTAAAGCTATCAACACTTTGCTGAAACCTCAACGGTGACTCGTATATTGGTGCGTGAACACAATAGCAATTCCTCCTTGCACATCTCGACGTCTCATCAAAATTCCCAATGATACACCTATACCTTCTATCATCATGATATCCTTTAAACTTTTCCCTTTTGATATACGACGTTTCGAGTCTAGGTGTCGCTTGAATTTTTAGTGTCCCGTTACAACTCGGTGTTGTTATACTCGTTGAACCAGTATTAGTGAGTTCATTGTCTAATATATTAGGAATGAGAGGATGGTCTTGTGACAGGCAGGTTAATTCACTCGAAAAGCTGTCGTTTATAGTATGAACCAGTTCTGGCTGATAGTTCAAACAGTCATCTTTTTTCACCTCAAGTTTGATATCAATTATTTCACTGGGGTCAGGACTAGTTGAAAAATTGGGTGCGCTTTTGTTCGGATAAAGATAAGTATATGTATCTTTATCTTCTTTATCTTGTTCATCAGAACCTTCACCAGATTTCAAACCGTTTGCGCTGATGTACAGCCAGTGATCATACTTCTTAATTGAATTTTGTCCCCTACTTATAGATACCCTTTTAATAGATCTTTTTTTTGCGTTCATTGGACGGTCACAAAATCAAGTCAGCAAAAGTTCAAACTATATATTTATGCAAAATGAGTTAGCGAGATGAAATATATGGTTTTGGCCAAATATCAAATTGTTAGATGTTGTGGATTGTCGATATCTAGTTAGTTTTTCAAATGATATATTATAGCGGTAGTTTCTTAATTTTATTTACATAGAATTCAATAATTTAAACTTCGACACAAAGAGACCCAAAACTGGAAACCGCTTTCATTACTCTTTATACACAATGCAAAATGCTATAACCTAAAAAACAAACCTTTAACCAATGACCCAAACATCCAAATGTCCAACAATCCAGTACCACAACAATCAAAGTAAACAAAAAAATTCATGAAATCATATCAGTGCCTTCTTCTTCTTCTTAAAAATACCTAAAGTTGCCTTTTTATAATGTGTGTATTTACGACACAGACTGCATGGACCGCCCACTTTAGTACTTTGCTTTGTTGAACTCAAAGCTTTGAAAACACAATCGCCACAATATATATGTCCACAAGGTAAAATATAAGTACTTTCGGGGCTATCAAAACAAACAGCGCAATGAGCGCTCTTCAAAGTTGAATTTTCACTATGGGATGTATCTTGCAATTGTTCTTCTACTGTTTTCTGTTGTGTTTCCTTATCTTTATCCTTTCCATCATCTTCATCTTCAGATATAATGTAATACTCTTGAAGATCATCTTCAACGTCTATGATATCTTGATGAGGCTGTAGAGATGCTACTGTTTGATTGCCACTTGGAGTTCCCGAGGCCACTTCTCTAGTTATCAGTACATCATTTTCCTCGCTTGGGTCACTCAAATCGCTCAGAGGTGTAGTTGATCTAGAATTGTTGTGCGTGTATGGGATGTCATCATCTTCTTCATCGGGTCCCACAATATGTTGATCTTGAGTCCTAGAACGTTTGCTTGGAATGCTATTACTCTGGCTCTCTGTAGAACTTTCTCTGTTGCTTCGCGTCCTTTTAGGCATCCTCCTCTGTAGGTTTTCGTCGACTGGAATTGCTATGTTAAAGAGATTAAAAGTTAAAGACTAGAATGTTAAACCAACTACATATAATCAAGGTACACATAATTTGTCATATAATTCCCGCAGATAAAGAAATATGAAAACAAAAAGAAAACATTAGGTTCCAAAATCAAAGTCACGAGGTTTTGAGAGAGGGTCTATTTTCAATATACATCCACACACCATGGGTAACACGAAGTTTGAGCCTTCTGTTGCGCACAACACTTCCTTTTCACCTCTTAAGTACTGCAAATTCGCGAGCACTACAAAATTTTCGGTTTGGCACTTCTGGTTGCGTGCAACAGTCACAGAGTTTTTCATTTCGAGAATTCCAGTATTGGTGTAGTGAGTGAGGGAAGCTCTCTGGTGAAAAATTAATATTGGATTTTCTACATACAACATCAACTAGTAATAGAAGAGTTTAATAACCAGAATATAACATAACAATGTCAGCAAGTGGTGCTTCAGGTAACAAATTTCGTGTTTCAGTATGTCACTTTACAATAAGATGAGTTCAAAAGGGCCATATATGAGTGTTTCATTGTTTCTAGAAAGTACAAATTTTATCATCAAGCAATTTTAACTATGAAAATGTGAATCAAAAGATGATGAATAGAAAATAGTATCAAAATAAAGTAACGTAGTGTCCAATATGTCAGTTTCATGAACAAGAAAGTTTTAAAGCATAGATCTGTCACTTATACACAAAAAGATAGAAGTGCACTTTTTTTATCACAGTATTAGAATCAAAATTTTAAGTTATCAAAATTAGAACAACTGCTTTGGACAATTAATATAAAGCATTTATGGAAACAGATTTGTCAGGAACAAGAGCACTCATTTTGACTTTTTTTAAACACACTCAGATGGAATATTTTACTAACAATTTTATTTTATAGTTAGGTTTACCAACCGGTGCTGTTATCAACTGTGCTGATAACAGTGGTGCTAGAAACTTATACATCTTAGCCGTTAAAGGTGCTGGTGCTAGATTAAACAGATTACCAGCTGCTGCTGTTGGTGATATGGTCATGGCCACTGTTAAAAAAGGTAAACCAGAATTAAGAAAGAAAGTTATGCCAGCTATTGTTGTCCGTCAAGCTAAATCATGGAGAAGAAAAGATGGTATTTTCTTATACTTCGAAGATAACGCTGGTGTTATTGTCAATCCAAAAGGTGAAATGAAAGGTTCAGCTATCACTGGTCCAGTTGGTAAAGAATGTGCTGATTTATGGCCACGTATTGCCTCAAACTCTGGTGTTGTTGTTTAAGATGTTTCTACTGTTACGTTTTTCTGTTATATAAATAATGTCATTTACTGCTATTACCATGGGGAGAGTCTAATACAAGAATATGTAAAATACGGGTTTTTTGACGTTGATAGTGTAGTTTAGTAGTCCACTTTGTACCAGGTAAATATTCGCTATAGGAAAATTTTGTATGAGAAGCCAACTTTTGGTGACGGGCCACTACTCAAGTTTATTATACAAACTTAACTATTATAACTGAAAGATTCTAATTTGAACAACCTTGATCTTGAGTTGTTACTCTAATCTAGCATGTTATAATGTCTAGTGAACCCATTTTTAAGTTATTGGGTAGGTCTGTTTGTCAAAAGAGGGCTCCTTAGTCGTTAATTGAGCATATCGAAGTACTAACAATTATGCCATGAACAGTCAACCTTGAATCAAGCAAGATCAAAGATAGAAACGATGGGTTAGCGGGACTTGAATCATTTGTTGATTCAAACACAAAAATCAATAATAAAGACCTTACCAATCTTTGTCAAGGACTGTTTGGGTTTTTAGAGGCTGAACATTCAGCTTATAAAAAAAATCAAACAGCCGCCGTGGAAAGTAGGTTACAAACATCAAGCTTTATATTACGGAAAGTTATCGTACAAAATGTCAAGCGGATGAAATTCAAACTGGTGAAGGAAGTGCTTAATAGCTGTAAAGAATGTCTCCTCAGTAGTGATGATGAAGCTATACGACCAATGATTTTGAACATATCGAAAATTGTACATACAATCATTGCAACAGATGAACATAGAGATCATATCAGTAGTAACGATTGGATAAGGTTACTTGAGGTGATATTGAAAGTTTTAAACAATCAAATCAATAAAAGTATGACTGATAAGTTTGTTTCAGAGCTACTGAGTGCTTTGAAGATAATGGTTATCCATCCTCAAATGATTATTGAGGATCTAGGCTACGATCTAACAGATTTCTTGGTAAAATACTACAGCACGATGAAAAAGGAAAACTCACTGACCTCAACGATCTTGGAGATAACAAATCATTTGGTAATATTGATGAGTACCAGTAAGGTACGGTATAGTGTGAAGCTGGTTAAAACTGTGGTCAAAGTTGCTGGACCAATGATTAATACAAATTATGAATCTTTGAAAGACCAATTGCTCGTTTTTGGACTACTTTTTAGTGACTTCATCTGCGAGAACCTACCCAAGATGGTCGATGTTGAAGATTCCCAAGGCGGGTCGATGGAGGACGATGGTGTTAGGGACGACATGATCTACTGGTTAGATCAATGGATCCAACTATCGATAAGGAACCCATCAGAGTCACTTTCCTTATACGATATTACCTTTTCAAATGACTACCTTGCAGGTAAAACTTGGTTTGACTTTGGTGGTATAAGACTAGCAAAAAATGGTAATGTGAGGGCATGGTTAAGCACCCTTGCTATAACCAATCTCATTCAAGCCATTTTCCATTTACAGAAACCCCAGAGACTGATGATTGAGGATTCCAATAAAAAGAGAAAGCTTGACGTCACGTCCTACTCTTCTGTCATCGAACGTGCGAATGATTCATTGGAACTTCTTGACCACCTTTGTCATTCAGGGGATGTTCGTTTGCGATATTTGGGCTTTCAATTGTTGGTATTTCATATTTACAACCATAGAGTCAACTTGAACGCTTTCAAATTTGATAAAATCATGGGTTTTTACGATAAACCTGAAACATCAGGGTATGTCTCTCTTCTCTTTGGATCTCTTATACATCACGGATGGGATATTGACACAACCCAGCTGTCACAACTCTTACGAATTAATCTTCAAAATCTTAAGGATAGATCATTGGTCAATGTTGCATCTCAAGCAATTATTCAAGTTCTAAGTGTCTCTGGGTATACACCTGCTGAAGCATCGCTCAAACTTCAAATACAATCAATGTTCGAGTTTTCAGAAATCAACGGGCCGGTAATAATCACAGAAGACACTTTAAAATTTTGGGTCGTATTCTCACGGCTGCGGAAGGATTTCAAATGTGGTGATAGATGTGCTGGAGATAGGATTATTGATTGGCTTTTATCTAAATGGAGTTCTGAATCCATATCAAACGCCTCATGTTTTGCACATTTCGTATCATGGCTTGCTGGCTCTGAATTTTCCTATCGAGACGCTGGTGTTAGTTTTGAGAACCATTTTCACAATTTCAACTTACAGTGGCTGAAGAGAAGCAAATTGGCGCACTACATCCTTTGCCTAGAAGATCATTCTAGAGAAACTAGGGCAGCTCCGGTTTTTGAACTTTACAGAAATGAGGTCGACTCTGAAGCTTTGACAGCAGTGATTGACAAACTACTGAGTTCCATGGAATCGTTTGACTCACAAAGAGACTCAAAAAAATTGTTCAAGTTGGTGAAAGACTCATATCATATATATCAAATAATTCATAAAGACCAGTTGTTGAATAGCTCTTCAGAACGACTGAAATATGACATTCGAAGATATTTAGAGAATTTGGACTCAGAAAATGTTGAGTACATTAACGAAGCTATTTTTCAGCTTATTGAATGCGAACCATTGAATGAAGCTGGTGATTTTATATTTGACTGTTTTGATATTCAAGAGATAATGTTAGGTTACAAGAAAGCAAGTGAGAGCTCTAAGATTGATCGATCCAGCGTAGATGCCCCAATGTCATCAAATGATTTTGATGATTTTGGTCATATCAGAAAGGAAGTCAACGACACTGATTCACAATCAAGTAAATCCTACACTGATGTTGCTAGTTACAAAACTCATGAACAAAAGCTATTGGAGTTTATAATTTTGTTTTATTCACGCTTCTCACACAATACGAATCTCAATACTACAGTTGACCAGGCTATAAGATATTTAGAAGGACTTGATTCTGAACTTTTCTCCGATGCATTCTTTACATTGCTTCAGTATCTAGAAAAAGTTGATACCACCAAAATTCAAGCTTTGTTAGTTAGCAAACTGTTGAGACTACTTGGAAATAAATTACTCTCTTCATATAAGCATGAAAGGTCACCTGTCACAATTATTTTAGCGTCAAAATTATTCATTGTATTCACTAAACCTTGGGTTCAAAAGCTTGGTGAAGACTGGACATCTGATTACTCTGATATGTTTCAATGGTTGGTAAAATTAGCTGAAAAGGGACTCATCTCTGAGGAAATTTCGTCTTACTATTTCACTAGGTCAATCTTTCTCAAAATCCAACATGAACCTAATGCAAGCCTTCAAGAAGCTGGTATAAACATGTTTGAAAGGTCTTCCAATCTGTGCAAAAGTATGCTTTGTCATGAAATAAAGACATTGATTAAGTTGGTGCCGTTCAATGAACAAGCTTTTTGGTTTGAGGCCATCAGTAAAAGCTTTCACAATCCTCAAACCTCGGACGATTTGGCCGCTACTTTTTCGTTCATCCTATATGAACTCAGTCATGTTTCATATCCAACACTCATACATAGTATGTGTCAGTTACTTTTCAACTATGGATACCTCCACTTTAGGCCGTATGTTGAAAATGTGTTTCCAAAGCTTTTTGATGCTATTAGATCCAACAAATTGGCCACTTTTGATATATTCAAGTTCTGGTTTGATAACGGAAGGGAATTTGATGCTTTTCCCTATGTTTTACTGGGAATCAACACATCCGCTGGGTTTCTCGAAAAGCATGCTTGCACCTCATATGCGCTACTTGTATCCAATAGAAGGACACATACTGGCTTGATTGCTAACAACAATGTATTAGGAGGTAGAGTTGATGAATCAGAACTTCTCCTTGATACGCTCTCCTATAGTGTTCCATTATCTTTCACTAAAGGTGGTCGAAAAGGTGAGATTTTTAGCATACTCAGTGACATCTATGACTCCAGTCTGATAGAGCACCAAGCAGTTCTACTAGTCCGAAATTTTTTGGATATGTGCGACTACTCTAAATTATCTGATTTTACCAAATATTTGCCAGAGGTGAAAGATCACGAGTACTTGAAATGCCTCTTTTCGAGAGATTGTGCTGATTTTGACCTTTTTCCACTGGTCAATATCAAAATCTCCATGCCTGTTGTCATTCATGAAATCAACCAAATAATTGTTAAGCACTCACCTAACTTTTGGAATCCAGCTGCAGTTGCATTTTTAAGTAAAGGCGCTTTGGAGTCAATAGAAAATACATTCGATCCAATACATAAAAGGCTTTTATTAAGAAAGTTGAAGCTTATTTTTGTTCTTGGTTTCAATGGGTTGAAAAATGACGAACTTTTAGTTTTTTTGGTGGGAAAACTATCAGGCCTTCTTGAGGAGAAAAATACACACAATGATTCTGCTGAAATCATTGGTTTTTTGCTGAGCCTCTGCGACCAAGCTACATCTGAAGAGAGTAGTTTCCCTGAGTTAATATTGAAAATTGTTCTAAGGCTATCCGCATATAAGAAAAGGTTTGGAGATTTAAACGACTCTATCAATGAAAGAATACTTGATATTCACTTGAATGGAGCATATGGAAGGTTTTGGAAATCATTGTTCATGCCAATGATTTGCGTATTGACCTCTAATGAAGCTGACCTTGACGAACTGCTATATTTGGATTTTGATAACGAGGCTGAACAAGCCCATTCACGCTCTAAATATGTCTCCATTCATGACATCCTCACGTTCACAGCGGTGAATCTGAAACCAAGCTCACAGGCACTTGTGTTACAGTCCTTAGAAATATTATTCGATCGGGTTGAAAGACTGAACAGCACAATGTACAACATAAGAGCAAATAGATCTGTTGCCAACCTTTTGAAAAACTCATACCCGTCCAAAAGCACCAACTTTGTCCATTTTAAAGCTAGGTACTTAGGACGATATTACACATTGACCGGTGATTCACTCGATTCATTTAACCAAGAGATAACAAGAAGTTTTGAAGAGGTAATTGAAAAAAGAAGCGCAACTTTGGAGTCTTTATCTGACGCACTTCTAAAAAGGAGGGATGAAACGCAAGATGTGAGAGAGGCCATGCTAATAGACAGTTACTTTGGTGTTGGGCTTTACGAGTATAATCGTGGGGGCTTAGCAAAGTACAACATGATGAGTTTTGATATTCACTTGAAACATCTGGTGAAGCACTTGCTTCCATTGGACTTGTTCATTTTTCACACCATACATTCCGACTCCATCAATGTTATACCATGGTCTCAAATTGCCTCAAAATCTAAAACTGAAAATGAGTCAATTGCAATTTGGTGTCGTGATATCATTCTTTCAGTGCTTAGCTACTTGGACAATGAGTCACCTCTTTACAAATCCTTTTCCGTGTATTTGTATCACTTTGCAGACTTATCAGAGTCAATATTTTGTGACGTTTTACTGTTTTATTTAACGCAGAGTAGAGCAGCAGAAGAAAAGCTTTTATTGAAACTAATCAAGAGTGTTATAAACAGTTCAGATCGTTCCGAATTCACTAAAGGAAAAGTGAGATTAATCTTGAAGCTTTTATACTTTATAAATATTGGAAAAGATGATGTTAAACAGTTCAAAGACATTTTCAAAAATTTAGATACACAACACATTTATCAAATCGCTTCTGATAACAGTATGCCAAAGTTTGCACTTTTGATTTTTGAGATGTTTTACACCGAATCAAGTAGCAAATTACAACGCTCTTGGACTGAAGACTCAAAAACATTGGAGCACATTTATCAGCAGTTGGATGACAAGGACTTATTTCAAGGGCTTCCAATCCAGCCATCTCTGAGCTACGCAATGGAATCAATCGACCGAGAAAACAAAAACAGCTGGAAAAATGTCGTTTTCAGCAGTGCCAACTTGGACTCTTCAATCACACTAAGAGATTATTCAAATTTTGATTTATATAGTGCGAGAGAAATGGTGCTGAACTCTTTCATCAAAAATAATCTCCTGGGATTATCAGATATGTTGAGCGATCAAATTCAACCTCAAGAGCGTTTTGCAAAGAGCTATGAATGGAGTTGGAAGCTCGGTCAGTGGAATTTACCAACCACAGAATTTCCAAAATCTGAGGACGAGTTTATATATTGCTGTCTCAAAAGTATTGATGAGCCAACATTAGCTAAAAAGTCTTCAATTGAACATTACATGGGAAATGTACTAACTTTACAAAATCATAAGGAGTTCAACTCTACGAAAACTTTAGCATCTCTTTTTAATATGGAAATGATTCAAACAATCAATAAATCCAGCCTCATTGAATTCAACGAAGATTTTTTGGCTTGTACAAATGAGTGGTTCGCTTTGGCATCGTTCGCAGATTTTGAGAATTTGCTTCTTACAAGAAGGATCTCTTTTGAAGGAGGTGAAGTTGATTGTGGTAGTACTGAAAAGACTCTCTTCCGAGCTTTGGAGGTTCAAAGATACACGTCTTTTGCTAGAGCAAATGGAGAAATCCAAAGGGCTACAAACTCTTCGATGCTTTTGGATAAAATTGTCAAGATAGAAACTGACTTGCATGTTCGAAAATATTTGTCTAAAATTTCTTCGTTTGAAGTTGCATGTACGCTATGGGATCAAGGAGAGGCTGCCATTTCAATCGAAATGTTGAAGGACAATTTGAAAAGTGATGTAACAAAACCTAAGAATGTGTTGATTTCTGGCCTTGAAATGACTGATTCAGTAGTAAATGCTTTTTTAGTTAAATGGAGCTCAGAGTCGAGACAGGAAAAATTTGAGAATATAATGCAGACCTATGTTCAAAAAGCTTTGGATGGCATCCAAGATGTGACATCACCAAAAGACAAATCAAAAGTTTATCATATCTTGGGTCATTTCTGTTATAAGCAAACTACTCTTCCAGGCACTGAAGAAGAAGTGCAGAGGCAAAAAAAACTGTTGAAAGATAAACATGCTGAGCTTCAAGAATTGAAAAGTATTATTCAAAATAAAGCAACCCCTGCTGATGAGAAAAAAAATGCCAAAAGATATTTTCAAAGGATGCAGCTACAGTATGAAGCAGATAAAGAATCTTGTAACAATTCATTCAACAATAGAATAATATGTACCGAGAATGCTTTAGAGTTTTTTTTGAATGCAATTTATATTGACGACTCTTATGACGATGAGGACATTGACAAGATTTGTGCACTTTGGTTAGAATACTCTGATGATGACAACATTAACAAAATTTTTGGGAAATGGATTAGTAAAATTCCATATCACAAATTCATATCATGGTTAAATCAATTAGTTTCACGTCTTGCTGATGAAACCTCCAGTTTCCAAACAAATTTACAAAATTTATTAGCACAAATTTGCTACAAGCATCCATACCATTCGTTGTATTTTCTTATGAATTTAAGGGTTCATAAATTATATCAAATTTCTAGGACAGATACCACAATTTACTCAAGAAGTGCTGCCGCTGATATTTTATGGAAACTTTTGAACTCCAAAGGTGGCTCATATCAAAAACAAATTCTTGATCCAATACAAGCTGTAAGTTCTAATGCATTGACTTTGGCTACTGAAAAAGTTCCTAATAGTGGTGTGAAACAAATGAAATTGGATAACCTGAAAATTGGTGATTTTTGGATAAATCAGTTAAAAGACTTGAATATTCCATTACCAACTGCGAATCAATTGCCTATTGAACCGAGTGGTGATTACTCAACAATTCCAAGGATCATGAATGTATCACCAATACTACAAATTTCGTCATCTGGTATTAGTTTACCTAAAATTATGAGGTTACAGTTATCTGATGGTAGTAAACAGAAAATGTTATTTAAAGGCTCAACAGATGATTTGAGACAAGATGCAATTATGGAACAAGTTTTCGAAAAAGTTAATACAATTTTAAGAAATGATAAAGAAACAAGGAAAAGAAATCTTAAGATGAGAACTTATAAAGTTGTTCCATTAGGTCCTCAAGCTGGTATGATTGAATTTGTTGCTAATTCAATTGCATTAAGTGACATTTTGAGACCTTTACATTCTAAAGATTCCATTTCATTTAGTGAAGCTAGAGAAATGATGAAAAACTGTCAATCATCAGGAACCAGGGAAAGATTAAACGTCTATTTAAAGATTTGTAAAGAGACGCAACCGGTATTTAGGAAATTTTTCATTGGTACATTTAAGAATATTGATGAATGGTATAATTCTAGACAAATCTATACAAAGGGTATTGCAACTAATTCTATTGTGGGACATATATTAGGATTGGGTGATAGACATTTAAATAACATTTTAATTGATAAAGAAACTGGTGAACCAATACATATTGATCTTGGTGTTGCATTTGATCAAGGAAAATTATTACCAGTACCTGAATTAGTACCTTTTAGATTAACAAGAGATATTGTTGATGGGTTAGGTATAACTGGAGTTGAAGGTAGTTTTAAAAAAAGTTCAGAACATGTTTTCAGAGTTTTAAGAGAAAATGTTGAAAAAATTGTTGGTATATTAAATGTTTTGAAATACGATCCACTTTATTCATGGGCCATATCACCAATTAGGAAAAAAAGGTTACAAGAAATTGAAAACCATAGTGTTTCATCAAAGTTTAATTTTGAAGGGGATGGTTCAGATGCATCTAGAGCTGTAAAGGGGGTAGAAACCAAATTAAATGCCAATGGATTAAGTGTTGAAGCTAGTGTTCAAGAAGTTATACAAGAAGCTACAGATATTAAAAATTTAGGAGTTATTTATTTAGGTTGGACTCCCTTTTATTAGCATATTATGGCATATATATATAAGCATATATAGGCATGGGCATGTATAGATAAATACGAACTTATGACAATTCATAAAAGTTGAAGACAGGGTCTTTTAATTTATCCACCTTGTTCTGTGTTTCTATTTTAGTACTGGACTCTTTTGCTAGTCTTATCGCAAATCTCTTTGAATATGCCAATTTTGACACAAAATGTTATGGCAGAGTGTGAAAGTACCATACCACAATATCAGTATCTAAATGGGTAAAGCGGGAGCCTGTATTTTATAGTAAGGCTATGTAACAACCACTCATCAGACTGACAGAGCTACATACATCATCTTGACTGATATATTGCTTTCCTGTCATTTTACATAATTGTACGAAACTTCGTGGTTTCAGTTAAAAGATCAACTAAACATAATTTAAAATTGCTTACATTGGCATTCTGGTTTGGACAGTAGCTTATTATAGATATTACTCAGTGATTATGTAATATATTAGAGTAATCAGTAATTGAAATGTTTAATTTTACTTTAAAATTGTATATACAATTCGGCGGTGTATATTATAAAAGTACAGTGGAGTGATCATAGGGTAGGTAATTATAGGTATTTATTAGTTCAGTGTGTTTTGAGCATTATTAAATATTTTTTTTCAGTGTTACTTTTTATCTACAATTAAGCCCCATTATAATATAATTCACTACCGTATACAAGAGAACCTCAAATTAACATGGAATTAAACTTTTCCAAAAACCCTTGATTTTCACTCAATAACTTAACTCTACTATCAGGAGTAGGGAGTAAAGGAGCATGTGCTATACAACCTAGCATAATTTCAACAGTACTGTACTTTAACTAGCTAATCAATCTCTTCTCTCTCTCGCCCATAATCGGATACCAATGACATCAGTAATTACATAAGCAATTACTAAGAGTAGTGGCAGAAAAAAAGAAACGCGGGCTGTGATGGGCTGTGGACTTGTCGTTTACGTTTACGGTTTCAAATGGCAGAGTACAAAGTGAGAGTGAGTACTAGTAATAAGCAATAGTGAGATCCGATTAACTCCAATTTCACAGTTTAATGGTACACTTTAGACGATTCTAATTTTAGTAAATACTATTAGTCTGATGATAATTTAACCTATACTAATTATCAATAGGCTGTAAATCAGGGGCAGAGTGAGTTTTGTCCTCCAAGTCTCAGTCGTACAATTAAATCATAAACGGTCATTGTGAGATTTTTGTTACTGAAATTTTGAAAGGCAGTAATTATGCACATTGCAGCTACGAAATCTATGAAACGATAAATGTGGGTTAATTATGATGTAGTTATCTCAATAGAGCATTGGGTAATTCATGTATATATAAAGGACTGGAAATCCCAATGAATGTTGTTTGTAGTGTTTGTAGTATATGCCTAAACAGTTACAACTACAAGTACAACTACAACTAAATCATGACTAAAATTTGTTTATTCAACAGCGTTCAATCAGTTCTAATCTTGGTATTTCTGATATATACATTTAACTCACTTATAATACTTGGTTTCAATAGTGTGAAAAATTTACTGATACATGAAAAATCCAAGACAATTGATGGTGGTAATTGTGATCCAAGATTTATGAAAGGTTCAAATGCGAAGCAAAATACTGCGATAGTAATGGAAAAAGCTAATCGTAAACTATTACATATTTCAAGTTGATACAGTCTCATTTATGACTAAAACTATAACACTATACATTTTGAAGATATACTATATATGAAGTTACGATCGCTATGCTGCAAATTTTTATTTACGTTATGATATATGACTTTTAAAACTAGTTAAAATTTCATGTAGATTTATGACATAACAATCGTCTATTTTGTTTAGTATTCATAGATAAAATCTCTTTCCCTTATACAATTTGATCTGTGTTTCCTCTTCTGCCCCTTGGGTATCACATCGTAGTACTATATCTAACAATCCGTAAATTCAATGGGAAAAAAAAGGGTAATAAAAAAGAAGTAAATGTATAAATAAAATGAAGAAGATAAAAAAAATAAAGAAGAATCAGAAGGAGAAGAAAACACACAGGTCATAAGCATATTTTGAAAGGGAATAAGTTCAAGATGGAAATTGGCAAATTTTTTATAGTGAGCTAATTATTCGATCAACTCGACATAGTTACTTGGACAAATACCAATTTCACCATTTGATCTTTTAGCTTGCCACCATCTTGAATGGATATCATTAACTTTTAACAATTCACCTTTTTCAAAAGAAATTTCATTTTCATCTTCTGGACTTGATTCATAAGAATATAAAGCTCTTGCAGTGTATGGGAAATCATCAATCACCAAGTGAGTATCTGGATCACCTGTAAAACTCATTGAAGCCTGTTCAGGAATTGGAGTTTCAAATCTTGGTGTAGTGTTTGTATTTCTTTCACTCAAGTTTTCCAATCCATTTAATCTTGTTGAAGAGACGTATTTTTGATTTGAAATTGATGAACCTCTAAAATCTTCATCTAGATTATTTGGATTTGAATTTATATAGTTTGAGTGATAATTTCCTGATAGATGACCATGGTGACCAAATGGATTATTTGAAGATCTTGGACCTCTTAAAGAGAAAGAATCGATCCATTGGTTAACTGGAGATGAGTTATCACCACCATAGTAGAAAACCCAAATCAAATTAACCATTGATAATAGTATAACACCAGCAGAAGCTGCAGCTTTTTTAGAACCTGAAGCGTAGACTAATCCAGTAGCTGAATTTGTTGTATAAACAAAGGCAATACCAAAAGCTGAAGTTAAAAATGGTTTATATTGATCGATAAGATCAAATATATAGAAAGAAAACAACATTATTAATAAAATTAACTCAAATACAAGCCCCCACCATGTAAATCTTGGGAAACTTTCACTTATACTTGATGCGATTGAGCCTGCAAATGCTATAATCCATGATATGAACGCTATAGATATTGTGGAAATTGCAAAAGGATCTGTTGATATGTTTGAAAAACGAAATCTTGAACCTGAATCAGGTTTTTCTAAACCCATCATTTACCAATATATATATATATATATATATGTGAATGTGTGTGTGGTTTGATCTGTATGTGATTATAACTCAAATTCACGTAAATTTGATCAGCTGAATGTGAGTGGCGCGTACGTGATGAAGCAGTATAATTTATCCTAGCACCTTATCCCAGTATACTATCCCAATATATATACACCAATATAGATATACCAATATAAATACACCAGTGTGATTAGTTCAGTGTTATCAAGTTCTTGTAAAAGTCTAGAATTTGGAAACGCGATCTTGTAAAGCGGAAGACAAAAATGAGATCAACACTGAATTTTTGAACCTTTTAACTGAAGAAAGCAAATGGTCCGCCGGTAATGATTGAAAATGTCTTGTAAATGTTTTCTCAGACAATTGTAAGTACCTTGCCTTCTTATTTGATCAATTTAAAACTACCTCACTTCTTTATATCTCTTGTATGTTCTTTTATTGTTTACGAACATTTTTTATTACAATTTTTTTTTTTTTTTTTTTTTTTTTTTTTTTTTTTTTTTTTTTTTTTTTTTTTTTTTTTTTTTTTTTTTTTTTTTTTTTTTTTTTTTTTTTTTTTTTTTTTTTTTGGTGTTTATGTTTTTGCGTAAAACATTTGCGTAATTTTTTTTTTGGTTTGAAATGTGAATTTTGATAATTTGCGTGATTTGGATTACTACATTCGGCAAGTTTGGTGAATGGATGCGGTACAATGGTTATTTGCGCGAATATTTGCACAAGCAATTACCCGTTTGGGAAGAGGACTAGTAAGTATTATTACAAGTGTATATACTCTCTATACAACACTGGAAAAGCACGTTAATGAGAAGCACCAAGGAATATAGTGGCAGATAAACAGATAACCATGACCAGGACCCCCCAAACAGAAAGCGCCAATGCTAAAATCTTCAAAATCTTAGTTCTTTGAGGAATATCTTTAAATGAACCATTAGAAGCTTCATCAATATATTCAGATCCAATTAGTTTATAGCCAAAAATCCCCGGTAGTATGAATGAAATGGATGTAGAGCCAGTTGATCCGACAAATGCCAAGACGTGTGCTAAAGAGGTAACACTGATAGCTATTAAGTAACTCATGATTAAAATAATTGAAGTTATAACAATGAATCTTGTACCTTTTAAAGGTGAAACTGCATGACGTGGAGAACCTTCTTCTACTAATCCATCTTGGTAATCATAATCAATCAACTGATCACTTTCATCACTTTGGTTTGAATTTGAATTGGTGGAAACTTGTCCCTCTCTCGTATTATTTGTTCTAATGGAAGAATTTGAAGTTGCTACTCTAATTTTTTTTTCAACTTGTTTAAAATAATGTAGAATATGATTGACTGAAGCTCTTGCCGGGTGACATTGTAATGGGAACGATAACATCACAAGGATAACAATTGCAATTCTACCTATTGTTGATGAAATAGCATGTGAATAACCCACTATGACATTTGGTTCAACATTATCACCAAATGATAAATAACCTGTTACACCAACAAGAATGTATAATGACATTGCAATTCCAATAGCAGATCCGATAACTTTATTTATATTTTTATTGGACTTATCCTCCAATTCATTAACCAATGAAAACATATTTTGATGACATGTATAAGCAAATACAAAAATAGGGAAACTTGCAAATATTGATGATATAGTATAAGGCTTGAAAATTCTAACAGGACCTTTATCCACTATATCATTTTTGGCAAAATGGACAAACACTAATATCACAAGATAAATAACCGAAGATAATGCAATCATCGATGCATATTTTAAAGAATCTAATTTTTTAAGAAATGATAGTGGAACCACAATAAGGATCATGAAAATTGTAATCCAAAAATTTCTTTCAATCAAGATCCCATGTTGATTTATAAACTCTTCATTTGCTAAAGACTGAACAATCTTGGGGACTAAATCGCCAATAACAACCAAATAAGAAATTCCAACACCAAAGCATTTTATTGCAATTGCCAAATCGAAAACAACACTTAACTGAGGATAAGTCAATTGGGACAAGGCGAAAAATGAAGCTTCACCACTCTTGACATACTTGGAGCATTGACTTTGTAAATAAAGTCCAAATGATGAAGTTATCGCAGATGTGATAATGACTATGATACCCAATACGATACCATCGGCTCGAATCGCATAGGGCATGGCAAGCATACCAGCTCCGATGATTGTATTCAAAAGGTTGATTGCAGCTGACTGAGCTGTTGATTGACTCCCCATTTTTTCACCTCTTCGCTTCTTGAATATAGTTCGATTTGTTCTAGTTTTGGTTATCACTTGGTTGGAAGTTTGGAATTATCTTCTTATCAATACACTAAAATTCCGAGAATCTTTCAAATTCATGTAAAAACACAAAATGATGCAATACCAATGAATTTCATATAAGCATCAACCCGATGATTAGTTTATAGATACAGAGATGTAAGTCTGAACCTGTACTTGTATATTGAGATCAACTAAATTCAGAGACAACTAACTACTCTTGTTATTACAAAATGTTCGTTATATTGTTAAACCGGTCGGTGGTTTCCCTTTGTGGGCGATTCGAGGGATAAACAGTTATACTCTCTACTGAAGCCACTATTGGTACAATGACAAATTTGTTGGTCTATACAAGTGATTCTTTCTAGAATTCATAGGCTGGTGGTAAATCATGAACCAAGTTGGGATTCAGTGCCTTGGTATGGTCTCTTTCGGGACTTTGTAGTAACTCTCTCAGCAATTCTCTAGGCATGTGATCCATAAATCCAGGTTTGATAATAGTTATTAAACTTGGTAATCCATTTGCATCACAATCTTTCTTCTCAGTGGAACATATAGTTGTTACATTAACGGTCCCTTCAACTAATTCCAATTGATTATTTCTCAGCAGATACTCACAAATATCTCTTGTTGAAATATCTGCATTATTTGCATAGAAGAAATTTGGTATACGGTCATTTTTTTCCAGTGTATAATTTGTTATAGCATTACCTGAACAATTCGCCATTATATTATCCATCTCTCTATGGTTATCGTAAAGATGTTGGAACACGTCCTTTTGCATATTTAGTTCAGTTTTTTTCAAAAAATATACTTGTCCATAACGTTCATTTATACTCTTTGAGCCCAAAATATTCTTTGTAGGTTTAATATGTAGTAAATTATAGTTATAAACTCCCTTTTCACGTATATGACACTGTTTCATTTTTTTTTCAAAAGGTATACTTGGATTAAACATTCGATCACCAAAGTCTCCATATGTAGCGAATATAACTCCATGAATTAACTTCTTTGATACTAATAACGATGAATAGACATCAAATTGTCCATTTTCTAGCTGACTCGAATGAATTGGCATGGTATGATTTTTGTGTAGCCAAGTGTAGACTGAACAACCTGATGAGTCCAATACTGATATGAACCAACCCAAGTAGCAGTTTTCCAAAGCTCAAAGTAATTTGATAAATGTTGCAGCGTTAGTGTTTTTTATATCACTTTATCACCATTAAAATCCGATACCCGAAATGGGCTTAGACCCTTATAAAGTAATGATCAACAATTTGGTACAATTTACTTGTCATTGATCAAGAGGTCATGAGAGTATGAGTAGAGAGCTTCAGTTTCCCAGAATCACTAACGTTACTTATATATTGGGCTACGCGCTACGCTGCGCGCTAGGGTAAGCACTAGGCTAAGCGCTACACTACTGACCACATTTCCCAATTTCATTATGTATTTACATGATTATATACAAATCTAAAGATCAATAACCTCTTCTCTTTGCATCACTAACAACATTCATCAATCTCTTGAAACCTTTCATAAATTCAACTTTATTCTTACGTATAGTTTTAGCTTCTCTAGCTTTACCAGGTTTGATATAAAATTTTTGATCCAATTTATCTTTTCTGACATTGTTTGCATTCAAATTACTTTGCAAGGCTCTGAAAGCTGCATTGACATCATGATTAACAACGTTATAGATTTTACCTGCAGTTGGATCTGTTATTCTTAATTGCTTTGCAACATCTTTTGGTTTGGCTTTCAAATCACTTCTTGTCAAGAAGTCAAATCTTTCTTTTGATAATTTTTGATCCCTTGATAGTTGTGAAGCCTTGGAATCTTGTCTTAGACTCAATACATCAAATGTCTTTCTTGATTCTTCTTGTACTGAATTTTGTGATTTAGAAACTTTCTTTAATGCATCCAATAGATATTTACTCTTTGGATTTGTTGGTTCAGCGGTGCTATTGAAACGTATTCCCGACAGCACGGTTCTGCTCTGTATGGCTCGACACCCTAGTTTGAACATCCTCTATTAAAATAGGCTCCTGATATGGTATAAACAGTTCTCCAGTTCATTCTTCCACTGACGTTTTTGATGTTTAATTGAACAAATTTGATATTTTTTCACTTTCGCGAAAACAAAAACAAAATTCACGAGTCACGTGATATATATATATATATTTACTTTCTACTGCAAATATACCAAGTAAAAGTGATTAAATCCCAAAATTAGTATGGGAGCAAATGCTAGTAGAGGTTATTGAGTGGGATCAATCACACAACTGCTACATAAAAGCTATAAATTACCGTATTATTAACCAATTTACTCAGTTTTATATTGTAAAATGTCATTCGCGAATTTATTTATTCTTTTTATATGAAACCAATTTTTTATTCTTTAATTGTTAAAGAACCAAACCAGTTAAAAGTATTAGAGCCTGAATAAGGAATCGTGTTGTCTATATAGCGAAATGTCAAAGGATGCCGAAGTGGCCAATGGCCAAGTGTCCGATGGGCTAGCTGATTCAGCTAACCTTGTTAACCAAGTTGAACAAGTTGGAGAAGAAGTCGGGAAGCTGAATGGTGAGTGATGTGTGGGCTAATGTGTCTTGTGATAAATTGCTAACAAAATTAATGGTGTATAGTTGAAGAGCAAGATCAACAAGACGAAGTTGAAGAGGTAAATGAAGGTACTGGTGATAAAAAGAAAAAGAAGAAGAAGAAGAACAATAAAAAGAAGAAGAAGACAGTAGTACCAATTACTTCAATTTACCCAGATGAGGTTTACCCAGAAGGTGAATGGGAAGAATATAAAGACACAAATAATTTTAGAACCACGAATGAAGAGAAGAGATACTTGGATAGACAAGATGATAAAAAATGGAATAGTTTTAGAAAAGGTGCCGAGATTCATCGTCGAGTTCGTAAAAGAATTAACGATGTTGTTCAACCAGGTTTGAAAACAATTGAAATTGCAGAATTAATTGAAAATTCTGTTCGAACATTTATGAATGAGACAGATACCAAGAAGGCAGGGATTGGGTTCCCCACTGGTGTTTCAATCAATGATTGCGCAGCTCATTATACTCCAAATGCAGGTGATGAAACCGTATTGAAATACGAAGATGTTATGAAGATTGATTATGGTATTCATGTTGATGGATATATAGTTGATTGTGCATTTACAAAATCGTTCGATCCGAAATATGATAATTTATTAAAAGCTGTTAAAGCTGCAACAAATACCGGTATAAAAGAAGCAGGGATCGATGTTAGATTAACAGATATTGGTGAAGCAATTCAAGAAGTTATGGAATCATATGAAATTGAACTTGATGGTAAAACTTATCCTGTTAAAGCGATTAGAAATTTAAATGGTCACAATATTGGACAATTTCAAATTCATGGTGGTAAATCAGTTCCAATTGTTAAAAATGGTGATGAAACAAAAATGGAAGAAGGTGAAGTTTTCGCTATTGAAACTTTCGGCTCAACAGGTCGTGGTTATGTTGTTGCACAAGGTGAATGTTCTCACTATGCCAAAAATGTCGATGCCCCAAATGTTCCATTAAGATTAAATAAAGCCAAGACTCTATTAGCTAAAATTGATGAGCATTTCGGTACTTTACCATTTTGTCGTCGTTATTTAGATAGAGTTGGTGAAGAGAAATACTTGTTCGCTTTGAATAACTTGGTTAAATCGGGCATCGTACAAGATTATCCCCCATTAATGGATTCAAAAGGTTCATACACTGCACAATATGAACATACAATTTTATTACATCCAACAAGAAAAGAAGTGGTGAGTAGAGGTGAAGATTACTAGCCTTGTATATATCGGGAAAACAAATAATAAGCAACAAACTGCTGATTAAATAATGTTAAATGTAATTTTAGTAGTAGTAGTAGTGTGTAATGATGGAGTGTATATATGGTACCGGATTTCAATCCACCACGTGACTATATACACACAAGAGGTATTTTTCTACCCCCGTAATTTACCCGATGCGGTCAATAAATAAATCGTGGTTGTTAAAAATTTCGCGAACTTGAAATTTCTAAAAATCTCAAAATCTCAGAAATTCAAAATTGCGCGTAATCAACAGAGACAACTACAATTTTAGTGCAATCACTTGGAAAGAATTTGATCAATTGTATATTTATTGATTATTAAATCATTAAATTAATCATTATTATCTCCCGTTCCCATTGTTACGTTCTTCATAATCTTTGAATAACTTCTCAATTCAATCCTCCATCAATCAGATTCTGAATCTTTCACCAGCGAAATCAGATTTAAAAGAGATCAAAAAGTTTTTATAACCACAGAACAACAACAACAACAACAACAACAAGTTGAAGAGCTAAGAAAGGAAATTATAATCAAAGCAAATCATGAGTATTGATATCGGTCCAGGAGTTTTGGAATTCAATCGTAAGTGATTTGTAATTGATATTTGATGTTGTTTATTCATTTGTTTATTTTCGCCCTTTTCGTTGTTGATGATTTGGCAGCGAGAGTCTGTAGGGGCTATAAAACCACATGAACATGAACATC
The DNA here is from genome assembly GCA_030574755.1 of Hansenula silvicultrix. Classification (NCBI taxonomy): domain Eukaryota; kingdom Fungi; phylum Ascomycota; class Saccharomycetes; order Phaffomycetales; family Wickerhamomycetaceae; genus Hansenula; species Hansenula silvicultrix. The sequence continues at coordinate 1,248,883 of JAJMFL010000001.1, forward strand.
AACATCAACATCATCAACAACCACAATATTGCTAGACAAGATATACTAACAAAACCTTAGCTCCATTCACACAACCAGCTACTCGCTACATCACAATAACAAACAATTCTGAAGAAGTTACAGCTTTTAAAGTTAAGACCACAGCACCAAAATTGTATGTATTAGATAAAATTGAAGTTGAAATGTATATATAGATCAATACTAACTTCCCCGATGTTACAGATACTGTGTTAGACCAAATGCTTCAATCATAGAACCAGGTAAATCTATAGATGTTTCCATTATATTATTAGGATTGAAAGAAGAACCAAGTCAAGATTTTAAATGTAATGATAAATTCTTAATTGTTGCATTACCTTCACCTTATGATATTGGTGAAAAAAGTGTTGCTGATATATGGCCACAATTGGAATCTGAATTTAAACCTCAAAGTATTTCTAAAAAGATTAAAGTTAAATATGTCTATAACAAGGCTGAAAATTCTTTAAATGGTGGTAATGATGAAACTAAATCAAATGTTGATAACGATAATATTTCTAAATCTTCAGGTGTCTTAGGTTCAGGAATTGCAGCTTCAAGTCTTGGTAACGAATCAAAAGCCAAATCAATTAATGAAAATGGTAATGTTGATGGGAATTCATCATCAATTTTAGATCAAGATGATTTAAACGATCAATCCAAGATTGATGCATTAAATGAGAAATTAGATTCTAATTTAGCACAAAGTAATTCAGAAAAACAACAAAAACAGGATAGTAACAAATTAACTTCTAAAACTCAATCAGTTGGTAATGCTCCATTAACTACAGTTATATTAATTGCTTTAATTGCTTTCATCATTGGTTGGTTATTCTTTTAAGCAAAACAATGATTGTATTGAGCATAAAAATTAATTGAAAAAAAAAAAGATCATACAAATAGAAGCATTGCACTATATATATATAAAATTTTTCTTCCCTATCTCTATATCTCTGTTATCATTATTTTTTACTTCCACAGCTTATTTTTACTAGTTTCCCATTTTATATTGTGTGATATTTTGTATATTTTTTATATTTAATTTAACAAGCTATTGATTAGTTATCAAAGTGTATATATATATATCTATATAATCAAGTGATAAAACAAGTAATATAAACATTTTACTACAAATAAATCCCTTAAAACAAAGTTTTCCTGTTATTAAATTTGATATACAGATTTTGAAACTATAATCTAAGCTTCTAAAGCAAGACGACCTTTTGGATTAGTAACTTTTAAACCTAAAGCTTTAGCTCTACCTAAGATTTCAACTCTATTTTTTGATGAAACTGAATGAGAAATTTCAGCAGCGTAAGTTTTAGTGTGTAATAATAATAAATCTAAATCTTTAACATTGTTAACTAAGAAAGCTTTGTGACCTGATGGAGTTAAATGTCTAGTTTTTTTGTTTGAACCGTAACCAATGTTTGGTTGAGGAATAGTACCTCTGAAACGACGTCTAACACATGAATCAATACCTTTTTGCTTTCTCCAGTTTTCAGCAACACGAGCATAACGGTCTGAATGATGACGTTTGAATTTTTTTTGATGCTTTTTAACAATTTTTGGGTGTGGTAATGAAGCAGCCATCTAGTAAAAGGTTAGTATACTTTATTCACATATATAAAAAATCAGGGGTTATGATATTGGATTGTAGTCATTATATAGTCCTTGTGAAATCATTGTGAAGGTCTTACGAAGCCAGTATGAGTGAACGTACAATCCTTGTGAATTTCCCATAGGCTCTTCTAACACTTAGAGTCTCTGTCCTTCTTTGTTGACAGTCAACACTTCTTAATAAGTCACTTCCTCCACTAACTTGAATCCTCTCTTGACGAGTCTTACACAGTCTCCTTCTCCATTCAAGACTTCTTCATACAATAATCTCAATACATTTACTTGTTTTTTTTTCTTGCCGCTGTGGACTTTGCTCAAATTGTTCATTGACTACTTGGACTCTTGACACTCAATAACTATCATGATCCGCCATTCCATGTTTCATTCACATCTCTACTCATAGACATATATCACATTCCAATATCATTATACTCCTCATCACTATAACGTACTTTGTCTAATTCACTATTATCTTACTTAGCTATTTCACAAAAGTATCAAACAAACAAATTTCTTTATTAGCGTTGTAAAAATTTCATACCTTTTTTTTTTCTCGTCTTCTCACCAAAAACTTGGTCAGAGACACACAAATATCAATTTTATGTTCGCGAATTGTTTCACTGTTTTCCAAATTTTTTTTCTGAAAATTTAAAACTTTGCGCGGTTAATGTTGAGTAGGAGGGTAACAGTATGTATATATGTATATATGTGCGCGACAGTTGCTTTTTGTTATGGAAAACATCCAAACACCTAGCTGGGGAGATTGCAAGCGAAAAGGGGAGAAAGAAACCACAGTCACTTTGTTGTTTGGTTTTTACATTAAAAAAAGTCATGTGATACAGAGATAAGGGTCATGTGATTCTAAGAATGTCATTTCCCATCAGGGCATTTCAGCTTAATTAAAAGTTGGCTGGTTGCGCGAATTGGCCAAGAAGTATTATATGTTTATATGTATAGGTTGATTCAAGTGTTGACTCTTAGATTGAAGCAAGTGTTGACCCTTAGATTAATTAAAGGACTGTCTTTAGGTTGACTCTTGATTCTTTTTAGGCTAATATCAGGTACAAGGGCACAAACATTTCGACAACAGATATATATTCAGTACTCTTTGCCATGTCTGAAGTCAACACTAGTAATCCGTATTACTACTACATAGATCCATCAGTTAATTATACCAAATCAAAGCCTCACCCAAATGATAATTTAATTGAACTATACAATTTAACAAATATCGCAAATTCAGTTGCAAGAGTTAATGAAGATGGTACAAAAGGTGTTAAACTAAGAAAATCTTATAAAGCTCATATAAACGATTTACCAGGTAAACATAACAATATTCCAAAAGATCGTACACTTTCTTCAATAGCTTATGCCCCTGAAAGAGAAGGTGCCCCAATAAATATACAAAAATTTGATGATGATCTCTTGAAAACCTACTTAAATTTTAATAAAACTATGGATGATGGTATACCTGGATTTGATCCTGTTAATTTAGCAATGGGAGAATTTGGTCAAGGTACAAAGAGAAAGCAGAAAAAATCAAATGATGAAGATTTTAAAAGAAGAAAAATTGATATTTAGCTTTTAGCTCTTTTAGTTAACGAATTTAATGAATTTATGATGTGCCGTCTTTGAGAGTTTTCTCTAAGATTTGAAATTTAATATATTAATGTGTCAAAGTGTAATACGTAGTTACAATGATATCATTAACTATAGAACATTCTATTAAATTAAAAATTGTTTATAACGCCAAATTGTCTTTAAAACAATTACTCAAAACACTCAGTTTGATCTGAATGAACTTATCCTTGAAGATGCATAATCTCCAATATCTTTCAATCCATCAACTCTTTTCCTTTTATGCTGTGCTAACTTATTACCTATAATGGAACCACTATGGCTCAATAACGCTTTGATAACTAATTTCTTAATCGCCATTGTTAAATCTAATAACGTCCAGGTTTTATTTGTGAATATGATTTCTGGTAATGTAAACGCAAACTCTGACACATTGATTAATCTTTTAGTACCATGGCCTCTATATGTTATACTAACAAGACAACTCTTAAACCTAAATGATACAATACTAAGATAATTTGATGCTCTTCTAACCATCTCTTCCAATTCATCGTCATCATCTTCCCTTTCAACTGTATGACTACCATTTTCATGTGTCAAATCTAATTGATCAAATTTGGACCCATTATGACTATTTTGATCATTTTTGAAACTATCTTCATCTTTTGATCTAAAACTGAAAAATGATCTTCTTGATGAAATCTGTTGGTTCGGTACATTTGATTCATTTTCCTTAAAAGATTCGGTTCTATCAACTGTGAAAGATGGTAATTTATTGTTATTCCCATCACCATTTGTTTCAAATGTCTCACCGTTGGCATCGGTTCCGTTGGTCGATTCATCAGTATCATCAACATCCACAATTTCATCATTTATACTTTCATTTCCTTTTTGACTGAAATTATCATTTTTGGAACTCTCCAAAGTGTTCCTAGATAGTAATGGACTTGCATCTGGAAATGCATATTTCATAATCTTGTCACCTAATCTTTGATCAATATTTAGTTCTAATGGTTCCAATTCAATTTCAAATCTTCGAATAACCCTAATACCACCAACTGGATTATCCATTCTCCAAGAAACCTGAATCATTGGCTTTAATCTTTCTTTTCTTTTGGATTTTCTTTTAAATTGTTGCTGTTGTTGCTTATAACCCTTTTTATTTACATCATATGGTGCAATCAATATAGGTAATTCTGCATTTTCTTCCAAATTGAATAGTTCAATCCTTTCAATTGCAACAAAATTACGATCTGAACGATCTGAGCCTTCAACTCTCTTAAAATGTGAATTTGTCAAAACAGCATCCAAAAATGGTAATCTTTCTTCATCAAGCATATGTAATTTAATATCATCGGCTCTAATATTCCACTCTAAATAATCATCAGATGTTTTAGATTGACGACCGCCCATCAAAGCAACACGCATCAACAAATAAACTTCAATAACGGCATCACTTTTTTGATTTGTGACAACAAGTGAATCATTTTTTTCAACATCATCCAATATAGTTCTTCTACCATTCAAATTATTTTCAATCTTGGTCATCTGTCTAATAGACTCTTGTAATTTGACAATTCGATCCTTCAAATTTGAAATATCATTAACATCTAATCTGAGCAACATTTTGGATTCACGATCTTTTAATTTTTGATTTCTTGGTTCATTATAAATTAGTAAGTTCATAACCATGGTATAAAGTGAAAAGTATTGTCTTGCATCACATCTGAACACAGCCTGAGATAGATCACAATTCAATTTATTTATACTGTTTTCTCTATCATTAATGAAAAAAGAATCGTCAGGTTTATCATAACGCACAATGACTGATGTTTTTTCCATTAGCATATTGTTTTTCAAAACAGACCCATCATAACAAAGCTCAACGCCCAACCAAGGTGGCCATGCTTCATCAGACCCATAAGTAGAGCTATTGAAAAATAAATTATCTCTAATTGTTTTATCATCTGCATAAAACACAAAAGCACTAGCATCGGTGAGAACAGCACCAAATCTTTGCTCAATAATGTTTTCATGATATTCATTCTCAGTTTCATTAACATCAAATGCCAGCACTTTCAATTCAATATTTGGAGAAACAACCAATACGACAGAATCTTTATTACTTTCACTTTGTAATTGAATCTGAGGTGTGATAAATTTCACCAAAAAGTTCTCTTGAACAATATATGATAGTTCAACAGATAAATCGTACAACTCATCTTCAAAATTTTTCAATTTTTCAGAAGCACGAGTTTCAGCAAGACTCTTATTACAAGATTGGTCTGGTTCATCATCAACAACACCTTTGGATTCATATGTCGCTTGTGTAACATGTGTAGCGGCGCGTGACACTCTTGTGCCACTACTGCGACGCTCTTGAGCTTCAATGATATCATCAATTTGTCCAATTGATCTGTGCTGTAAATATTTAGATATCTCTTGCCTCAACTCAAATAAATAGACATATTTATAAACAACATCTCTATTACTATCATTCCATTTCAGTAACATATTATGAACAACAAACTTGTTCTTGAAAGGTGATTTATCAAAATCATCATTCACAAAAAAATCAAATGATGAGTTCTCAACTATATCATCAGGAGATCTCGACTGATATGCTAATGCGATGTCTTGAACAAGTTTTAAGCCATGCTCTAATCTTTTAATTTCAATGCGCATTTGATCAATTTGACGTCTTTTCTCAGGAGCATTCGGCGATTCTTTCTTCATTTCTTCAATATCTCGTAATTTTTCATCTCTTTTAGATCTCAACTGTTTGAGCCTCTCAGCGAAAGCTTCTTGTTGAACTAAAGCCGAATCGTCCTCCAAAACAAGAGATGATTCGAATAAATCACATTTGAATGGCCTTGTTCTTTTACCTGTATCAAAATTGATCTGATATTTATCACCGTGATCATTTTTTTTGAAATACATGAAACTTGGTGTATACATTAGTGGATGAATCAAGACGGAACTTTTGAATCCATCTAACGTAGCGGTACCAATTTCAGTAAAGTCATGAATATCAAACCAAGTCTTATCACCATCAATTATTTCAACATCGTGATTATTCTCCATCTTGTATCCAGAGGCTCTTCTTTTAGCCATAGTTAAATCTTTATTTAACTCAAATTTACCATGTATAGTTCGCAAATCCAAATCTGCCATACTGATATGCCCACTGTTGAACCCCATCTTCATGATTTTTTTTGTAACACCAAGCTGTGGATTATGGTCAAAGGTTAGCTCTTTACGCTGATGTAGATCGAGGGTAAATTGAGAAGCACGAGCTTTCATACCAACAGAAGCAAATTTGTCCTGGTCCTGAACATCCGTCTCGTGGTCATGATAAACGTGTGATATAAATAGGGGATTTGCAATAGCTTGATACTTAATCGTGAATAAATGACGGGCAAACTTCTTCGTGGGCTTTTCAGGACCAAATAACTTCCCATGACGAACTGGAAAAGTATTTGAAAACATGCGCCAAAATGAGAAGAAATGTTGAAATGTTGCTGAGGTCAACTGAATGGTATTGTAAGCAGCGTCACTTTCAGAAATCAGTGTTATACACATGTGAATGAAATGACTTCTGAAGTGACGGTAAGCATCATAATTGTCTCTATCTTTGACATACTTTGGATTCACCAAAGTGATGTCATCATGAGAGATAAAGTTACTTGTCCTATCATTACCTTCATCAGTCTTCCTCTCGAAGGCAAGACCGAGGCTGAATTTAATTCCACCTGATAGTCTAATTGCCACTTTTTCAAGATAATGCTGTGCCATTATTTCTACTTCAGCTTCATCTGGAATATCATCGTTCCCGAAATAAAAACCATATGTAGAGCTTTGGTAGTTGGTATTTTGATTAGCTAAGAAGACAGATTTTTCAGTCTCTCTTGACCAAACTAGCAAAGGTTCTGCTATATGATTAGGAACAGCAAAGATCAACTCTTGAGCATTAGTGACTAAGAATTCACGAGGATCGTCCTTCTCATTGATATTAACCACAACATCGTCTTTGAAGCCAAGAATGAAACCTGCAGCCTTCCCACAAATATCATATGGATTTTTTGTACCCTTGAACAGCACATCAAACCGACCGCCTCTGTTCCAATTGAACTTCATTCTTGCGTGAAAGTTTGCTCTTATTTTATCCCAGAATCCAACTTTATCGGAAGGATCAATTGGCGGCTTTGTGAAATTGTCAAGATTCAACATAATTTGCTGGATACAAGGTTGATACGATGTACCCCAAGTAACCTTTGTCGTATCGGATGAATTGATATCGAAATCAACCATTGTATAAAATTTTATTGAAGTAAGTGTTTTTGGAATTTCGATGGAGTACCGATCATCTTTATCGAACTCATTACATCCAGGAACCAACGGAACATAGACCTCTCTGATTTCTTTGTATGATTTAATGGTGTTTTCACCTACAACTATATCACCATGGATTCTCACAGCCGGTACGGTGCCAGATTCTGAACCTGCCACTCGAGGCATATATATGAATGGCAGGGGATAATCCCTCAAATGACATCTTAGCTCACTCAACTTCAAATCAACATGCAGGGGTATCAGTGTAGAATATTCACTATCTTTAGGCTTTCCTTTACCGACATCATACAGGAAATTGGGTATGTTCTCAAAACCAAAAGACGGTCTTCCCAGCTCTAAATCAACTCCTTCTAAGATCAAACTAAACAGTGAAGGCGCAGTGACAAAGTCTAAGACTCTTTTGTTGAAGTCTGCAGATAATCGGGATAAATCAAGATTTCCCCATAGAAATTTGAAATTTTGTTCAAACTCACGTTCTTGATTCTTTTTGAATGCTCTAACTCTGGCAATCCATGATTTTGAAAACCCCTCGCGAAGTTTGTGCAGCTTATGCATTGCTTTGTCTTTAGCCTCAAGCATCTTTCTGAAGTCCATCCCATTTTGCTGTTGCTGCTGTTTACCTCCATTTTCACCACCATACTGATGTTCATTGGCAAAAACTGCATCCATGGAATCTGAATGATGAATGGAGGAGAAAGTGGACACCTTGAACTTTGGCATCTTTCTTCTCTTGGAGATTGTTGGGGTATCACTATGGAAGTCTTGTGCGCTGGACCCGTTAGAAAAGGTGGAGGATTTAGTCGGTCTTTGTCTAACGTTTTGCATCTCCTCTGCGATCCTTGCATCAAATAGCTTCGTTTTCTCGTATCTCATCTTTTGCTCGGATAGACCAATTTGAAAGATCATGTTCAACTCAGCTTCAAACGGATCATCGTCCATACTGAAAAACAATCTAGAGGATTGAAGTCTCGTTCTAGGTATCTTCACTGCTGGTTTAGCATGTGGATGTATAATAATTTCATCAGTATTATTTTTCAGAGAATAATGTAGTTGCTTGAGTGCCTTCACAGTAACAGAAATGTTATCAAACACTTTATATATGATAAATTGATGAGGGATTGTCAAATGACAAGTTTCATTAGACGAATCAAACCAAACTTTTTCAAAGTCTTTATTTAAAATATTTTGAATATTCACTGTTGTTGATCCATCTACCGCAGTCAAGATTCTCACCCAGTAACCAGCTGATGTGGGTGATTCGGCACAAACACGTAGGTAATGTGAGTTGACCAATATTGGCTTGTTCAATACCGAGAAGGCATGCAGCTTGTTGACTTCCAGTCTCAACTTGAGCTTATCCGGGAACACGAAAATCAGCTCTAGGTAATCTATACTAAATGTGAAGTGGATCTTGTCTAGTATGTTTGCAGTATTTCTAGTTCTCTTTGGATGTTCACAAGGTGGTATCTCTTGAATTTTTAAATTCTTATTATATTGAGAGAACTCTAAAACGGTATTTCTCAAAAGATGCAAACTCGAAATGATAATGAAGTGTGTAATAACAGAGTAGAACATATCAACTTTCCCAAGTTTAAAATCGATTATCAGTTGGTTATTTTCCGGTTGAGGATTTACTGTCAAGATCGAAGAAGGAACCTTCATAAATACCTTTTCAGCTAGTTTGTTATGTTTGTGTGAACTTTCTGAATGGATTTTACCCAATATATGAGATGACTCAATCTTCAGATTCCAACTATTATTCAAAGACTCATCATCAGCTAAGGAATCAAGTAGCCCTTTATCGTCATCTTCTAAGGATGAAGGAGATGAAGTAGAGCTATCAAGATCTGCTTTTCCAGCTTGGGAGATGAAGCCCACAGTCCATCTGTCAACAGAGAATCCAACTTTTCTTAGTTCGCCATTGATTAAATCATTTTGGCTTATTGGATCAACATGTTTGACCAGCTCTTTGGGTATTAATAACGACCTCGAACCAAGTATGATCTCGGTAGTGTTTGAAATAAAGACAATGTGAGACAACCAAGAGGGCACCATATCATCAAATGTTTTCTCGCCAATGGAACTTGCATCATCATCAATATCCGAGTTTGGTTGAGCGACGGGCACAGGGGAAGAACAAGGTCTGGTATCCTGTCTGTATTTATCAACAAGCGGCCTGATTTTCCAATACAAGTCACTGATAAGTGTGTTGATACCAGCCAGAACATTTATATTGGAGAGATCTAAAAGTGTTGAGTGTGAAATGAATGATGATGTCACCAAAAGCTGAGGCAATATGTTGATGTTTTGTTTCAGATCAAGACCTTCTAGTTTCAAGACTTCAACGTCTATATGTTCATGTGTGTTTATAAATTTGATGCTAGTATCTGCTAAGCCAACAATTTGGGCAGCACTATATATCGTATTCCCTTCTTCGACGTTCTTCTCAGTTTTCAACTGGACTGAGACTAAAGCAAATCTAAGTACTAAAATTCTATAAAACTGATCAAGTATTGGATTTTTTACCATAATGACAGGATTTTCAACACTCAATTTGACGTCCAGTTTTGGCCATAGCATTGGAAATCTACTAAACCAAAATATCGAACTGCCCTTAGGTTCGTGTATATCCGGTATACTTGAAACTTCTTTCTTAAATTGTGACTTCTTTTTCACTTTGAGAAAATCTAGTGCTGCCAAAACTATATTTGCGACATCATCAACTGAAACATCTAATATTAAATCAGACAAATGTCCTGTTAATAACATTTTCCCATCTGAATGCGTCTTAGTTTTTGAAGCTTCTAAAGTTTGGAAAAAGACGTTTGAGGAACCGGTAAAGTTCATAACCGGTACTGTTACAATTGGTTTGTAATCATCTTGATTTGGTGACTGCAGCGCAAAGCTAATTTCTGTAAAATTATAAATTAAGTGGAATGGTTTATCGTCATAAGTATATGCTAAACCATAACCTGGGGAATCAAAGTACATTCTTTGGATTGTCAACGCGAAAGCATTGATTTTCAATTCAAATTTCACCAAAGGCTCATAATTTGATGATTGAATTTGTTCCATGTCACCTAGAGGAATTTCATTGATTGACATGTTTTGGAAAGCAACATCAATCTTTTCAATAAGTTTGATGAAATAGCAAAACATGTAGAGCTTTTTGTTCATCTTAGCCAACGAATAGGCACAGAATTCATCACTGTTAGGCTCCCATGTTGGTTTTTTTGATTTAGGTCTTTTAGGCAAGGTTTTAATAATTGAGAATATTGGCACCGATAAGCTCCTCATCTCAACATCCAGATTAAGTTTGGAGATCTCACCAGTTCTAAAATCTAATCCACCATTTATACCTATTGTGAAGGCATCGAATATTTCAATATTATTTATTGATTGATGGAAAAGCCGTAGCGTTGCCCCAAAATTTCTCTTCTTTTTGAAGCGGTTTATTTTGATCTCTGTATAAATATGATCAGTTTTCGTTATTATGCCCAGTTTTTCAAAATCTATGGTCAAGTTGGTGAATTTAAACCCAACAAATCTGAAATACAACAGGTATATCTCGATCAAACTTTTCTTGATGAAACTTTTGGGAAAAATACGTAATGGTGTGTTTGGCTCCAAATCTTTTGGATCTTGATCTGTATACATCTTGTATTCATCTTGAGGATTGTATTCTTTATCTTTATCGATATCTTTGATCTTCAGATTCACGTCTTCCAGCATTATCGAAAATTTGACCTTATCTGTCAATGAAAAATTGAACCTCACGGATCGTACTTTTATACTGATCTTCTCTAGATCTAAAGTTAATTTTGAAATTTTAAATAGAAATGGGTTTATGAAGCCGACACTCAGTCCAAATCCTAAACATAGTATCATTCGTACAAATATCCCAGAACATGCAAAGAGTATCAGACCTTGTACTATTCTTGATGTTCTTATGAGCTCAACAATCCCACCGGGAGAGCCCCATTGCAGCACATTCATTTGGAATATGTAAAATTCAATGCGCCTTTGCTCAAATGACCATTTATTTTCCTTTAAAGTTGTTTGTAATCTGTCAAATTGAATATCAATATTGTAATACCAGAACCAGCCGGCTTTAAAAGGCGTTAAAACTTATTTAGCAATAAACTACCAGAATTTTTTGATTCTTCAAGGAAAGCGTTCGTGGCCAATGCTACAATACTAAACTCTAGCACTGTGTCTTTATGAGCAATTCAAAATCTCTTTGTAAATAACTATTGAACCCACACAGCGGTTAACAAATTTAGTGAGAGAGAAATGCATATATAAACTGTGTGTTTATTGTTTTCACTAAAACGAAAATCAACTTTTTTTGGAAATTCCGGAGACTTTGCTGACTCAGCAATGACATAAGCAGAATATAAAAAATTTCGCGAAGCTCTGAGATCCACGACAGAATAAAATTTTCAAAAACGTATGAAAAATGTGCAAAAGGGCTCAAATTGAAGAGCATATTGCCAATTTGGTTGAAGATATAGAGACCTTTACGTTTTTTTTTGTTTTCTAATCACATCTAATCAAGACAGATTAACTATCCAGTAATCGATTTTGATAGTAACCTTTAGTTTTATTCAACAACAAGGGAACCGGAAACACAAGAAAAAGACATCATGCGTGAGTATCAAAAGATATGGAAAACATCAAAGGGAAAGTGAATCGTGAGATATATCATACAAAGACCTCAGTGTAGAGAATTGCATTGTTTGAGGCTGTTGGGGGGCGATCACTTTCGTATAATGAAACATTTGAAGGAGAATTGAGACTAACAAAATTTCGCAAAAGCACCAAAAAAGGGAAAGAAAATGGACTTAGCGTCCTTCTTGAACGATGAATCAACAGGAGGAGGTTCATGGGCTGATGAAGAAGTTGATTTCGCATCTATTTCAATTCCAGTGCAACAGCAAACTTCATTTTTTGGTTCAAGCGGTATTCCAGGTCCAAACTTAGGTGATCCAGCATTTGGAGGTGGTTCTGATAGAAGAGAACGCGTTGAATTCCCAGTTCCAGATGCTCCACCATACCGTGCTAGATTAAACAACTTACCATGGGATGCCACAGATCCAATTATCACCGAATGGATCGAAGGTGTTACTGGTCCAAATTCTACATCAAATTTATACGTTCCAAAAGATTTTAATGATCCAACAAGATTAAAAGGTCACGCATTCATCACTTTTAACGAAAGAGAACAATTAGTGGAAGCTTTAAACTTGAGTGGTACTGAAATGAATGGTCGTCGTGTTTTCGTTAATGTTGCAGCACCAGAAAAAGAAGGTAGAAGAGGTGCTAGTGGATTTGGTGGTGCTGATTTGGATTGGGGTTCCGCAAGAGGTAGTGGTCACCCTTCAAGAGGTGGTGACGATTTCGGTAGAGGCCCAAGAGGTCCACCACGCGAAGAACCAGATTTGGATTGGGGAACTGCAAGAGCTTCAGGTCCAAGGGGTGGTGACCGTGGTGATCGTGGTGATCGTGGCGACCGTGGTGAACGTAAACCACGTAGAGAAGAACCAAATTTGGATTGGGGTGCAGCAAGAACAGGCCCAAGAGCTGAACCAGCAGGCTTTGAATCAAAAGAACCAAGAGGTGATCGTGAACCAAGAGAAAGAAAACCACGTAGGGAAGAACCAAACTTAGATTGGGGTTCTGCAAGAACAAGTGCTGCTCCATCAACAAGAGAACATCATAATAATAGATCAGATTCATCGGAATTCAAAGAAAGAAAACCACGTCGTGAAGAACCTGAATTAGATTGGGGTTCAGCAAGAGGTACTGGATTTGTATCAAGATCATCAAACAATAACCGTAACAATAATAATAGATCACATAATAAACCAAAAACTGCAGCTGATGAAGCTGATGTTTGGACTCGTGGTCAACAACCAACCGGTGGTGCTCAAAAGGGTAACAAATCACAAACCAAGAAAGAAGAAGAAAAAGAAGCTAAACCAAGTGTTGTTAAATCTGCCTTCTCAGTTTTAGCAGGTGAAGAAGATGAAGATGAAGAAGATGAAGAAGTGGAAACTAAAGAAGAAGCTGCTGCTCCTTCCACTACTAATGATGAAGTTAAATCAACTGGTTTAGAAGAAGCTACCTCAAAATTAAATGTTGATGATTCCGCAGTTGCATGGGAAACTGTTGGTGGTAAAAAGAAATAAAAGAATGAATTTTGGAAAATTTCAAGTTCATTTACAAAATCATCAGTTGAATAGATGAATCTGTTATCATATTATGTGTCTTTTTTGTTAAATAATTTTTTCAGTTAAATGTTTAAGGTGTAAAATAGAATTATATCACAGTGAAATAGTTGTAGTGTACTAAGTAGACAGACTTGAAGAAACACAAATATTATTATAAACATTAAACAAACATCATGAAGGAATGAATATTGAAGGATAAAATTATATATATATATAGAGATAAATAAAACCATGAGCGAATTAACCGAAAAATCAACAAAAGAATTCAATAGAAAACATCAAATAACAAAGAAAAACTAAAATGTCACATAATAAACATGAGGAAAATGATCAAGAAAAACACAAATAAACAACAACGGCATAAGACATGAGACATTAGAAACATTAATAAAAAATTAAACCATTCTTTCGACTCTTTCCCTATTTTCAGTAGTTATATTTTGCTGCAAATTCTCGTTATTATCGGTAGCTTCATTATTTTCATTATCAGCTTCAATATTTGTAGGTTGTTGAGCAGCCATAGGATTATCATAATTTGGATCTTCATCTCTTAATCTTTGATCTTCATTGACTATTGCGCTATTGATCAGATCAGATCTTGAAATGCCCATAATGACCCAAAAAATTCTCCATTTGAATTTCAAATAACGATGAATCTTTTCTTTGGCAACTTGTTCCAGATTTGGATGTCTTGCTAAGATTTCTGTAACTCTTTCGTTTAAAGTTGTATACTGTAATTCAGTAAATTGATTTAATGAATCCAGATCATCACGACCACCTGCATATCCAACATTTGTAACGTGATCATTGTTGTTGTTCGCATCACCTTGGTTGGTTTCATCACCATCTTCATTATGTCCATCGTTTTTCAAATAATAATCACGTTTACACATTGGACAACATGCTTTTCTTTTTGTTAACCAAGGATCTAAACATTCTTGATGGAAAACATGACCACAAATTAACCCACGAACTGGGTCTTCGGATTCAAAAACATCAATACAAATTGCACAAGTTCCAGAATCATAATGTGGTTCATATGGAGTACCTAAATCAACTTGTTCAATGGTAGGTTCATGTTCTTTAACCGCTGAAACTTCTTGGCTTGCATCATGATATGTTGATTCAGCATCTGATTGTTGAGTAGTGATTACACTCTTGGATGGATTTTCCTGAATGTCGTTGCTATTGTTGCTATTTGGGTTTGTTGATGAGACATTCTCATCACTATCATTATCATTATTATTGTCATTATTATTGTTATTAATCTCAGCAACTTCTTCATCATCTTCTTGTTTTAACTCTTTATGGATATCACGTTGGTCAGCATCTCTTTCAGCACCACCATCTAACCAATCTTTATACGTTCTTACTGGGAACAAATGATCAACTTCTTCCTCTGTCAACCTTCTCTTCTTCAAGTATCGTCTTCTTCTTCTATTTCTTCTGATCTGACTTGGTAAGTCTTGTGAGTATGCATTAAACGTATGCATGGGGAAATCGCCCGTAAGTAACACTATCCCACCATTAGAAGAAGTTGTAGTTAACCTAGCGGTAGCATATATCCCCAGTCTTGTTCGAACATAGTACCTCATTGAAAAGAATATAAAGACAAGGGCAATAACGACCCCTATCGCCACAGCTATAAAGAAAAGAATAGACGAAGGTTGTGACGTTGTGCTCCCTCCTTGCTGTGACATCTTTTATAATCACTCCTTGAGTTCTATAATGTATAGTCTTCGAAGCCGCTGTAATAACTATGAGTTTGCCTCTCTCTTCCAATGTACAATAAATCCCTTTTTCTTTCACCCACATATAAAAAAAAACTGCACCAATCTAAAAAAAAAAGCAAATTCCGACTTTGATTTAAATTAAAATATACAGGTCGGATTTCATTAGCCGTGTTCTGGAATCAACAATAGATCAATATAAAAGGTTTACTAGTTAATATAATACTATTTTATTGGTAATCTAATGTCTTGATAGGTATATAGAATGGTTTGTATACAGGTCTCTGGGGTTTTAGTTGAAAGTTGATCACAATCGAGAAGAAGATTAAGACGGCTAACGTTTATCTAAGGACCCTATTCCCAGGTTGATCAAGGCTTAGAATGGGGATTGAAAGTAAATGATGATGAACTGCTTATCACATGTTCCTAATATTAATATTATGGGGTTGGACCAAGGGGAAATTGGGGAAGATGGGAATGAAAAGAGTAATTCAAGGCTTAGATGCAATAAGACATTATACTCGATATATGATCAATAACTTGACCAGTAAGAGCATCACTTACTAATCAATCCAATGCATAAGAATTTACGAGAAGTTTCAGAGTTTCGGATATATAATTAAAAATCGAAACCGTTAGTGATGAGCATCTAAAAATTTAAACGATACTAACAAAAATACTCATAAGACATATTTGATAAGATTAATCAGAGCCTTCCAGTTTTCTAGAATATAGAGTAAACGTATCGTATCAAGAGTTATCTATTTCATCCAAGAGATCAACGAGCTCACACAGAGATCAATACGCCACCAAGATGTCACATCAAGTTAAACTAAATGTTTATGACCTTTCACAAGGTCTTGCCACCCAATTATCACCAATGATTTTAGGATTCCATATCAAAGCGGTATATCATACATCGATAACGGTATACGATAAAGAATGGTATTTCAACTCACAAGGTGTTCAATGTATACAACCTTATTCATCGCATCATGGTCAACCAATTGAAGTGCGTAATATGGGGGAGACTGAAATTCCAGAAGAGATATTTCAAGAATTTATTGAAGATTTAGATGGGTTTAAACCTGGGAAATACGAAATTTGGGAAAATAATTGTAATGATTTCACAAAAATTGCTTTGGAATTTTTAAATGAAAGTATACTAGATGATGAAATAAGTGGGTTGAGTAAAAAAGTATTGGGTAGTGAAAAAGGTGAATTACTAAGAAATTGGATGATGGGAATGAGTATTGATTGAATTTTACAAAAGAACTGAAATTTATTAAAGCTATGTAATAGACTATGGTTTTTTTTTAGAGTAACAGAAATACAATACAAATTATATGGAACAAGATAATCGAGGACCAGGTTTGGTTCATCAGTATTGAGGCTTAGTTTCAAGCATACAAATTGCTGATTATTAATGGGTCCGAAAGCAATATCTTCACTGTTTGATTATTTATAGAAGTATTGAAGATAGTATATGGAATGTTAATATAAATATGTAGGTGGAAATTTTTCACTGTTCATCTTTGTCTAAATTTTGATTTTCCTTTCCCTCTATTTTATCTTCAGATTTATCATCTCCGTTATCTTCCTGTTTATCTTTTACTTCTTCCTTTGTATCCTTCGTTGAGGTCTCTTGAGCTTTCACAGATTGATTTTCCTCTTCTTCCTTTACTTTATCAGTTGCTTCAGAATTGTCATCATCGTTTATGTCATCCTTGGACTCCACTTTCTCTGACCCATTGCCATCTTTTTCCTTGTGATCTCCATTATGTTGCTCAATTTTAAGCTTAGATTCTTCTTTGATTTCTGATTCACTTTTGGAGTCTTCATGTGTCTCTAAAATTGATGAATTTGGTGTATCGTGTCTTGGATGTTTTTCTAATTTGAGTTCTTGAATATACGGATCCCAAGATAACAATAATTCTTCGCATCTTTCATGAAACTTAAAATCGTTTTCCCTCTTCAAATGTGCAACTTTATGAATTGCCTTCAACACTTTATGTAATTTTGAAGCTCTTAGTATATCAGTATTTATGTAATGTTTTGAATGGAATGTCTCGAGATCTTTGAAATCTTTATCACTTTTAGCCAATTCTTCATCGGTTGGATCATTTTCTCTTTGTAGTAAGGCTCTTTGTAATTTAAATCTAAATCCAACTGCAATATCTCGTAATTCTTGTATAGTAGGAGGGGTTTCAATTTTTTTTCTATTTGAAGAGTCATCACTCGCAGTTTTTCTCTTTTTACTTTGCCTTTGTGGTTTATCTTGAGATTCTTCGCCTTCGACGCCTTCATCCTCTTCCACAGATCTGGTTTTATTCTTTGGTGTTGTAGTTTTTGTGCCATTTTTTTTACCACCTTTTTTGGTAACTTTATCTTTACCTTCGGTCCAAGATGCATATTCAACATATTCTTCGTCCTCGCCTATGATATCCCAACTTCTTAGAAACCCTTCAAGATCACCTGTATATTCTTTAGCTTCACTATAAGCTTTTACAAGTAATTTATCAGGTTTCTTTTTAGATTTAGAATTTTCAAATTCTTCAATTTTTTCCTTTGTTAAATGTTGAATTGAGTTTTCAGTATTCCAAAAATAATCTGAATCAGCAATATATTTCACTGGTATCTTATCCTTCTTTTTGGATTTTAAAACAGCTGCTGGAACATATGCTAATGGGATAACCTGTAAATCGAACGTTAGTAGATGAGCCTCCATAGAAACGAATTGTGAATCCATTGAACTCTTGCAAGAGTTCAATGAAACCCCAGTGAGAATCAATCACTGCGCTTTCACTTACCACCGCTGGCCATGGGTCATAAGGTGTACAAGTTGACAACACCAAATCACCTGGTTTATATTCGTAAACAGATTTCTTTCCTGACATAATTTGTAAAATCTTTAAAAAAGCTACACTGGTGCTTATTAGAGTGTATGGAATGAGATTGAACGCGTCTTTATCGGTTGATTGATGGTTTTGAGTTGAGGTTGTTCTTAGTTGTTTGTTGTTTTGTGTTGTTGACGGCGTTTGTTGTTGGTTGTTTTTCAAAATCACAAGAAATCTCTCTTTGACTCCGTGTTTTGTTTTTTTGTTTTTCTTGAGACTTTGTTGAAGGAAAGAAAACCAGCAATAATTGGATAAACAAACAGGGATCTGCTTTTATAGGGGAAGATTTATAAAAGGATTTCTTTTCTATTGTTTTGTTAGAGCGGTTAGATGGTATGATCTATGGGCTTATGATAGTGTGAGGTGTATAGTTGAACAATGCAAGAGTGAACACAGTGTAATAATGAAGATAACGTAACAAGTGATGAAGAAGACTAAGACTGTGTGAGATTGAGAGTGAGATTGAGATTGAGACACAAGAAAGTCAACGTTTGAGCGCTTTACGAGTTTGGATAATATAGTAACAATAATGTGGTTAAGTGGCAGCTAATGGTCAAGCATCCTGTCAAGACTATACGCTTCGTATTATCTTATTGTTGTTTACAATGCTTAATTGCTTCGGGCTTATGTCAGCTAATGCTTATGGATAGTATTTAGAGATTTCGATAATGTTGAGGTGTAATGAATAATTACAGTTCCTTATTTTCAATATCTGTGATTTCAATATCTATCGAGCAAGGGCCTTGGGGGTCCTTGGGCTCAGTGAGTTCAGTTAGCTGGAATATGTTTCCTAGCGTGTGATGCAGGTATAGATCTACTTAAAGGAGACGTCATTTGTAAAATTAAAAAAGGAAAAGACATCTGGAAAGCCTTTTTAACTTTACTGTCATATCCAATAGTCAAGCATAATTTAAACCAAAACAATCTTGTACACTATTGTTCTTTGGAAATCATCAAGTACAATCAACTCCCATAAACCGCCGTTGTTGAGGTTTAGACTTATTTCCTAATTGGCTTATATAAGAAGCGTCAAAAGTTTTTTAGTGTAAATTAAAGTAAAATTACAGTGAAGACTTGACTCGCAAAATGGAAGAGGAGAGCTTTTAAGTCAATCATGCATCTCTATCTAATTAACCAACTGAACCCATAAGTCTGCAAATCATTACCAATTTATTGTTCTTTCCCGATAATTTCTCAACTCTTATTGTTTCCTTCTCTTCTGTAGAATTCCCCTTAATAGAATTTCCGACTCGCATCAACGTCAAAAAAAAACGAACAACTTTATCTCATTTACAAAATTAGTACTCTTCCACAGTTGAAATCAACTTTTTAAATCTCTCAACAAAGGGTTTTTATCATTTGATCTAAGCATTCGATACCTCGAAATATGCCACCAAAGAGGAAACAACGCTCATCAAATGATATGCAGGCTCAGACTTATTACTTCCCAAATACACCTCCTCTGTATAACTATTATCCACCACCGGACCAACATAAGTACATTCCAAATTATTCTCCCAATAATCCGAACCAAGGGCCCTTAATGACTGTTCACGAAGAAGCTGAAAGAGGCGCTTTTGCGTTACAAGGGTTGAAAGATGGTTATAATCCTCAGCAACAGATTGGGAACTCAATAGGGTCCCAGCAGCAACAGCAACAACAACAACATCCCCAACAACAGCAGCAACAACAGCAGCAGCAACAACAACAACAGCAACAGCAACAGCCAGCGGTATATCCATCACGCAAAAAGCAAACTCAACAACCTCAAAGAATCTTTATACATAGGGTAGGTAGAGAACCTTTACAGAAAAGTTATACTGAAAGTAATGCTAGACATAACGTTGATGATAGCAGGATCATACCCAATAGACAAATTTTTAAAAGTAAAGACGGTGTGAAAGAGGAAATTAACGGTGATTCATACCAGTCAGAGAAAGATTGGGATGAAAATAAACCGAATACCAAGTTTTCGAGTGCTGATATTATATTTGCAAATGGTAATAATAGAGAGAAAAGAAGGGTTGAGCTTTTTGAAAACTATAGCGGATTGCACAAATTCAAAGAACGTAAACGGGATGATTTATTCCAAGATGAGAAATTTGCTCTGGAAAGGGAAATAGCTTTGTTGAGACAACCATGTAATTTTAACACAGAGATAAGCACCTTGGAAATACACGGGAAAGATGTACCGACTTCTATAAAGGAATTATATGAGAAAGAACAAGATATAATAGAGACGAGAGATTATGAGCTGACAAGATTAAGACATTGGAGACGTTATAAAAGAAATGAGAATGTCAAAAACTATTATAAGCAAAGTGTACAGGTTTATCAAAATTCAACAGAGGAGCTAATTGGGAAATTAGAGAAATTGAAAAGCTTTTTCAATAAACAGAAGACTTTATTGAAAAATCTTGATAAAGAGTATACTGATATTAATTCCAATAGAGCTGAAAAATTCTATACAGGTTTCAAATTTAATGATAAACACGCCCAATCATCGCAAGAGTTAAACTCGGACCAAAATAGTAATGGGAATGGCCAATCCCATAACCATACTAATGGGAACTCATCTGATAATTTTTTACAAGTTGGAGATTCAAACGATGCACAGTTATCCACTGTGGAGAGTTCCGAAACCGATACCGCTGGAGGATTCACTTCATCAGGTAATAACAAATCCAATAAGAGGAAAGGAGGACCAGGTCGTAAGAAGATCAGCTCTTCAAAGCAGAAATTCTTATCCAATTCGTCCAATTCAAACAAGTACAATCAAACAAATTCGGCAATTTTAACCTCAATACTGGAAGGATTCGCACCAATTTTAACCAATGATGAGTTCCAGATTGTTACAAGTGATGAAAGCCGTTTGAAAACTAGCGGTGCGACATCATCATTAGGTCTCAAGCTTGGGTCCGATACCGAAGCTGGTCATGGGAGCCATGGTGGTGGAGACACTTCACACCAAGATGGAGGTCGTACCACCACATCGTCAAGAGCTGTTAGAGAGGCAAGAGATCGTGACGGATATAAAGATACGAATGCGGCTACCTTGAATAAGATCATGAAGCAATATGTTACACCTGGAGATTTAGAAGATGTTGAAGTGGAGGATGATTTGAAGATCTTGAGAGGTTTAAAATAGCTGAGCCTTATGTTTGTATGTGATACATGAATAACGAAATTAACCGATTTGCAGTACTCCCCTATAACTTGGAGTTGTGGGTTCCATATCTCGGTGTAGAACTGTTTATTCTTTTGTAAAACCTAAATTAAAGTTCAATATTGACATTTATCTGAAGTGCATTAAACTTGAAACCCAATTTTATCTCATCCACGGTTAAATTGGTTTTGCTTTAACAATTCACTGGTATTGTTTTAGTTCTTTTAGCATATAATGTTTTTGATCAGCATTGTTGATTGGGGTTGACTGTTTGTTAGGTTTCTCGTGGTTTGAGCTCAAGATTGATGACCTCTCCCAATTGAAGCGCCGTGCATTATTTACGCTATTGAATCTCTGTTCCCATTCTTGGAAAGGCTTTAGTGCTGCACTATAGTCTATGAGAGATACAGAGCCATGAGAAGAAGCATGTTCGGTAGCAGTTCCGTAACATCAATACGTGGAGTCAAACTTGTAGATTTGAATAGGGTGTGACACATAATATCTATTACCTTAGTTGTGTAGGCCTATGATGAGATTAGCACTCGAGGTGTCCTTTCAGCCGTATGTAGATACGCTATTTATTTTATCCTCCAATCGTTGTTCTATGAGCACACATGCGTATTGGTTAAATGAACAACTTGCACGCTAACTTGGGCAAAGAGTTATTCGAAACGACAACAACAATAGCTCACATCCTTCCCCGAAAGGCGATTGAACTGACTTGATTGATAATCCTCGTTTCTTTTCTATTCGAGATGGGAATTTATTCCAACCGTGATTTCACACGTATCTAGGTATTTATCGAAAGTGGAGAACGCATGTCAAAAAAGTGACTGCTTCCAGTTGTTAACACTTGCAAATGTCAAAAGGCATAGATATACGAATTATCAATAGTATCAAGCTTTTCCTGATCGTACAGGAGATTGCATCCTCGGGATTTTATCACCTTTGGCAAGCTTGGTATATACCCTTCGGAAATACTGGTTTTACTGGAGATGACTGATCACGTCTAAGGCAACATATGTCAATGAGATCTGACAACTCGAATAGTCTTGGAAACTTGTTGTAATAGATTTCTATTCTCCTACAGATCCTCCTACAGATTCTACAAACAATGCCGGGATTTGTGTTGATCGGATCTCTATTATTACCGATCCGTACGAAAATCTGAGCATTTTCTCCAAAGGGTTCATTCAAAAGGGTTCACAGATTTGGCTGTGGAGAAAAAAAAGTTTGTCTAAACATTATTGGAGTATAATGACAGGTATTATGCAGTTAAGAGAACCAAATAGAGTTTTCGGTATATAAATGGTGATTTGAAAGTTCAAAAGCCAATTCGGGTATTTCAAATGTCAAGTTTTTACAGCTTTTGCTAAAACTTCTAAGGACGAATTTATTGATTAGCGACTTTTGAATTTATTGTGTAAACCCCAAGTTGGAATTAGGTTTTAAATTACACCTCAGATTTAAGAGTTTCCACATTTCACGTTTTCTCCAAAATTGGAACACTAGTAGGTCATAACTAGAAAGATCAATATAATGGGTTGGGCCATTTGAAACAAGTTTTCGGCCTTCTCAAATGATTCACTGGGATGCAACAACATGCACACACTCTCTCACTATACAAACTAGGATATGATACCCTCCTTCTCCATATACTACATCCGGGTTTAGCAATGAAAGGTGTGGTTTAAGACTCTGTGCGTTATTGACGGGTTTCCTTAACCCACTGTTAGACATTCTTAACCTTAAAAATTTTGAGTTTAGAAAATGCATCAGGGATAAAAGGCCTAACACATAATAAGGGCTCTTGATTTGAACTTCTTTTGAGGTACGTGGATCCACTGTCAAGACACTTGTGTTGGAGAGATCGCCTTGGTCTAAGTGATTTCAGATGTTATCAAAACTATATAAACAGCAGTGAAGTTCCAGTTTCCACTCCTTGTTTTGCGATATGGTTCTGGTCCATTACACTAAAACGCATTCAAACTAATACTTCATACTCACCATGAAAGTTTTCCAAATTATTCAATTATTAGCCCTGGCAACTACCATTTTGGCTTTTAGTGATTCCGTCTATAACAAATTAGTCGAAATCACAAACTATGCTAAAGTTTCATATTGCTCAGCTGATTCAAGATTCTCAGATGGTGCCTTATCGCAAGAATGTCCAGATATTAAATTCTGTACAGATGATGAAAATAAAGGTACCCAAATCAAAAAAGTTGTTCGCCCAAACTTCCTTGAACAAGAAATTAGTGGTGACGCTTATGTTGCAGTTAATGATGATGAAAAGCAAGTCTATGTTGTGTTTAGAGGTTCTGTCTCACCAGGTGATTGGATTACCGATATCACAGCTTTCCAATGCCCATATGCTTCTGTTTTGAAAAACGATATTCACTATGAAGATTTCGACAATGCAACTAATCCAGAATCTGTGAGAGCTACTATTTTGGCCAAGTCTGGTAACAAGACTGAATGTGAAGACTGTTTAGTTCACTGTGGTGTTTATTCAGAATTCACAAAATTTATTAACGATCTTTCAGAAGTTGCAGTTCCATACTTGGATAAAGGGTATAACTTAACAATCACAGGACACTCTCTTGGTGGTGGGTACGCAACTTTGGGTGGTGCAGAATTCAGAAATTTGGGTTACAATCCATTGACTATCACTTATGCTTCATTAAGAACTGGTAATCCAAATTTCAACAAATGGGTTGATGAAATCTATGATACCGAAAACAATGCAAAAATTGTTGGAGAAGGTGGTGATTTACCAATCCCTTCATTTTCAAGAGTTTATCAAGAAACCGATGTCGTTCCAAGACTGCCACCAAGTATTCCAGACGTTTTAGAATACACCCATTGTGGGTTAGATTTTGCAATCACTAAAGTTTTATTACCACACAACAAGGATAACGTCAATTACCAAGGTGCAACCAATAATGAAAAAAACGATGCTATTGATATCAAATTCCAGCCAGGTATGACTTTGTTAGTCTATCAACATTTACATCAATTCCAAAGAATTGGTGCTCCATGTAATGATTGGGACTATTGAACAAGTTTCCACTCCATTTTAATTTCTCAAATATTATGATTCCCAATTTGGTTTTTGACAAACCAATACTTTATAATTCTTATTAATACAAAATTTTTAACGTTTCTCTCCATAGCGTAAACTCTATTGAACTTTCCTGTGAGTAGGACTTTCATCAAATGGGCCTGACTACAGATAATGTACAATTGATCACATAGCTTGGAGATCTACGTTTGAAAAAGTAGAATTTGCCGAAAATTATAGATCTCATATAGATATGTATTGGGATAAGATCGCCGGAAGGCTCCGTACAGAGGATGGAAAGTTTCATACATATAATTGTTTCAAAAGGAGATAAACAGTCATGATCATTGATTTTGTAGCAGAACAATGTCCGAAGGCTATTTGAACATACTATCACAGTTCAGTGATTTTAATTGTTTCTGTTGATGTTTAGGTTCAGCTTCTTGGGTCCGTTGTGGTGTTTGAAAAGAGTTATATGATGTTGCAAATGATGTAATTTGGGTTCTTGCTCAAGGGTATATTCTCATGGTTACTGTACATATACTACCATATAGATTCGGAATCAGAGGAGATGAGACGGTGATACTAAACTCTATTGGAGAACATGAACATGACAGGAATTCTGAATTTAGTTCCCAGTGACTATGGAACCAAAAATCTTCAAAAACATCAACATGGGTCAAAAAATCAATTTTGTGTGGGCTTTGTGGGCTTTGGTGGTAAAATCCTTCGTAATCCACTTGCTAATATGGAGTACCCATCACATCGGCCCTAACCGAAAAAGGTCAATGGATAAATCCGTCACTTGGGAAATTTTAGGCCTTCTTTATAATTCACCATGATGCAACTACATGCACTATGAAAAAAACTAGTGAGTTGATGCTTTTCCCTCTTAATCCAACACACCAGGGCTAGGATACAAGTGGGCATGGTGTTAAAAACCTCTGTGTTGCTGAAGAGCTGTTTATTTGAAAATGCGCTTCTTCATCATCAATGCTATTCCTCTCGAGGCTTTTTAGTCCATGGGCAAGCAGGAATCATTGAGTTTGGAGTTTAGAAAACTAGCTACTAGTGGATACGAATGCTCGAAGTACGTAAATCTACTGTTTACGGATTTGAGACGAAATGATCGACTTGGAGATTTCAGATTCTAATTGAAACTATATAAAAAGTAGTGAGGTTCCAAATTTGAGTCTTTGCTCTTGATATGAGATTGTTTCGTACTAGGGCCATCCAGTAATATATACACCACACCATGAGATCTCTACAGCTCATTCAAATTTTAACGTTGGTAACCGCCATTTTGGCTTTTAGTGACTCTGTGTATGACAAACTAGTCGAGATATCGAGCTATGCCAAAGTTTCATATTGCTCAACAGATTCAAGTTTTTCAGATGGTCCATTATCTCAAGAATGTCCAAATATGAAATTTTGCACAGATGGTAAGAACAACGGTACCTATATTGAAAAAGTTATCCGCCCAAAGTATCTCGAACAACAAATCAGTGGTGATGCTTACGTTGCGGTGAATAATAACACAAAACAAGTCTACGTTGTCTTTAGAGGCTCAGTTGCACTAGGAGATTGGATTACAGATATAGCATTTGCGCAATGTCCATACGTTTCTGTTTTGAAAAATGATATTAACTATGATGATTTCAACAATGCTAGTGATCCAGAATCTGTTAAGGCTACTGTTTTAGGCAAATCTGGCAACAAAACCGAATGTGAAGACTGCCTGGTTCACTGTGGTGTTTATACAGAGTTCACCAAGTTCATTAAAGACGTTGCTGATGTTGCAATTCCATTTTTGGACAAGGGCTATAACTTAACAATCACGGGACACTCGCTTGGTGGTGGGTATGCCACATTGGGTAGCGCTGAGTTTTTAAATTTGGGCTATAACCCATTGACTATCACTTATGCGTCATTAAGAACTGGTAATCCAAATTTCAACAAATGGCTCGATGGGCTGTTTGATACCCAAGCCGCTGCAGAGATTGTTGATAATGGTGGCGATTTACCCATCCCTTCGATTTCAAGAGTGTACCAGGAAACTGATGTTGTTCCAAGGCTACCACCGAGCGTTTCAGGTGTTTTAGAATTCACACATTGTGGGTTAGATTTTGCAATTAACAAAGTCTTATTACCGCATAATAAGGATAACATTGTTTATCATGGAGCGTCAAATAATGAAAAGAATCATAGCTATGATATCAAACTTCAGCCTGGTATTACGTTGTTGATATATCAACATCTACACCAATTTCAGAGAATTTATGTATCGTGCAGTGATTGGGACTACTGAACGAAATTGATACCAACCTTGTGAATTATATGGTTCCATTTGCTGTTTTTGTTGTTGTTTTTCTTTTCCTTTGATGCACTAATGCTTCACTCTCAATTTTTAATATAATCTTTACGATGTTTCCCTTTATGCTGTAGGCTTGATGAAATTTTTTTGTCATGTACGAGATCGCCTACACTTGGCAACAAGAAATAGATGACTGATTATGTGTAATTGATATTGTTGCTTGAAGATCCACGTTTGAGCTTTAGGATCGTATTGAAATTTTCGACTTGAAAGTTTTGTTGGTCTCCTTCACCGTAAATCATAGATCGCCAATTGTGTTTTTTTTTAAGTACAGATGATGGAAATTTCCATACATAAGATTGTTTCAAAAGGGGATACCTTAACGAAGTTGAAGTTATCAGCCAGGGAAAGAGCTTAACCTTCCATCGTGTTATGTGCCTTGTGTAGCTAGCTATGCTCCTTGTGTTGAAAGTTAAAAACAAATTTGAAATAGAATGAGAATGTAGAATAAATCAAATGGTGTTTAAACTTGCATCGTTTCAATACCAAGCGCCATGCCAGTTTCAGAGCAAAACCCAACAAAATATTTTCTCACCTGTTTCACAAAGTATAGCTATGATGATTACTGATTTATAGACAAACATTTGATATTAAGCAAAGTGGAATAAACACCAAGACTACTATCCCAAAAAGTTTATGTCTTTGACAGTTTTAAACGTTGTACCTCAACTCGCTTAAGTATTTTAGTGGTTTTTTTTGTTTTTCATTTGCCCTTAGTGTAATTACACTAAAACCCCATAGTCTCATAGTATCCCGATAAACTAAAAAACTATACTTCTGGGATCAATTGAAGAAGTATGATACTTGAAAGTGTCAAAAAAGGTGGTATACTTGAGAGTACTCATCAGTTAATGTTTACCAAAGTGATTAAATCTTCAGCGGCTTCGGCGGTTAAATTGGTTAAAGACCCTTGATTTCCAGGGTACATTGTAAGTGTTTGAGATTTAAGCGTCTTTGCAATGTCATGACTTTAATCATTTAACCTCAATCCATGTCTTTATTAGAACAATTGTATTGTTTGTTAATTGAAGATCTTTTACCCCGAACTTCACCTCAGACAAGTAAGAGAAACACTTTTTTCCACTTGGAAGAAGTCTCAAGAAGTCTCTCACCGCTGTGCTTTTCTTGGTATTGTGAGTGTATACTTCTATGCCTACTCAACAATTTCGAATATTTGATATATATAAAGGTCATTGGGGAACTATTTGATAAAATATGCTATATGAGATGTCATTGTCATGCCATTACAAAGATGAAGATCTCTCAAATTGTTCACTTGTTCGCTTTAGTCGTTTCAATTTCTGCTTGGAGCGACTCGGTTTATAATAAACTTGAAGAAATTTCAAGTTATGCTAAAATTTCTTACTGTACTGTTAAGCCAGGGTTTTCAGAAGGTTCACTATCAGATGAGTGTCCATTGATTGGATTTTGTAAAGCAGATGCTAATAGCGGTACCACTATTGAGAAAGTTTTCGAACCAAACCTTTTAGAGAGTGAGATCAGCGGTACTGCTTATTTAGCAGTCAATAAAGAACGTCAAGAAGTTTTCGTTGTTTTCAGAGGTTCAGTCAGTCTAGGTGATTGGATCACTGATTTTTCAGCAGTTCAATGTCCATACGCTTCAGTTTTGAAAAATAATATCAAATATTCAGATTTTAGTAATGCAAGTGATCCAGATGATATCTCAGCAACTGTCATGTCCAAGACTGATAATCAAACCGAATGTGAAGATTGTTTAGTCCATTGTGGAGTTTATATGGAGTTTACAAAATTTATAAACGACGTTGCAGATATTGCAATTCCGTATCTGGATAAAGGTTACAACTTAACTATCACTGGACATTCACTTGGTGGTGGGTATGCTACATTAGCTGCTGCAGAATTTAGAAATTTGGGTTATAATCCACTAACGATTACTTATGCGAGTCTCCGAGTCGCTAATCCAGCATTGAATAAATGGATCGATAGTATATTTGATACTAAAACCAATGCAGAAATCGTGGCAAACGGAGGTGATTTACCTGTTCCTTCTTTATCAAGAGTTTATCAAGAAACTGACGTTGTTCCAAGACTCCCACCACATGTGCCAGGAGTTTGGGAATACACTCATTCAGGTCTGGATTTTTCCATAACCAAGGTTTTACTACCACATGAAAAAAATGATATAAAATTCAATGGTGCTTCTGATAATGATAAAAATGATTCGTACGATATTAAATTGCAACAGGGTATCACACTCTTGATTTATCAGCATATTAATCAATTCCAAGCAATCTATATACCATGTGCTGATTGATTCAGAAAAAGCTCTTATATCATTTAGCTCGAAAGAGTCTCTCCATGATTATCCTTTGGTGTATACTTTTATATGTGTATGTTTGTTTCCCGGGAACTTGTAGAATGTGTCAAAAAGTTAATCTCCCAGAGCCAAACAAAACCAGAACCTTCATAGGTGAAATGAACCATGGAACTGTTTAACGGATTGAGCCCCTCACAGATGATGATGATCATAGCGTATATACATCTCTTTCTAGGTATACCAGCCCATGCCATCTCACCTCTCATTCACACATTATTTACCGCTCCTTGTTCTTGTCCTTTTATTGTAGTGTGACAATTACGTCCAATGACAGTCTCACTATTGACACTTGATAAGCAGATACACCAGACTTTGATAAATCAACAACAACTGCAAAACAATGGCTATTCAATCCAGCAGTTGTGTAGCGCCCCCACTATACTACATTACTCTTCCACCACCTTCGCCCATATTCCACTCTCTCTCTTCCACTCTCCTTTCTGACCTTTACCATCCTCACAATTGGATCAAAGAGCAGTATCCGGTTCCCAGAATTACACGGCCCGCCGGTGGCTTAACAATGCGCGCTATTCCCAGATTTACACAGAGAGAATTAGAAGAAAAAAAAAAAAAAAAAAAAAAAAAAGCAAAAGAAAAATTTTTGTTCAACGATTTCAAATTTTTATAAACTTGAAAAAAAAAAAAAAGTTTTTACTCTTTCCATCCTTTTCAAGACTATCAAAAATTTTTAGTACTGTATATTCAAAATGGCTGAAGAAGAAGTATGTTTCGAGTAAGACTGGTCTTCCAGGTGGGATTGGACAATGGAGGTCATGGATTGTGGCTTTGAGAGAGGTGTTGATTGTTGTTGTTTGTTGATTCTTCAGTTTTTTGAAGCTGTCGTGTTTTTAAGGGTGTCGAACGCCGACGATGATGGAGTTGAAAAATATGAATAATTAGCGGGAAACCAACAAAGCAAAGCGAATCTACGTTCAATCTCTTGTGGAGACCATGGAATACGGAGTGTGATACTAACCAATGACTACCAATAGCACGTTTTCGAAACCGCTGATGCCGGTTCATCAACCACTTACCCAATGCAATGTTCTGCTTTGAGAAAAAATGGTTTCGTTGTTATCAAGAACAGACCATGTAAAATTGTTGATATGTCAACTTCCAAAACTGGTAAGCACGGTCACGCTAAAGTTCATTTAGTCGCCATTGATATCTTTACTCAAAAAAAATTGGAAGATTTATCACCATCTACCCATAACATGGAAGTTCCATTCGTTAGAAGATCAGAATTCACTTTATTAGATATCGATGATGGTTTCTTAAGTTTAATGACCCCAGATGGTGAAACCAAAGATGATGTCCGTGTCCCAGAAGGTGAATTAGGTGACGGTATCCAATCTGCTTTCGATGAAGGTAAAGATTTATTAATCACCATCATCTCAGCTATGGGTGAAGAAGCTGCTATCTCATTCAAAGAAGCTCCAAAATAAGAAGTTTGAACACTTGTTTATTGAGAATGTTTTTTTCAGAGAATCAACTTTTTCTTGAGGAAATGAAAACTTAGAGAGGCTTCCATGAGGCTTTTTGGAAAAAAAAAAATTTACTTTATATTTTGTTTCTTAATTATAAGCATTTATTCATTTTATGATTAATTATTTTTTATTATATTTAACTCTTTTGTAAGATTTGTCATAAAATGAATTTTCATAGATTCATTCGAAAATTTCAGCTTATATATATATACACAGCTTTATATTTATAGCCATCTGTATCAATCACGTAAAATTGCTCGGTAATTAACGTAAATTTTCTACATATCCATATCATTGTCAAAATATATTAATAGTACAGTACAGATACATGATTTCTAAAATATATAAAAAAAAATAGAACACATAAAGAATAAACTCAAAAAAAGGATATAAAAGCGTATACAACAATGTTTAGAAACAATATTGTACACGCTAAAAAAAAATAGTGTATAAAAAAATTAGAATTGGAATTGGTTGGATTTGATTGGTAATGTTCAAGTTGGATTGAAGTGCAATACCTCCATTGTTTGTTTTGGTTCTTATTCGATTCATTTCATCTTGGATATTGATCGAAAATATTGTACAAATTTGTCATTTATTCATTCAAGCAAGACTTGCAACGTATAAGGCAACTAAAATACCAACACTTGCACCAATGAATGGGATATTACCCAAGACCAAATTCAAAGTAATTGAATTATGAACTAAATGAGCATTAATTTTTTGAAATAAAGTTGCATGAATTAATCCATGTTCATCAGCCCAAACTGCAGTATCATCTTTAATGTCTTGGAATGAAATAGTCTTGGAATAAACAAGGTAACTTATGATTAATTTAACAATGTTGAAAATCAAAGGATCAAATCTTTGCTTTTTAAATTTCTTTGTAGTGAAAT
Organism: Hansenula silvicultrix; assembly: GCA_030574755.1. Lineage (NCBI taxonomy): Eukaryota > Fungi > Ascomycota > Saccharomycetes > Phaffomycetales > Wickerhamomycetaceae > Hansenula > Hansenula silvicultrix. The sequence continues at coordinate 1,280,658 of JAJMFL010000001.1, forward strand.
TAATATAATGAGCGAAAAGTAATGGAATACCAATTGAAAAAATAAACCAAGTTAAAACAACTAAAATGAATTTAAATTGTATCAAGGCACTTAAATCACAGATTTTCCATGATTGATCAATAAATTTATACTTGGAAATGATTTCTTGACTTAAAAATGGAGCTTCACTAATTTCAATTAATGGAACTTGTTGATAAGTTAATAAACCAAATTCTACACCTTGGATGAAAAAATTAATAGCTTCAATCGAACTTAATTTTTTCTTGGTATCGTTGTTGAATTTAATGGTTGATTCAATCAACTCATCCTTTTGATCTTGAGCATAATCATAGATATTTTCATAAGTATCAATAAACCAATCTTGAATCTTGGTAAAAATTTCAAAATTTGGTTTATATTCAGCATCAACTTCATCTTCATTAACTGGAGGACCATCTTCATCCAAGAGTTCAACGTCATCATCGTCTTCATCTTCGTCTTCTTCCCCTTCCTCTTCTTCATCATCTTCCTCATCGTCATCTTCATCATTGTTTCCATCATTCAAATCATCAGCTTCATCATCAGCAGCAGATTTGTAAGGACTTGATTTGTTTTTCAAAGATCTGTTGATTTTTAAAACTTTATCTGGGGATGATTTCAAAGCATCATTCAATGGTTTTAAAACCTTGTAAGATGGTGATGAAGTTAAATCATCATCTCTATATGGACGTGAAGCTGGTTTACTTGGTGAATTTTTTTGTCTAAACAGATAGAATTTTCTATAGAATTGATGTTGTTCCAATTCTGGATGGTTATCAAAATGTTGAGCCAATTTTTCTTCAAGAATTGGTTTAGTTCCTTCCTCACTGTATAAACAAAGTGTTAGTTTTACGACTATGTCATATCAAACATAAACAAGCATCATACATACCTGATTGAAAGGTCGCGACACATTTCAACAAGTGCGCCTTTAGTTTGTTGTTTTAAACTCATATCTTGTGATTATATTACGGGTTTGTTAGGAATTGATTGATACTTGTTGATACTGTTGCTATAGTTATATCGAAAAACTAATCACAATTGCTTAAAGGATAAAGATGGTGATTTTTTTGTTTTTGTTGTGGTGATGATGGTTCGCAATGGTTTTTGTAGTTTTTGAGATTATTTGCACAAATGCGGAAATTCTTGTTTCCAAGGGCAACTGACGCACTAAAATAGCAAAATGTAAACATCACGTGCGGGCTAAAGTCCAAAACAAAAAAAAATTGCTTCAAGGGCGTCATTTCGAACCTCGTGGAGGGAGATTTTCAAAATTATTTTTCAGAATGTGCGTGTGTGTATGTTTTTCTTTCCTACTGTAGTGTTTTTGAGATCTTGGCTTGAGTGGATCGTTTGTATGACTTAAGGAACATAGTAAATTCGCATGTGTAACTATTCTCAATCACTGATAACATCACTATCGGGTATCAATCTATGAGTGCCGAGCACATTAAAATACCACTCATCGACATGGGAACGTAACCTTAATTGGCTAATAGTTTTCAGTACGTAATGCAAGTTAAATGGTGTTTGAGCGATATCGACGCTTTTAACCGTTTATGCCGGTTTGATTAAGGAAATTACATTCTGACTGTGGAAATTATATAAAAGACTTTAAAAAGTATGTTATTTTACATCAGTGTGTGTTTCTAGTTGTAGTTTGAACTTTCTTTATCAAGACAAAACAATAAAATGCTTCCAGCTGGTGTTATCTTAGTGTTTGTGCTTGTTGGTTTAACAGGTGAGTAAAAATCTAAAATCCATACAACGGAACTTGAAAAAAGAACTCAGAAACTAACTGAGACGAAAGCCATTGCTGCTATTTCGGTTATCTCTCTCAATAAGATTAAAGCTAGAAAGAAGGCCTTACAAAGATTTTAATCTAATCTATGTTTGTTTATATTGAAACCTGTTCACCACATTATTCAACTTTGGTTTAACCAAAGCCCTCATTTTGGGGAGCCTACTGGTTCTGCTGGTCCTGTACGACATATTAGTTTGACCATTAATAGATTAATACCCAATATACATTAGATCAAAGTTAAAAAATGCAAAAATTTATGTATTGTCTAAATTCATCAAGAAGTTTATCGAATTTTGATAAACTTAGAATGCAAGTATTAGGGTATAAACATTATATACAGAATTTATTTTTTCTTGATTACCTTTCATCACCATCATTCTGCTCTTCGGCAACTTCTTCATCATTGGATTCTCTCAGATATCTTCCTTGATATACTGCTGACAGTGCTAATAAACTTAGTAACCACCATCCGATCCATGCGATTTGATACATTTGTCCCCATGACATTATAAACCCCCAAATTAATGGACCTGTACATCTTGCTAAGGCACTCACGGAGATAGTAGCACCATTAATCAAAGCTCTATGTTTTGGTGGTGAACAGTTATGAACAATTAACAAGATTTGTGGGAATGAAAGAGACGTGCCAAGAGTTTTCAAACATGTTAACGTATATGCTGCTAATTTACCCAATACCTTATGATCTGCAAAGAAAACTAAGTATGGCACCAAAAAGTAAACAACTGGGAAAATTTTAATAAAAGTCTTATAAGTTGTTAAAGAATCATAGTGTCTATCCACATATGGGAAGACGAAAACAATGAAGACAACACCTAGTACACCTGTTGATGATAATAATTGACCAGTATCTTCGGAAGTATAATTCAATCCTCCCACGATTTTGAGAGGGAATTGTGAAATCAGATTACCAGCTTTATCCTTTGCAACATCATAAGCAAGGAAAATTGGTAAAAATTCATCATGAACCACAATATGTAAACTCATTATAAAGTTACAAACAACGGCATAAAAAATATGTGGAGTTAATAATTCTCTGTAATTAACGTTATCATCGTCTTGTGATTCGTGTAGTGAATAAGTTCTTATCAATGCGCGACTTTGGCGTCTCGTTAAAACATGACTTACAGATCTAATAGAGTCGTCAGATGGGCTATCTTCTCGATCTTCACGTGAGCCCGCTGCATTTTCATAAGTGTCATCTGTTTCATCAATATCAATATCATCATCTAGTAATGCAGTTTCTTCATCAATAATGGCAGGAGGTGTTGAATCTCTATCTTGTTTTGGATCATTTGAGATTCTATGCCATGCCCTTTGTTTTGGTTCAATTTTGAAAATAGTTCTCTTGATATAATCACCTATCTCCACGAATGGGTCAAATCTATATTTGTGTTTGTAATGAGTTTCCTCTAAAAAGAAAATTGCTGTAATCATACTTATAAATAACAAGAATGAAACAAATAAATTTGGTAAGGCATATGGGTATTTACTCACTAAAGTTTTCAAAAATGGGATACTTGTAGTGTTACCACTTAGAAACCCACCAATCAAGGGCCCTACAACACAACCGACTTGGAAAATCAATGGCATTGTAGAAAAAGCTACAGCTTGATGTTTCCTCTCTGTAGCGACTTCACCAATCATAGTTCTAATGACTGCAACGTTCCCATTTAGCAACCCCATTGTAGATCTTGCCAATAATGCCCAATAATAATTTTTAGCGAACCCTAATAACAATAAACTTGTTATACTACCAGTTAATCCAATGATTAAAGTTGGCTTACGACCATTTTTATCAGCAAATTTCCCCCAGTTGAAACTTGTCAATACTTGACAAAATGCAAAAGTTGAACTTAGATAACCAGAATATTTAGAAACTTCAGCTTCATTCTCTGCAATTTTAAAATCTCTAACCATAAAATAAACATAGGGAAATAGTGAAGTAAATGCAATAGGTTCTGCAAATCTGACTAGGGCAATAACAAAGATCTGAGACCATGGAAATCCTTTCATCTGTTCTTTAAAAGACTCTTTGTTCTTTTTCGGAGCCATGATGTGTGGTGTTGGTAAACTGATTAAAACTGTGGTGCCTTTTGTGTATAGTTGTAACTAAGAATCTATGTTTAATTGTGCGAATCTTTCTATTTATGTATAATAATCGGCGCACAAGAGTTAGAGTAAACTCCTCTTTGATATGGTGGTATGGATTAGTGTGGACTTTCAAGCTTAATCGTATATCCTCGCTAAAGTAATCGGCCTATCACACAAACGAATCATCAACTTGGAAGACGCGTTGAAGGAAGAATGTTTGGACAGGTTTGGTTCGTGATAACAAATTTTTCAATAGGAGCGTCAATCAGTGATCCACACTTTCGGATTAGATTCTATAAAAGGGTATACTCCGGGCTTAAACTTGATGGAGATGCAACAAATGTGGATTCGGTATAGAAGTACATCACTGTTGAATATAATGGTGATGTTATTTTCTCTCTCTATATTAGTGAAAACACTGTCTTGGTGGAAACACATAGCTATTGATCAACTGGTGACAAGATTACGTAGAATGATAACAAATGCTAGATAGATCACAAGAAGCTGTGTGGAAAAACATCAAGATGGGAAAATAAAACATCCTCCATGTAACTTGCACAGCGCTTGTAATTCACGACATATAACCATTGTATAAACATCATACAATATCATCGAATAGTAATATGTGATGATACAAATAAGTCTCAGCGGTTAATTTTTGGCTTTTATCTTTTGTGTGTCACTGCTCAAAGTTTGCTGGCCATTTCAAATCAAGTAAACAATAAAGATTCAGATGAGCTATTCCTTCACTTTTGTATTCTTTGCAAATTCATAGCTTTGAGAAAGAAGAGTTGGCTAATAACATGGGTGAACAGTTGGTGGTCATATCCGGTGGTACTGCTTCAAACTCCTTGGTTAATCTGTTTCAGTCGTTATCACCAAGCACAACGTACATTTTGCCCGTTTCTGATAATGGTGGTTCAACTTCCGAGATACTTCGAGTACTGGGAGGTCCTGCTATCGGTGATCTCAGGTCAAGGATCACTAGACTGATACCTGATGAAGGTGGGTTCAAAGAGTTGTTAAGTTACAGATTATCGGAAGATGGCGAAGAGGCCAAACTGGAGTGGACACAAATTGTGGAAGGTCAACATCATATTTGGAATAATTTACAAATTCAATGTAAAGAAATGGTTCGTTCATTTTTAATTCATGTTCATATGGAGTTATTGAAAAAATCAAGAAATGCAAGTACAAATTTTAAATTTGAAATGGCAAGTATTGGAAATTTACTCTTAACTGGGATTAGATTATTTGTTGGTTCATTAGATAGCGCAATCGAACTGGTTTTACGAATGACAAGAATATCGCCAAATATCAAGATCTTGCCATGTTTAAATACAAACTATACTTATCACATAAGCGCACAGTTAAGTAATGGGAACATAATAACTGGTCAATCTCAAATATCACACCCCAATGAGCCTATATCAACAATTATGAGTTCATCAACTTCGGTTCATAAAATATATGACCCTGTGGCTCTATTATATGAAAACCATGAAGATGTACCTTATCAGCACCCTGATTTGGCTAGATCTCAATTACACTTCTCCAAAGAGGTGAATCACCCTTTGGAGTCACCAATTGAAAAAATTTTCTACATCAATCCTTATGGTGAAGAGATTCACCCACAAGCAAACTCAAGAGCTATACAGGATATAAACGATTCCAAAGCCGTGGTATACTCAATTGGATCTCTTATGACCAGTACAATACCAGTTTTGATTTTAAAGGGGATCGGATTGGCAATTGTTAACTCTAAATCGCCAAAGATATTACTATTGAATGGAAGCCATGATCGTGAAACTTTTGGGCTAAGCGCACTAGACTTTATAAATACTATATGCAAAGCTGTTAATTATAGTATTAGTGATGCTTCCATAAAACTGAACTATACAGATGTTGTTACGCATTTGATCTATATGGAGAATCCTGATATCACAGTCAATCAAGCTGATATTGAAAAACTGGGGATTAAATGTATTAAAGTTGCTAAAGACCCACTTGTGGGTGAGGATATAAAAATTTACGATTCTACGAACTTACAGCAAAGTTTAATCTCCATAGTTAATCAATGAAAGAAAGACTGTGTATTATTCTTGCTATTTTCCCTAATGCCCATATCATGATCTGAATTTGTTTGGAATGTTTTGTATTTTGATGTATTGTTCAAATTGTTCATCTGACCATTTCCCCACCGATGTATCAACCTCATGTTCAATTTCATGTTCATGATGTAGCAATTCGTGTTCAATATCTTCCTTGTGAATGTTTTTGATATCTGGATCTTGATCTTTATGATATTTATTCCAGTGGTGGACTTCATATTCGTATTCAAAATCTCCATGATGGCCTACACCAACACCTAAATCTGGGAATTTCCCACCTTTTGATGCAAATTTTAAATACTCTTCCTTGGTGATCTTATCATCTGAATTGGCGTCCATCATTCTCAAAATAGTTTGGACAATTGTTTGTTTAGTCTTTTCATTTATAGCTTCGGAATCATCATGACTACCTAAACCATCACCTTTCCCAACAACTTCATCTCTATGTAGCCCATAAGCTGTCAATATATCATCTGCGTCAAGGTATTTCTTATTCTTGGAGTCATGTAATGTGAAGAATGATTCTGCATCATATTCATCCAATCCATGTTCTTGTTTCATATGCCATTCTTCCCATGTTAGTCCATCTGGTGGAGATTCTTTCAAATTTGTATCATCAGAACCATGAGAGCCGTGAGAACCGTGCGCTAATGTATATGTAACTATAGATGCCAATGAGAGTAGTGCAGAGTATTTCATATTGATTCAGCTCGCTAACCTTTTAACTGGCTTCACTCTACGTTTCGATCTTGATCAGGATGGTTGATTAGTTGTTGATTTGATCTACTTTTGAAACGTTTCGAGGTTGTGATCGCGAATTTTGTATGAAAAGTCCGAACAAGAAAGAGAACTGGCGGCTAATTGTTGAATAAACATAAAGAGACAATTGAAAGTGGTTATGATTCTTTTAACTCATAGAAGGACTGGTTAGTTTAGTATAAGTAATAGCATCGGTTACTCTCGTTGATAGCCATTCTCATATAAAATGCGTCAAGACTCTGGTGAATTGACGATGGTTGCACCAATTCTAGGGAAAGTTTACAAATCAGTTGACATTGTATGAACCAAGTCAACATTGAACATATTCTACAGAAAAAAAATTGTTGACTTCGACTAGTTGCATGGAGCGGTTACCACTATTGCTCTACCGCTATTGTGGGTATATAAATTGATCAGCTTGATGCTCAAATCAATGGTGTCAAATTGACCAAACCCTTGTTTTCTCTCTCGTTTAGCTGTCAGAAAAAACCGTTGAACTAAGGATTTTAGATACAAATAACACCAAATCTCAAACAACAGTTACCCAACAATTTTGAGGCCAGCGCTTTCCTGTGGTCACATAAACAAGCGCAAACTAGATCGATTGCATTGGTCAATACTGATCACAAGATCTTTAAATCTTACTTTCTTCATGCATTCGAATGTTGATGTTTGAATTTTTTTTACAGCAAAATTTTTCCTCATTATGGTCTAATGTTTTTCAAAAGGGAAGTTTTCATGTAAGATGCAACGCCGTTCAGCTAATAAAACTTCGGGATATGAGTTTAATTAGTACCAAATGGAGATTGAGAGTCATTAGAGTCACTGCGAAATGCATGAGATGGATATAAGTCTAGTTGTCGAATAGCTGAGGGCTTCTTCGGAGTTCGTAAATATCCATATACAAAGGAATCGATTTTGGAAATATTTCCCTTGTTTCGTTAGCAAGTTGTTCCTTGTTCACTCTATTTTGGTTGTATATCATGTTTGATTCCAGTAACGGTCATTTTATCTAATTGAAAAGATCATTAGGTGAGGTTAATCATAAAAAAGCCTTAAGAAAAATTTGACATGTACGAAATTTGTTGAGCATCGGGAATGGCTGCAAACATGAGCATTTGGAACTTTGTTAGTTTGGCAAAGATGCATATTTGTGTATCTGTTTTCCACTGTTTGTGAATGAAAAAGGATTTCCATGGAAAATGTATTGTTTTATAAAAGGGTCCCATTGTCACTAATAACCAAAGTTATATTGTGAGCAGAGAAGGTATCATTACTTAAATTTGAAACAAAATGGATGCTGCTACAATTGGCTCTTTATTGAAGCCGCTAAATGCTACACAAATCATTAATACCATTGGAGTTTTCCAAAAATCAGGTTTGAATACATCTGAAGTTGATATTCCAAGTGTATTATCAGCCTTAAATGTTACCCAAATTGAAGGTGTTTTAAGTTCAAATTCTACTGTTGTAAACAAAATGTTGCAAGATATGACACCAATTCAGTTGGTTACTGTTTTGAATAACTTCCAAAATGTCACGACAACTTTATTTGCAACTGCTGCTAACTCAACTAGTGTGGAACAAGCAACTCAATATAAAACATTGGGAGAAAACTTGATCAAAACACTTGTTGTCAAATTAGAAACTGTTTTCACCAATCAACAACTATTAGGCGTTTTCAGTATTTTATCAAAAGGTGCTGCATTAGGTACTGGTACTAAGAAATTATTAAATATAGCTCATGATTTATTAGCTGGGTTTTATGGTGGTATGGTCTCTCAAAAAATTGCCATTCCAAAACGTTTAACTGAATTAGTTCAAAATTATCAAATTGCAGAGTTTGGTGACTATCCATCTTCAAAAGATATTGCCCCTTCTACTATTTTCACTGTTATTTTCTTCTTGTTTGCAATTGCTCACTTGTTGATCTTTATGAAAAATTTCTCGTTGGGTCATAGATTTTATATCAGTTTTGGTCTATTTGTTTATGCCTTGATCCGTGCTTTGGGTTTCCTTTTAAGAATTATTTGGAGTAATGATGTTACCCAAATCAGTCTTGGTTTAGCTTCAATGATTTTCATTACACTACCAACGGTTTTCTTACCAAGTTTAAATTTAATTTTGGCTCAAAGATTTTTCACATGGAGACATCCGGTCTATGGAAGCCATAAATACTTCACCACTTTGATGTACTTGATTTATTCATTAGTTGTTTGTGTTGTTATCATGACTATTATCGCTGCCTGTGTTCGTATTGATTATTTTATAAGTGAACATCATTTACACATGACACAACAAATTTTCCAAGCCACTTCCATTTTAATTTTAATTTTTTCATCATTATCTGTTTTGTTAATCATGGCTGCTTTTGTTATTAAACCAACTAAATCAGATAATGAATTATTGACATATCAACCACATTGGATCAAATCATTCAATTTAAATTATTTTGTTCCAAAGGGTTCAGCTGCTAAAGAAGCCAAATTAGTCCCATCATCGAAAGCACATGCCATCAGAGTTATTCACTCTACAAATTATCATTACGACACTACACAAGATGAAGTTGTTTTAGATAATAACTCAAAAGCGCTAAGTCAAAATATGTCAATTTATATTATTACTTTTTCGACTTTCTTGGTGTTAATTGCAGATGTTTTCCGTTGTGCGTCCACTTTCATCAACCAACACGTTTACGAAGAATCATGGATTTTCAAACCTGTTGTTATGTATGTGATGTATGGTGCTTTGGAAACGCTAATAAATTTAGCTTACATCTTTGGTAGAATTGATTTAAGATTTTATAAACCAGATGCTTTGAAAAAAGCTACTTCATCAGAATCTGACATCGACGGTTCATCAGAATCAGAATGCAAATCGCAAGAATAACAGCTTCATAGCAACCGCTATATAATTTTAATACTTAATGTCTAATAATCTCCAAAAAACACAGTGATGAGTTCCTTGTAAAGCCCTAAAATAATGTATACGGTGTGTGCGCATTGCAAGAACAACTTCCGCGAATTTCTTATTCTTCAATTCCAATGCAATAAAAAAAAAACATCGTCGAGTTTTCTTTCTATACTTTATACACACCTTTATACATAAGTTCTGTGTATCAGACTATACACAATCAATAAGGGTATGTTATTTTACAAGAATTGAACAAGATCACAAAATTTATATTTCTGCTTTTTTCATGATGAAAAGAAAATTACACAGACCTGTACTAATTTCATCCTTACGAGGATGCGAAGTGCTGATAAAAATTGCCTTTACTGATTTTGAATAAGAGGTATAAATATGAACTGTGATTTTGAGAATTTATAAACTTGGGGGATCGTTGACTAACAGTTTTTAATTAGTTTGGTTTATTGATTTATACAGTATAGTGAATATCATGATTTGATAATAAAGAGAAATTGTAGATTAAAAATTTGTGTAAATAATGTAAATCTGATTACTGGTAGTAGTTCAGATCTGCAAAGGCGTGGTGAACTATCTACTAAATATTATTGTGAGCATAGTCTTGCCATATATATAGTCCAAGTTTCCACCAATCCATAGTGTATGAGCCTATGGTTCGGAAACCTACAGAGATAATCAATAAAGTACTACAAACACCATTTTTTTTTATTATAACCGTAAAAATTTGATGATACATGATGGATAAAAAACCTATTAAACAATCTATTTCTTAGCAGATAATCTTCTCAAGTAGAAAGCTAATTCTTCACCTTCCAAGATGTAACCATCAGCTCTACCAGATTGACCTGGTCTTGAAGAGATAGCAGCGTATAATCTACCAGCACCGAATTGTGAGTCAACAGCTTGTTCAATTTTTGAAGCTGAAGATCTTGAAGCTAATTTTCTTTCTAATTTTCTTGATTTTTTAACTTCTTCTTCATCAGCAGCTTTAGCTTGACCTTTCTTTTTACCTAAAGTGGCACCGTAGTGGTTTTCATACCATTGTCTAAATGGAGCAGCATCAATTTGAACAATAGCAGATTTGGTTAAAGTGTTAGTTCTAACCAATTCATTGTTTGAAGGATGGTAAGCAACACCAACAATTCTGGTTTTTCTAGCAACACCTTCAGAAGCCCATGAAAAGTTACCAGTTTCAACTCTTAAAGCTCTGAATTTTTGGTTACCACCTCTAGTTCTAACTGAATGGATACGTTTGGTACCAATTTTGGTGTTTGAACCTTGACGACCTAATTCAAACTTTCTCTTCTTTCTAAATTGAGCTCTTTTAGCACCAGTGGCAGCTCTCTTGTGACGAGAATCTCTTGAAATACCCATTTTGTATTATAAACTATTGAGAACGTTAGTATATTGATCGTTTGTATAATGAGTATAAAGTGTTGAGTTTGGATATCTTTTTCATAAAGTCTTTGATGATACACTCAATTTTTTTTTTTATTATATGGCAATGTATTAGAGCGTTCGACAACTGAATGTATGTATATCAATATATCCCTTTCTCTTTATTCTCTTCTGTTTTATATCTTGATCCTCAACAACACTTTATTCATAGTATATATTCCACTTACTAAGTATTGATCCTTGATGTTGATACCTTCACTTTAATGTTAAGAAGAAAGATTATGGATTTCAATTTTTCATAAAACTCTAGAGTCTTTGGACAGTTTCACGAAAGAAAAAAAAAAAAAAAAAAAAAACAATTCGCGGAAAGAGAAAAGAGTGGAAACTTGGAAATGGGGACACAAAGTTACTTGGATGGAGTTCAGTTTAGGCAGAGATCTAATTGATCTAGGCAGAGAATTAGAGTTCCTGTATTGAGAGGAGTACGATGTCGCTGGGAGGAGACTGTGTCGTAGGCAGAGAGTCTTTGGTGGGTGCTTGGTTTTCTGGCTGGGAGGACTTTAAAGGGGAGACAGGTTTGAACTTGTATGTTGTGTGTACCATGTGTTGAGGTGTGTGGATGTATGGGATTGTAATTATGGGAAATACTTACAGTCACAACAGACTTTTTTTTTTAATTTATTCTTTTTTTCTTCATCACGTTGACCTGAAACCTATCACATGATGAGAAATGAACTTTACTGATTTCTTTTTATATGCTTCAAATTTTTTTTTTTTGGTTAGTAATAATAAAGAATGAAATTTATTTAATATCAATATACATCTTTGCTTAAAGGTGTATTCGGAGTTTCTACTGATTTTAACAAATTCTTATAGAACCATGTCATACTATGATCAGATAGAGATTGAGGATATGACTTTTGATCCTACAACTCAACTATTCACATATCCATGTCCTTGTGGTGATCGATTCCAAGTGTTTATTGATGATTTACAAGATGGCGATGATGTTGCAGTTTGTCCAAGTTGTTCATTAATGATTCAAGTTATATTTGAACCAGAAGATCTAGAGGAATTCTATGCAGAAATGCAAGAAGACAACATGATGCCAGAACCTATTGCTGCTTGAGAGTTTCAATAGTTGTAATTTGAGCCCATATCTGCACAAGATGGATAAAGAGTAATCAATTACTTTGGGGAAATCAACACTCATCAGCGCGCTATCGATACATGGAAGACACAGCTACAGCTATAGATAGTACGCTTGTACCACGTCAGAACACTACACGGCTGAAGAAGGTATTCAGAACAGTCACTGATAAGTGATTGTTCAACATTTGGTTTTTTTTGTTGTAATTGGGACATATATACGTATATATGTATATTGGTTAAGGGAAACCAACGGTAATGAAAAGTTTAACGATTTGAAATTTGGAAAAACACTACAACCCTCTCCTGTAGAGAATAAACAACTAACAACTATGAATTAGTTCTCAATCCTTTTTATATGGCTGTAATTCCCGAGAAATTATTGATTAATGAGAAATATTTATATACTCTTTCCAATTTTGGCCCATACCGGATCCCCCCGTTGGAACTTGCCGACTTATCAGAGAAACGTATATATAACTGAAACAATAAACATCTCTCTCCACTGATTGAATTTATATATCCACAGGTCTGTACACCATTTAATCGAGTTATACCAAATATGCCTGAAAAATTCAATCCTGAGAAAGTTGTTCTTGCCTCTTACCAGCCTGAAAAACCACCAGCTCCAAAACCTATAAACCCTCCAAATTTAACATCTTTGGAAAGAGTCGGTAGACCTTTAAGACATGTTCAATACATTCCAACAAAACAGCTGGTTTTCTATTCAAAATTTAAAGAACCAACATTCACCTATGATATCAAGTATAACTTGCCTATAAAATCAAACCATGTAGTTGTAAAGATCAAGTCTGTTGGGTTGAATCCTGTTGATTTGAAAATTAAAAATTCATACACTTCAAACTTTAACTATGAAAGAGGTATTGGCCGTGAATACGCTGGTGTTGTTGTTGATGCTGGTAAGAAATACAAAGATCAGTTCAAAGAAGGTGATGAAGTTTGTGGGATTTATTTCCATCCAAATTCCCTAGGGACCATTGCATCCGATATCCAAATTGATCCAAGTGTTGATCCAATCATTTCTAAACCTAAAGAGTTAAGTTGGGAAAAATCTGGAAGTTGGTTATACACTTTCGGCACAGCTTTCCAACTACTGAAGCAAGCTTCTAAAAAAATTACTCAAAATTCTGTTGTCTTGATAAACGGTGGTTCTTCAAGTGTTGGACTGATGTGTATACAAATTTTGAAAAATTACTATAAAGTTGAAGATATTGCGGTTATATGTTCAGGTTCAGCTATAAAATTAACAAAAGAAACAGGCGCTAAACTAGCTATAAATTACAAGGTAAATGCAAATTTACCAAAAGTTTTACAAGTTTTAACTACAACTGGTGTTTACAAAGATTTTGACGAATCTGGTAACGCTTTTGAAAGTCGTGCAATCCCTGCTAAAAAATTTGATTTGATCATTGATACAGTTGGTGGTTATGATATCTTGGAAAAGACAAACGAGTACCTGGCAAGAGGTGGATTTTATATAACAACTGTGGGTGATTACAAGGCTGATTATACAAAAGACTTGTACAATGCTTGGAATAATCCTGCCATGAATGCACGTTCATTGTTTGGTTCCGTTTGGGGGATGACTTATGTTCCATTCTATTTCAATCCAAAACCAAATGATGATTGGTTACAAATTGGTGTTGATATGTTGGAATCTGGTGAACTGGATGTTATAATTGATTCTGTTTATGACTGGCAAGATTATAAAAAGGCTGAAAAAAAATTGAAAATGGGTCACGCTCATGGTAAAATTGTTTTACAAGTTCAAGGTTTTTGAATCATTTCATTATTAACTCTCATTTTTCTATAGATTTATATGTTTTAACGAATTTGCATTTCATGAATACAGCGTAGCCAAGTTCTACTAGATACATCAATTCAGATATCTATTGAAAAGATAAACAATGCTAGATATATATAAAAAAAAAAGATAAAAGCCAACATAAAAAGCCAAAATAATTAACCATTAATCATGAATACATATTCCCATCCCAGCAAAAAAAAAAAGTACAGACATTATTAAATTAGTTGACGAAACGGAATAACCCAATCGCAACAGCAATGGCTAAAACGTAATAAACTAATTTTGAGCTTTGTCCTTCCACTGCGTTTCTTGCTTGTTCATATCTTATTCTATCTTCTGGATCTAAAGTATTTGGATCAACTTCATCCTCTTGTTTATTTTGTTGTAAATTGGTTGAAGTTTTCGCTCTCGTATCTAACGCAGCTTTATCCTTAGCATCCCATTCTCTAATTCTTTGTTCAGTTTCTTCAATCAAATCACCAAAATTTCTAATAAACCGTTCATTGTTTAGATTCCAACCAAGACTTGCTCTAGCGAATTTTCTTCTCGTGGCCTCACTCGTTCTCAAACTACCCGTTGTATCTTCATCACCAGTCATGAAACTTAATAATCCAGTTAAGATAGTGGCAACACTCCATGCAGGATTCCAAAGATCAGGATGATAGTCACTCATACTTAAACATAATCTTGTATTTGTTTGGAAACGTCCACTGGGCGTGATCATTCTAATCGCTGGCGGCTTAAACGGATACTCATGGGTGAAGACTAGAGTACCATGATACTGTCCGCCTTCATATGGGGTATCTTTCGGACCTGTGATCAAATAGTGCCATTCAAGGATATTATTCTCTGATGGATGTGCTGTGATATAAGGTGGTGGGTTCTCCACCATGGATTTGTACTCTTTTGTGAGTCTCTTGTGAGCCTGTTTTGTTGCCATGGTCCTTAACTAAAACTAACAGAGATGCAACTCTCTTATCACTCTTCACTGTAATACCTTGTCTAGAGATAGATAGAGAGAACCACCTTATTAGTTTTTGTCAAGTGTTATTTTTTGATATGACAATACCAATTCGCGGAATTGATTATTTCGCGAATATGTATTATGTAATAATGAAAGAGTATCTATATATATATATTGATAATATAAATAAATGTAATATGTATGATAAGAAGAACGAACCCCAGATTATTTGTTCTACTGAAGACATTTTTAACTATAATAATATTTATTAAACCTATATATATAATTTTTTAAAGTGCACCAATGCAAAAAAATTGTGAAAACCAAAAAAATGATGGAGAAAAATCCCATAACCATGATGAATTAGAAAAATGCGTAAAATGAAAAACCAAAAAAGACGTGAAATGAATCGTTAAATAATGTATGAATTAGCAAATGGAAATATCATTTGGCTGATTAAAAAATCTAACAAGAGACTAAGTCAACAACTTCTAAGTGGATTGGAGTACATTGATCAGCAACGTTTTCATCGTATAAGTTGTAAAAGTTACCTGATAAACATTGGTAGAAAGTTGAAGTGTTACCAAGGGCTAAGTTACCATCTTCAGTGATAGACCAACCGGCAGCGTAGATTGAACCAGCTTGTGGTGGTGGACCATCGAATTGGAATTGTCTGTTTGAAACAATAGCACCAATTCTACCTTTAGCATCGGTTAAGATGGAATCTTTTAATGTTAAAGCTAATGATTCATCGGTTAAACATGAAGTTGATTGGATTTCTAAACCATCTTGAGTGTGAACACCGGTTGAACTTGGTTTAGCTGAATCAGCTGAAGAAGTGGCTTGGATTTGACCATCACCGATTTGTGAAACAACGTTGGTTGAAGTAGTAGCTTGGATTTGACCATCATTGATTTGTGAGATAACTTGAGCAGTTGATTTTGGAGCTTCAGTTGAAGTAGTGGCTTGGATTTGACCATCACCAATTTGTGAGACAACTTGAGCAGTTGCTTTTGAAGCTGGAGCAGTAGAAGTGGTAGCTTGGATTTGACCATCACCGATTTGAGAAACAACTTGAGCACTTGGTTTTGGAGCTGGAGCAGTTGAAGTAGTAGCTTGGATTTGACCATCACCAATTTGTGAAATAACTTGAGCACTTGGTTTAGCAGCAGTTGAAGTGGTAGCTTGGATTTGACCATCACCGATTTGAGAAACAACATCTCTTTTAGCTTTTGGAGCAGCTGAAGTAGTAGCAATTGGAACAACAGCAATACCGAAAGTTTTAGTGTATTGAGTAGTAGCACCACTTGGAGCAGCAGCATCTGGAGTCAAAGTAGACCATGGTTCAGATGGAATGTAAGCAGCTAATGAAGAACCAACTAATGAAGCAGCGGTGAATAAAGTGAATCTTTGTTGCATTGTGATAATATGTATGAAGTTTATTTAAAGTATTGATTTTAATCTAAAAGATTTAATTGTATTCAATTGAATTGATGATAAGAAACAAAAGGAAAGAAGATTGTAAATCATGGAGGAATTCAACGTCCTTTTATACACATTTTAGCATCATACAAGTATCCATGGTTCCCGATCTTCAATTTACTGTTAATCATTCATTATCTCATTGTAGATCTAAAAATAATCACAAGTGTATAGAAAAAGTGTTTAACCTGCCTCTTTTTTAATTACGTGCATATAATTACTTTACCCAAAAGGGAAGGTTACTAAGCAGCATCATTCACCTATTACCGCTTTAGGGTAAACGTAAACAACTCTCGGCAGCTGGTGGTTCATTAATTGAATGCATAAATCCCATATCGGTGGGCTAATTTCTTGTCAATTAATTAAATTTGGTGGTGTAATACATGTCTACAAAATAATTGGGTAGTCTTTTATGGTCTTTTGACGTTTATTGATGATGATTGTTTTAGGGTTTTATTGTATCTTGAGATCGAACTGAACTTTTGGTAGTTTGTTAAAGGGTCTACGATGTTCAATGCTTCAGGTTGCACATTTTTAGATTAATTGTAAATCGATTGCTGTCTATACTGGTTATCTTCGATATTAATTGAATTCATCAAATTTGTTTATCGATTGCTGATGTAAACCTGCGAATTTTGCAATTTCTTTTTCCAAATTTTGGTTCGTCTTGAGGTATAATGGAACTCGGAATTATTGACAATAAAATTTTGAAAAAGCCTCCGAATGGCTATAACTACTAATATTATTGGGGAAATGGTCAAAACAGATCAAATTTCTTGGAAAAACTTTCATAATAATGCAAATTTTGGTGATTGATGTAATTTATGTAGCCAGCAAAAGGGGTCAAAGATGTGTGTCAAAGTCTATTTTTAGGTTTAAACTTTGATCTCAAATCAAAGGGGGTTTCGTTAGGTAAAGTGATGAGAAGACTGGGCAATGATGTGTGTGCTCAGCTATGGAGAGCTACAAGGGTATAGAGTTATTATAGAGCACATGTTGTCTTGGGAAATGTTGGTTAATTTTAATTAACGAAGATATTGATTCCTGACAAAAAGAGATCAGAGATCAAGAGATCAAGGAATCGAGAGATCAAATCTGATTCAAGGCATAATGAGTTGTTGGACCTACATCTTATCGATTTAGCATCCAGCCATGTTTTGCAATACTCTTGGACCCAAATCATGGTTACCAATGACACATTCTATGGTTTAAGCACCATCTTGGAGTTATGATCGATTTGATCTGGAAATAAAGTTAGAGATGGTTGATAGATAAGTCATGACACATTTTGACACACCCTTTACCTCCAAACTCAACTGGAAAACCACGTTCATGTTATCAAAATACAGCTTCAAAGCCAGTCACTAAACTGATACAATCTGAACACTAACTACCCCCATTAAAGATGTATAAATATCCTAATCTCCATCTACTATACATTACGTAATCATGGAAAGGTTACTAGGGTGAATACGCTTATATAAGTGCTTACGTAACTTTTAAATTTTTGTAATTTGATTAAAACGAAACTAACAAAGGTTCAACTGAGGATCTATTCTTCTCTGTAGAGTGATTGAGTAAAGTTATAAAACTACAAGTTAACTATGACTTCGGTACCTAATTCTATCAAGCTATTGGCTGGTAATTCACATCCTGAACTAGCTGAAAAAATTTCCAAAAAGTAAGAATATAAATATATATACATATATATATATATATATATGTATATATGTATACCACATGTGTTTGATACATGACAGAAAGACTAACTTTCAATCTTTTCAAAAGATTAGGTGTGCCATTGAGTAAAATTGGTGTTTACCAGTATTCGAACCAAGAAACTTCAGTGACAATAGGTGAATCTGTTAGAGACGAAGATGTCTATATCATTCAAACGGGTTGTGGAGAAGATGAAGTTAATGATTTTTTAATGGAATTACTTATAGTGATAAATGCATGTAAAACGGCATCAGCACGTCGTATTACAGCGGTGATACCAAATTTCCCATATGCAAGACAGGATAAAAAGGATAAATCTCGAGCTCCAATAACTGCTAAATTAATTGCCAATTTGTTGCAAACTGCAGGTTGTCATCATGTTATCACAATGGATTTACACGCTTCACAAATTCAAGGGTTTTTCCGTATACCTGTTGATAACTTGTATGCAGAACCAAGCGTTTTGAGATATATTAAAGAACAATTTGATGTAGAGAATACCATATTAGTCTCTCCAGATGCTGGGGGAGCTAAAAGAGTTGCAGCAATTGCAGATAAATTAGATTTACAATTTGCACTTATTCATAAAGAACGTCAAAAGGCTAATGAAATCAGTCGTATGGTTCTTGTAGGTGATGTCAAAGATAAAGTATGTATTTTGATTGACGATATGGCTGATACTTGTGGTACTCTAGTCAAAGCTGCTGATACTCTATTACAAAATAATGCAAAAGAAGTTATCTCCATTGTTACACATGGTATTTTCAGTGGTGACGCTGAGAAAAAATTAGCAAATTCAAAAATTTCAAGAATTGTATGTACAAATTCAGTTCCTGTTAATATTGAAAACGACAGATTAGATCAAATTGATATAAGTCCAACTTTGGCTGAAGCAATTCGTCGTTTACATAACGGTGAAAGTATTTCATACTTGTTTAGTAACGCACCACCGGTATGAATATATATGTATATTAGTGTCCTTATACCTGAAATTGAAATAATTATACATGAATCATATTTAATCGTATTTAGAATATTGAGCAGTCCAATATTGACGAACAGTTTTATGTTCATTACCTAGTTTACTGATTTTGGAAACTTCGTCATCAGCTAATTCAAATTCAAAGATTTGTGAAGCTTGAGTAATTCTTTCAGCCTTGGATGAAGTGGTAACTGGTAATACACCTGTTTGGGCAACCCATCTCAACAATATTTGACCTTCAGTTTTGTTATATTTCTCAGCTAATGATTTGACAAATTCGTAAAATTCGCCATTTTCACCATTTCTTTCACTCAATGGAGCCAATGGAGAATAAGCTTCCAGTAAGATGTTATTCTCTTTAGCAAATTGATAAATACCAGGAGTTTGATTCTGTAGAAAGGCATTATATTCAATCTGGTTAACTTGTGGCTTAATCTCAGCAATCTCCAAGATTTGCTTCAAGTCATCAATGGCAAAATTTGAAACACCAATGTTTTTAGCTTTACCTTCCTTGAACAACTGTTCAGCATATCTCCAAGCTTGCTTAATATCAAACTCTTTTTTTTCATAAAATGGATCATGAATCAAATACAAATCAACATATTCAATGCTCAATTTTTGCAAAACGTCATTCAAGTGATCAATTGGATTAGCTGCAAGTTTGGAATACTTATCAGTGATCCAAATTTGATCTCTTGGTTTATCAGTTTCTTTCAATGCCTTGGCCAATTCGTTATATCTTTGATAGCTTTCAGCAGCGTCAATATGAATCTTACCAGGTAATGAAAGGGCATGTTTCAACTGTGATACCAAGGCTTCATTCAACTTTGCATCCTTTGCAGCGTTAAACCATTGAGTACCGGTACCAATGATGGAGATAGCTGGGATTTTGTTACCGTTAGCTAAAGTGAAAAATGTTGACATTGTTACTACGTAGATGATTTGATTTGATTATTCAATTGACTTTGTTGAGTATTCAATTTTGGATCAATGCAGTTCTATAAATATAGGAAGATAGGATTAGAAATTCTAAAGGTTTTATTACTCCGTTGACGTGATTTTTAGCATTGATGATAAATACACGAATAGAGCAATAACACTCAAATCTGTTCAACCTATATACAGAGAATAATAGGATTACATGTAGATTTATCACATGAGCAACGATAATAATAGTAATGTCCAATTCAGATCAAATGTTAATAGTCGATTGACTAAAACTTCACTGTGTGACAAATTGGAAGGAATCCATTACGGAATAATCTCCAAATAAGCCTTCCAGCGTACAAATCCAATCAAACCCATCGGTGGGGGTGTGGGGGAAGACAATAGGTAAAAGTCATAAAATCATATATTCATAATCATGTATAGTATAATCTAATTCATAACATACACTATATACAAGGATCCAACTGTGTTTCATAAGTGTAACTCATCACGACGCCACCCTTCAGGGTGTTTAGTTTTCAAAGAGTATTCATCAGGTTGATCTTCAATTGGTACGCCATCAATTTTCAAAGCGAATGGATTTCTATCTTTTCTCTGTTCTAGATTAGCCAATGTGTGGTTTACTTCTCTGTGTTTAGATTCATCAGCTCTAACTCTCAAGACCAAATCTCTAAAAGATGAATCTTTATCAAGAGAAGTCCAATAAACCCATGCGATTTCAGGTAATTTGACTTGATCAAATCTTGGTAATCTTTTAGCATCTAAATCTTTGATCAAATGTGTATAAGTACTAACAGCTTCTTCTTCTAAGTAACCGACAAATCTATGACAATATCTTGGTCTAATCAAATAGATTAGGAAAAACAAATTACAGAAAACACCTTGCCCAACATAAATAATTAATCTTGTAAGCCAGGAGGGATTACCAATCTTCATAAAAGTTAATAAATGCATTCTTTCATTATAAGCTTCATCCAATAATGTTTCAATCCATGCCTTATCTCTTTTCAATAGTCTGATCGAATGTAAATGACGAATAAAAGCTGCAACCATACCTGGAACCCCTGCAATACTCTCTAGAAATATAACTCTTGTTAACCATTTTTCCTCGGTCATTTCATATCTTGTACCTTCCCAAGTTTTCAATTTACCATTAACGTCTTTTGGTTTTTTATAACCTGTGACAAAATCAAACATTGATCTACAAAATCTCATACCACCATTTGCAATTTTATCTCCAATAGTTATTGGAGGTCTATGAACATAATGAACTTTTTCACAATCTTCACCTGTGAAAATTGGATGAGGGAAAGTTGGGTGAGAGATGTATTCATCATCATTTTTGTTTGGTGGTGGATTAACAATTAGCTTTGTACTTATATCTAATTTATTCTTATGTTTAGGAACCGATGAATGTAAATCTGGGAAGATTACACTTGGTTTAGGATTTGAATTTGATATTGATCTTGCAAAGCATTTGAACCCAACCTGGGTCGGATTATAACTTGAACGTAATTGTAACTTGAGCATTTATGTGTAGTGTATACTGAGTCTTCTTATGAGCTGTGCTTTGGCTTTAATCAGTTATTTCGGGATCTTGTACCAGTTTATATACAGTTTGACCATCCCATGAGAATAATACAACTCTAAATGTATTTTATTCCCGTTCCACTCCTATTAACTGGAAATTGTCTTGGATTATTAAAATATTCCCATTTTAGTTAGATAAACAATACTGTATCATCCGATGCCATTTATACATCCTTATAGGCTCATTTTAATCACAATTTTGTTATACCCTTTTCGAGCATTGCTACCTATAATCAAAGTGCGAACGCAATGTACACAACAACACCAATATTCACCTTACAACATACCCATCATCACAAACTCGCAAACCCAATCCGATTAACATAATTTACATCAACCGGATACTAGAGCTAAAATGTCTATAAAGTTCAGGTTAAATTAGGATGGAATACTTCACAAAACGGGGTTTGGGTAAATTCACCACCACTATTGTTCATTCATTAATCTATACAACAATTGCCAAAACTTTATGTGTCAATTTCAAAGTCATCAAAAATCCGGTCAGCCAATCAGAAGAGAGAAGTTCAAAAGCCCGCCCGCTTATGTAATCGATAAGATACCTAATACAGTACTTATTACGGTACTAGGTTATATAGACATATTTGATCACAGTATAAGCCGTACTCTCACTAATTTCAACATTTCTTATTTGAATATGTCGGCTGTCTACCTATTTACTCTTATTCCGATTTGGTACTCACTTTAAATTATCCCGTATAGCTCCATCGTGTATTATTCGAAGCATGATTGGATGTATTATTCGAAGCCCGTTTTGATGATTATTAATAGTAATCACGGAGAATCTAGCTATATTACTACATACAAGTAAGTGGAATGATGCAAACCCGTTTATGAGATGGGGAACTTTTATATAAATTCAATAAAGCAGGAGGCGTATCTTATATCCTATGCGAATTAATTATTACTATTTTTTCTAAATCCAAAATTAACACTCATTCTATTCTTCTTCTTCTCCTTTTCATCAATTGGATTGTTAGTCTTGCTTGAATCCTTTTCTCTTCTTTTCCAAAATGAGCTTGTTGAGCCTGAACTTGATGGTGGTGTTTGCTGTGATGACAATTGTGGATTCTCAACAACAGGCGAATTTGGTTGTAATGTAGATGTATTTGATAGTTGAGGTATTGTAGAGCTTGATGGAGTTTGTTGTGGTTGTTGTGGTGGTGGTGTTGCACTGGCTCCGCTGGCTGCGCTGGTTGTATTCGATGAAGCTGACGATACAACATTACTATTTGGATTACCATTTGTTGTTAGAGTTGACGATTTAGTCTTTAATCGTGCTATACTCGATAAACTTGGAGTTCTAAATCTTGATTTTTCAGTTTGTGGAGGTTCTAAAACCGTTTGTTGAGGCCTCATTGGTGGTTTATTATTGATATTATCGGAAGATATAGTTGAAGGTTGACTTGAACTTATAGATGTATTATTTGAATCAACTCTTATGATCTTCTCCTGGATACAATCCTCTTTCTCCAATTTGGTTTGAGTTTGTTCCTTGGTATTACTCTGTTTTGAGTTCTCATCGTATTCATCTTTAGATATTTCTTGATAGAAGAGTACATAAGCAGTAGCTAAATCAGGAGAATCACCAGTAAACTTCAGTACAAAACTTTCATCAATTTTTTCCACGGTTTCATCATCAAACAACAACCAACCATATTGAATTGTCTTAACGAGAGCAACATAATGGCCATGATGAGGACCACCTCCGATATGAACAACAACTGCGTATAATTGATAAAATTTCAATCCATCTGCAAGATTTTCAGAAGGGATATCACTTTCTAGCCTTAGATACAGGGGGTATTTAATTTTTTGGAATAATTTAACATTTCTTTGATGTTCTTCACTATATTTAAATCTCTTCAAGTGTAGTGATAAAATTTTTGGTAATTTCCGAAGTCCCATTTTCTTTTCAGCTTCTTGTAATGAATGACAATTATCACAGTAAAATTTATTACCACCATTAAGCATTTCACTTGCGCTGAACTGCTTGAGACAAGTTTCCAAAGTTTCGTTATCGGTTAGATCTATGCTCAAGTCTAAAAAGGTTTCATCACGACTCGAGACATTTTCACATGTAAGACATTTAGTCTGACTTGTTAGTAAACCTTCGAATAGTTCATGTAGCGAATTTTTTCTAGAGTTGTGTAATGTGTTCATCGTATCTATAACTTCATTCAGCAGGAAATTTAAAAATTCATGAGCATCCTGGTGCATTGTGCTTCTAAACAATTCATTTTCTCTTTTCAAAGTTTCCACTAGATAAGATGGTGATACGACACCAGTTTTGGAATCATTTTCAATCATTGATTCGAAAAGGTCTTTTAAAGAAGTGAACAGGGAAACATTCATGTTATAATCCACTAAAGAATGATCGATATTTAAAATTGGACCTTTGATTAGAGCTGCTCTTTTTCTTGTATCTGAATTTGAGTTTGGATCTTCGGTTTTACCAACAATGACTTGATTTGAGTCTGATTTTATATTGGGTATGGTGATTGTTGTTTGACCGTTTTGGCATTGTGGAGTTGAGTTGACAGGGTGATCCGATTCATCATCAGTTATGCTATCTTTTTTATTTCTTCCAAAGAAGCTTGAAGTTCTTCTACCAAGGGACTGTCTAATGGTTTTCCCCTCGTTGGAATTACCATGTTCATTATCAGCTGATGAATTTGTAATTGAAAGATGAGGTTTGTTCCCGGGCATTGAAGATTTCCTTATTCTTTTATTAAAATCTCTTTCAATTGGATTTTTCAGTATTTCTAATCTGAAAGCCTTGGTATAGTATAAACATTGAACAATTGAATTACAATAACATGTATAACCAAAATTTTCCATACCGAAAACTTTATCAGAACCATCACCAAATGGGTAATCAGGATTAATTTGAATTTTATTGTTATGGTTCAAAGATTTCCCATCTTCAAATACAATTGCCTCTTCATTTTGATCTTGATCCCCGTCTTGATCCCCGTCTTGATTTTCATCTTCTTCGGGTATATTGTTACAATTCTTAATCTTCTCCTTATTACTCGATACCGAAGATGAACTTGATTCATTAACATTTGATGAATAATCAGTTTTACCATTATTTGAATTACTAGCTAAGATAGCATTCGGAGCAACAACTGGTGATGATGACGACTCTAAATTATCATTATTCGATTGATTACTTCCACCACTAAGCCATTTTTTCAAAGACATTTTATGTCAGACAGTTTATTGGGTATTGTACCTTTTAGCGCCCTTTGGACTATAATTGATCTCTTGTGAACCAAACCCAGAATGTACGCGGGTGTGGTTAAAAACGACAACTGTTACTTAAACCCAAACTCAATGAATTGAAACTTGGAAAAACACCAAATAGATATTCTAGACCTCAAATGAATTGTAGCAACTGGTTGATGTATCAACTAATGAAAAAAAACTGGATACCAAAATGAACTCGTCGTAACTTGTGTTTGTATGTATTCGGGGCAAAAAAGAAGCTGCTAATCTCTTTATTATTAATTTTTTTTTTTTTTTTTTAATTTTTCTTTTACAGGGGCGAATTTTTAATTTTGGTTGGTAACTTTTGAGTGATTATTGTGTTGTTTCTCCAAAGGGGAATTGTACTGAGTTGAATTGATCTTAATAGTAGTTATATAGTTGAATAGTATATTATCAGTTTATAGTTTAAATAAGTTGAATGTGCTGATTCAATAATACACTATGAAATAAATAATTAAACGTAAATTGCAATTGGCTTTCCATTTTCGAGAATACCAAAAATGGATATTATACACACAATTGGAGAAACAATTTTATATTTATAGAAGAAATAAATGATATATTACGGAGGAGGAGGGGGACAGCTTTAGCTTTTTTAGTTTTGAGTCAAAGTTGTATTATTATGTTGTTAACAATGGTTGTGTTGTTCTAAGATCATCATGATGATCTTGATCTCAAGGCTAACGGCAAAAAAAAACAGTAGTGTTTGATCCTGCAATCACAACCAATGAGAGCTACGTATACTATACAAACACTAAGTCAATCGTTATCCAAATGTATAACTAAATTGGATCTACAACGTTTAACGTTCAGTTGATACTCTTTACAAAGATCAACTACAAAGTCCTCATACCTCTGCGAAACCCCCCGCCTCTCGTTAAATTACGGGGTGCATTTGATACAAAATGCAAGATGAGAATTGAAATTGATATGAATTTGGTAATATCGTGTGGACTCTCTAGTAGAGGTAATATATTTCTAGTTCAATCTTCATAAACCACAGTATTATTAGAAAAAATAATTAGTTAAGCTTTACCGGTTCCATCTTCTTGGAACTTCTCGAAGCTTTGTTTGATTCTCTGTTTTAGATAGGTTTATTAAACTTTGCGTTTATTCAATAACCAAATTTACTATACATCATTGATTTATTATATTGATGAATTGAGTGATCTATGAGTGTTGGTTGAGTAATCAATAGTTATTAATCGTAAGTGATACACTCGATACAGAACTACGTATTAGTTCAATCAACCGGAATAAACATGACCCGCCACTGGCTCATAAAACTTCAAGAAAACTCTCGGTAGCCAAGTTGGTTTAAGGCGCAAGACTGTAATGGAATAAAGACATCTTGAGATCGTGTGTTCGACTCACACCCGAGAGATTTTATTTTTTTTTGGCAGATTGACGCTTTGTGTTTTTTTTTTCTTGATACTTCTGGGTATTGATTTCATTTGATTGCCAGAAAAATACGTTGTCTTCCGATATTCTTGTAAGCTATTCTTCTTTGCAATAGATTAATCATACCTTTAAAAGTCTCACAATAGTCATATATATATACAGTGTGTCAAGATGGTTAAATCAATTATTGCTCCATCTATTCTTGCTAGTGATTTTTCAAATTTAGGTTGTGAATGCCATCGTGTATTAAATGCCAAAGCTGATTGGTTACATATAGACGTTATGGATGGTCATTTTGTACCAAATATTACACTAGGTCAACCAATTGTGGAAAGTTTGAGAAAAGCAGTTCCAAGAGGTGACGGTGTCAATAAACCAAAGGCATTTTTCGATTGTCATATGATGGTTGCAGAACCTGAAAAATGGGTTGAAGAATTTAAAAATGTTGGTGCTGATCAATTTACTTTCCATTATGAAGCCACTCAAAACCCATTGGATCTTGTTAAACAGATTAAAAACAGCGGTATCAGAGCGGCTTGTGCAATAAAACCTGGTACCCCTGTTGATGTACTATTTGAATTGGCTCCATATTTAGATATGGCTTTAGTTATGACTGTTGAACCAGGTTTTGGTGGTCAAAAATTTATGCCAGATATGATGCCAAAAGTTGAACAACTAAGAGCTAAGTTCCCAAATTTAGATATTCAAGTCGATGGTGGATTAGGTAAAGCAACAATTCCTGCCGCTGCTGAAGCTGGTGCCAATGTTATCGTAGCAGGTACTGCTGTCTTCACAGCTCCAGATCCAGCAGAGACTATTAAATTTTTAAGAGACGCAGTCGACGTTCAACTCAAAGCAAGAGGTTTATACGAAGAATAAATATATAAAGTCTCTGTTTAACAACTATATAGTTCAATACAATTCAGTTTTATCTTATTTCATTTTATTTTACTTTATTTAAAGCACTTTAATTATGGATCCAAAAACGAATACATAAACCTAATATACAACGCGACACACCCAGTCTCAAAATCGATTAATTTGCTTCTCTAATGTACAGCGGTGAACAACTATTTTAAAAAAAACTTGGACCACCTAGAGTTGTACCTTCACCTGTAGAATCAACAACTAAAGAATCAGAAGATCTATCTTCAATAACAGACCACAAAGCAGCCTTAACACTATTTATCTTGGTATCTTGGCTGTTCTTCTTTGTTGGTTTATTCTCTTCATCATCAACATCCATCTCTTCTTCAGCTTTTGCTGTAGCGTCAATTAATAATTTATTTGCAACTTCTCTTCTTTTAGCAACATATTTCTTATTTCTTTCAATCTTATGAAGTCTCTTCTTGGATAGTGTAGTTGTGGTGAGTCTACCAGTGTGCTGAGCACCTGTGTATAAGGCAACCGCTGTGGATTTTGGTAAACCTGATCTTGAATCATCGGCACTTCTTGCTGGTGCTGTTAAACCTTTTCTTGCTCTATCACCTCTTTTCTTAGCCAAAGCGGCTCTCTTACGTGCTTGTGTTTCAGTCTGTTTTGGAACATTGATGGAGTTTTTGGAAGGCATCTCGATAATATATATTTATATCTATTAGAAGGTAAAAGGTAAACTTCAAGTTTATTATCATCTCATCGCATTATAAATTTCTTTCTGTATCATAAATTTTTTTTCCTGATTATGTTGTGTGTACCAACTCATATCAATTATTACCGTATAGTCTTGACAGATGATTTTAATCGGTTTAACGTGAAGTGATAAGCTCGTTGTTAATCAGTTGAGACATTTGGGATAAGTTGTAGCTCGACGTATGGTCTTGCTGGTGCTTGTAATTGATTCTCTACTATTTCTTTTGAGAAGTGTTGGAGATATCTAGTACTGTTCGAAAATTTATAGCGTTCGTCTTGTAAACCAGAGATAAAATGATTTGATTGCAATCCCTCCAACATTCTTCCCAGAAATACAAGAGGTTTAATCTTTAAAAAAGGCTTAAACATACTTGGTATGAATATAAAGCTTTCCCACTGCTCATTCAGTAGTCTTTGAGTCAAGAAAGAGCAAAATAAGAATCACCCTTTTCTGTCATAACTGGATCCCTCATCAATTTTGCAAATGTATTGATCTTTAATTACTTGAAAGTAAATTACGTAAAGTAATAATATGAAAAATAAGAAGAATAAAAGATAATTTATTTAGAAACTATATCGGTGTATGTCTTAGCGTAGATTTTATTTGTATAAAATCGACGTTGTGAGAAAAACTTCTGCGTTAAACGCAGGGTGATGAGTTTACCCTGCTTTGTTATTAATTCGTTATATTCTGTAGAGTTGTACCTAGATTTGGTAATAAAGTACAATACTCCTTCCTTCAGACTTTTGAATTAATCTTCATTGTTTGTGTGGCTCGAGAGTTCATGAAGTTGTTAAATATGTTTTTGTTTTGGCTCGGTCATTGGCGAATTTGGTTTCCCGCATCGCCGCGAATTCGTCGTTCGTAGTTGTTGCTGAAGTTGTATCGCAGCAGCAATCCTTCTTCTTTTCCAACATTCCTGCAAACTTCGGATTCTTGGTGTTGAAACTGATGTGGTAGCAATGGTTTTCATTTATGGTAGTCAGCTCGTCTAAGTTTTGGATGAATGATTTCAGTTCTTTGATAGTTTTAGCCGCTAATAATGGTTGTTGATTGACGGTGCTAATACTAGGGTTTGTATTGCTGGTCCAGGTAAGAAGCTTAGTCTTGACCAGAGTGAAAAGATCAATTTGGTTGTATTTGACTGCTAATTGAATCAGGTTTTGACCCTCTCGCTTCAATGGTTGTCCCTTGGAGATCCCTATCATCGAAATCAGTAAGTACAAGTTAGTATGCCATTCTGCATAGGGGAATTCTTCAAATACCAAAATCAAAAGACGTTGAAATTCAAGTACTTTTGGAGTCCCACCTAAACGCAAAGCATGGTACTGTTCTTGTAAGTCTTCTCCCAGATGATTATAAATTCCCTTGGTAAAGTTCTTAAAAGGAACACCAGCAGAGTCCATTTCTTGAATGATCTTTGATAGTTTGTCAACCAATTCAAAAGCGTTAAAGCGATCGTTGATGATCCAATTTGGATGATAATTCAAAACCTTATTGTTGTTTCGTTCATCCAGATCCCTGTTGATTGGGTTAGAGTAAATCCGTGGGAATTCTGCGTGAATCTTGTCTAACTTCATCTTTTCGATGTTTGATAAAGGTTGAAATGGAGATCCAATTGGCGCGTTATCCAAAGCTTGGGGATTGTCATGGTATTTGACGAAATTGTTGGAGAAATTGCCGTTATTGACATCAGCATTGGTCTCCTCAACGTCAGTTTTGACCTTGTCGGCAGCATGTTTGACTTCGGTATTAGCTTGGGTTGCGTCTTTGTTACCGTCGACGTTGAAATTGTTCTTTAATAATGCTTGCATCATCTCTTTCATCTCGGTCATTTCCTTGTTGTTGTTCAGGATCATCTCTTTAATTTCGGATGTTTCCTTCTGGTTCGCCTCAACCTTCGATTCGAGGGTTTCGTACTTGGTGTCAGCTGGAGATAAGTAAGTTGAGTCTTCAGCTTCATTGTTGAAGGAATCTTCTCCTGAACTAATGTCGGAGCCTTTTTTGGCATTTCTTCTTGTTGTAACCATGGTTGAAATTGGTTATAGATCGTTGGTGAAAATTATATAATTTTTGATCTTTAATTACTTGAAAGTAAATTACGTAAAGTAATAATATGAAAAATAAGAAGAATAAAAGATAATTTATTTAGAAACTATATCGGTGTATGTCTTAGCGTAGATTTTATTTGTATAAAATCGACGTTGTGAGAAAAACTTCTGCGTTAAACGCAGGGTGATGAGTTTACCCTGCTTTGTTATTAATTCGTTATATTCTGTAGAGTTGTACCTAGATTTGGTAATAAAGTACAGTATCGAAAAGCGCAAGTGGTTTAGCGGTAAAATTCAAAGTTGCCATCTTTGAGCCCCCGGTTCGACTCCGGGCTTGCGCATTTGTATTTTTTTGTTACTTTTTTGCCTATTTACAAAATATCAGGCTACGCATATTCAATTACAGGGAAGCTAAAAGTTTACACTTCAAGCTAGTCTTTCTTTTTTTAGTGACAGTAGACTATACTGATATCTACATTGATATTGACTCTTCTAGCTCCTTATCCAATAATCTGTTGCATCAATTAAAAGAAAAGGCTCAAAGGGTCTCAAATACGAAATAACGGATATTTATATTTTCGACAATCTGGTAAATCAAGGATTTTAAGTCTCGAAACACACACACACACACAATCATAGTACGCAACACTTTACACATCATTTAACTCAATTAAACAATCCCCCAAAGAAAAAGATGTCAGCTCAATCCGGTATCTCAGCTAGTCAAGAACTTGCTGACTCATTCAAAAGTTTCATTGACAAGAAACAATCAGTCTTATTGGCACATATTTATGATGAGGAAGTTAAGCTATCAGACATAATTGAAGGTTCATCATCACTGGAAAATGATTTTGACAAGTTGAAAGACCTTGTTGAGGATTCCAAGCCTCAGTATATCATTATCAAACATGACTACAACGATAAGCTATACAGTTTCGTTTCATTTGTTCCAGACTATGCAGCAGTTAAAGATAAAATGCTTTACGCTTCTTCTAAAAACACATTAATTAGAGCTTTAGGCTCAGAATTCTTTTCAAATATCTTATTCTGGAATTCAATTGATGAAGTGAGCTATGAAAATTGGAAACACTCGGTGAAAGACGATACCACTTCAAACTCGTTATCAACAAAAGAAAAGGAATTACAAGAGATCAACAACTTGGAATTTGAAACGATTGTTAACACTTCATCCAAAAGACAATTGGCGGATCACAAAAATGATTTCTCATTCCAGTTCAATTCAAACACCAATATTGATTTAGAAGCTAACAAGTTATACTCATTCAATATCGATATACCAAAGGAGGAAATCTATCTTTCAAATACATCACAAATCTCAACTTCAAAAGATTTACTAACCGCCATATCTTCAGAGTCTCCACAATTCAACATTGTGAAACTCAATACAAAGACTTACTTCATCTATACGTGTCCTTCGGGCTCTAAAGTTAAGGAACGTATGATCTATGCTTCAAATAAGCAAGGTGTTATAAACCATTTCAAACAATCATTCACAATCGATAAAGCTTTGGAAGCTGGTGATGCAGTTGAATTGGAATTATCAGAATTTGAATCAGAAAATGACGAGGAGAATTCCTCAGTTTCTTCCAAACCAAAATTCAATAGACCAACAAGACCAGGTCGTAGAAGATAATAAGCACTACAGTTTTATCGAATAAAAGAGTATTAAAAATAAAAAATGGTAAATTCGTAAACATCGTAAAAATCTCGCGCCTCTAAATATCCAAACCCTCATAGCTCCATAAGCTCTTGCGTAACATGTTCATTTGCTAGTTGTTCATAATCATAATCTTCCTCGCCGTTCAGACATAAATCATACAAAATATGACTGACTTTTTTATTTATAGCAGTGTATTGATCCACATCTATTGAACCGTCTCTGAAAATTGGTCTCAACTTGTTTCTAACTATACCTTGTAGTACATTTTTTTGCTCCAACGTTAACGCGTTACTCGTCACTGGCATTTTCCACACAGATTTGTTTGAAAGAGACATTGATTCTCTCTCGGGACTTGTCGCTAATGAGGCTATAGTCTGCTGTGGAGATGACCCTGCTGACGATGTAGCAGAGGAGCACGTTGGTGATTGCAGAGAGCTTGACGAGCTCATAGAGGTATTTGACTTCATATGTTGTCTCGTCAGTAACATCTCTTTTGGTCTGTTATCTTTCATTTGACTCAATATGGTATTGACAATAGATGTTGAACGCTGATTTGGTGCTGGCATCTGTGGTGTTACTGGATGATTTTGATCCTGATCTTTTAATTTCTTTTCGTCTGGCAAATGCTGATGATTTGTATTATTCACACCTCCACGCCTTATACCCCTTCTCGAAGGTCTTTTCAATTTTTTAATCGTTGATGACGCTGTCAATTCTGTACTATCCTTATTGGAGCTAGACCCAACAACCTGTTCCACTTCTTCCTTCTTCATATGCTCAAAGGCATCCCATGATTGTTTCTCTTCAACAGTCATTGGTTCAACCCTCTCCTTCACCTCCACAGTAACAGGCGAATTTGCCAATGAATCTCTAAATGAATCATAAACTCTATTTGTAACAGCACTATTTCTTGATCTTCTGAAAATACTTGGTCTCTCGAAATTGATTTGCTCGGCATCACACATTGGGCAATACCAACTTGATAAATTTGAAGCTCCAAGGCATGATAAATGGAACGTAGATGAACAGGTATTACATGGTGATACATTCCCTCTTCTAGAATCACAAAGAATGCAAATATTGGATCTTGCAATCATATTATTGATTCGCCTCTGTAGGGAGTCTTCCTCTTCGTATTGCATCAGAATATCTTCATCGGTAAAGAAAAAATCATCAACATGCTCAACAACTTTCTTCTGTGCCTTCACCATAGTTAACGCTTCACCTTCTCTATTGATTGTCTCCACGAATTCAAAATCACGACGACATGTGGGACAGCTGTTTGATTTATCTGTCCACAGTTTTATACATTCAGTATGATAATAGTGTCCACATGGCTGTAACCTAGTAATGATTTCAGAATCCCCCATCTCGAACAATCGATCTAAACATATGGTGCACGCCTCTTCGTCTTCCATCTTGACAACGACTTTATGCACCAAAAAAAAAAAAAAAAGAACTTCAACCTAAATTAATGTACCAAATTGCAAAGTAATTCAATGACTATAATATATAACCTCTATAATCTTCAATATCCCATATCTAATAAGAGAAATCACTAAAAAAAAGTAATAATTAAGGAACAAAAAAAAAGAATTTTGATTTTTGACATAATATATACCAGAATGCTGCGTATAACAAATATCACGTGAATAAGATTAAAGAAAAACATATCAGCACGAAGAAGATGTATAAGTTATAACTACAAATATTTCCCTAAATATAAGGGAGTTGTATAATAGGAACCTAAAAGATATATCAAAATGTCACGTCATCAACTTGATTTAGTGATGTGCCTGAAACAACCAGGCACCACTATTGGTAAAGTCTGTGATAAATGTGATGGTCGATGTCCAATTTGTGATTCATTTGTCAGACCAACTGCAAAAGTCAGAATTTGTGAAGAATGTTCCTTTGGTAAAAACGGTGGCAGTTGTGTTGTTTGTGGTAACCATGGTGTCAGTGATGCCTATTACTGTTACGAATGTGTGGTCTTGGAGAAAGATAGAGACGGATGTCCAAAGATTATCAATGTT
Organism: Hansenula silvicultrix; assembly: GCA_030574755.1. NCBI lineage: Eukaryota > Fungi > Ascomycota > Saccharomycetes > Phaffomycetales > Wickerhamomycetaceae > Hansenula > Hansenula silvicultrix. The sequence goes on from JAJMFL010000001.1 coordinate 1,314,540, forward strand.
GGATCAAGTAGGATGGATATTTTCTATGAAAAGAAGAAGCAAAAAAGCATACAGGAATAAGTAGTTAAATGGGTATCACAATTGGAAAAAGAGATACCTCCCTATATGTATTTCTTCAAAGAAATAAGAAAAGACACGGAAGTACAGGTATAGTATTTGGCCTCAAGTGAAATGCCTCCAGGAAGATGAAGCCTCATCAAGCACTCCATAAAGGTCGATCTTGATATCTCTCGCATTGAAGGTGTTTCGAAATGTACATAGTTTGAATTACAAAATGCATATGTATTGTAACAAAATAATATATAATAGAACTGAATGTAACTTTTGATGTAGATTAAAAAAAAATATGACATAATGTAGAATGATAATCATTCACTTGCATCAACAAACTCATCATCAGAATCGTCATCTTCAAGAATACCTTCCAATGAATTATTTGCCAGAGTTAATGGTTGCATATTGAAATTTTTTTGATTTCTGTGATTCTTGAAATAATCATCATTTATGAACGATTCTTCCAAAAACGATTCTTCATCATTTGTTCTCAATGAAAACATATCATCCACTGCTAGTTCACGACGTAATATCTCTGTATAAACGGAATTTCTTTCGATCTCATACCATAACCAATCAATCTTAATTCCCAATGATTTGAAGTGGATGATTAAATTCTCTCTTGTTTTTGGAGAGAACGGCGCTAAGGTTTTCATGTGTTGTATAATTTGTAGATAATACTCAATTTTAACAAGCGAAGAATCCTTGTTTTTCTCTAATTTTGCGATTTTCTCTTCCATAGTAATTGTTCTCAATGGCAAAACTTCATGATTGATTTCAGTGCGTTTGTCAATAAAACATGAATCCAAAGCTGCAATATAGTTGATAGAGGATAACCACGACGAGAGCCCTTCAACAGTGTTTGCTGAGAATTTCTCTTTTTTGTTTGTGCTGTAAATATTGAAAGTCAGGTCTTCTTCTGTACACGCTGAGGCAAATAATCCATTGATTGAATATCTTTCGCATGATCTCAATATAAAATCCAGGAAGATATCAATGATAAAAGGTTCATCGCCATAATCACCACTTTGAATTTTTTGCCTTTCAGTAATGGACAAAAAATTCAACGTATCGAACAAGAAGAACCCACATGTTGTCAAGAGTCCAAAATGTTTTTTCCATATAACTCTGCTAGTAGACCCCATGGTGAAAAACTTGGAATTTGTCACTGTCTCCTCTCTATAAATTTCATCAACTTTGATTACCTTTAAGACTACTCGTTTTCCATATTCAACATCCTCGTTCGTTTTGAACTTGATTTCAGTTTTTGATGTAAGCCAGTTACAATCTTTATTATACCTGATATAAAGACCTTTGTTACTGAAAAGTTGCTCTCTTACAAATGACATACTGCCCGTTTCATAGGCTTCGAATCCTGGCTCGTTCTGGTGCATCTTTTTGAATGGATTTTCATAATTGATGGAGCTGACATCAAGTTTAAGATGGTCTAGTTGATTCGAAAGAATCATTTGATACGGATCAATAACTGGTGCCGAGCTAAAAATTTGTGAAGTGGTGGATGAAAAAGATTGTGATCTCAAATTTGGACTTGAAGCCCCAGTTGTTGTTTGGTTAAGAGTGGCTAAATTACTTGAAGACGCCGATGAAAAAAGCCTTTTTGGAAGGGTGTATAAATTCTGAGGCGAATGTTGAGGTGCCAATTGGTACCTCTTGACAAATTTGGTATAAATGGTATTGTCATAAAAATACTCAAGGATTTCTCTCGTTAAAAGGGAATTCGACGTAGGCGTATCCCCGTCAACTCTAGTATTTTTAACAAAATCCTCCTTTGTCATCTTCCTTTTGTTGTTGACATTAAAATAATCAGTATGTAGCATCACTAATGAGAATGTAATAAAATAAACTTGATCAGGATTATCCCACAGTTTGATATTACATTGATAGTATCTGAAGCTGAAGCTTTCCAAAACTCTATCAATTTGCTGGGCTTCAGGAGGTAGCTCACAAAACATCAAAAATGTCCGGAGCGCAATATCTAAAGGAGTGTCATGAAAGTCAAACCTTTCAGACATGAAGACATCCAAGCATTCTTTTAGTTTTGGATCGTTAGAGGCTGATAAAATAGTTGTGATTTCAAAGTCGAAGCCTTCATCTTTTAAAGCTTGTATATAGTGGTCTGGTGAATCATCTTCCTGTAATGGTGGGGGCGATGGAGGAACCGACGTTGTTAGGTGATCAGAATCTATAGACAAAGAAGTTTGGCTGACTGACGCACTGGAGTCGTATTGAGATGGTTTTGGTTTTAGCATCATCATGCTCCCTATCGTTTTGACAATGGACCCATTTCTTTTGTGATAAAGATCGTTTTCGACAGAGCCCATGGTCTTTGAGCGTTTTCTAGTGAGTTCTTGCTGCAGCTTGAGGGTTGCGTTAACATTGTTCTTCACTTCTTCATTTTTTTGGGTTCGGTCATTTTCAGAATGAGATTTCGACAATTTTGGACGCTGTGGTGACTGTGATGATTCAATTGAGTTATCAGATGGCGCTACTGGAGCTAGACGAGTCATCGAGTTTGGTTCTTGATCAAAAAACATTGATAAAGTCTTCTTGCGAAATCTCCCAAACGGAGTGTTGGTCGCCTTTACCCGACTTGGCTCTTTTGGAACATGGGTTGATAATGCTGGTGGAGGTGATTGAGGTTCTGTGACATCAATTTTTGGAATTGAATTTTGTAAGATTCCCTGGGGTTGAAGAGAAGGTGAGGAATCTTCTGAGTTATTGCTCATGATTGACTTTGAAGGGGAGCTAAAATTTGAGACGTTCTCTATGATTGGGGCTTCATTGATATTACCATGAAGATTTGAAGTGGGTTTCTTGGGACTTGTTGATCTGGATCTTGGCTTTGAGATATGTAGTTGACTTCTTTCAAGCAGCATATCGTCTACTGATCTCTGTCTTCTATGAAAGCTCATTGACGATGGTTTGGTGAATAAAGATGAAATCTTGGGCTGCTCTTGTGGATTGGAGGACCCTTTTCTAGACAAGGACGAGGTACTCTTTTCCAACCTCAACCTAAGCCTGTTAAGGCCAGAATTGTTCGTTCCATGTAACGGCAGTTGCTCTCTATCACTCATTATAGCTATGGAGTTCATACCAGAGAGATTTGGGCTGTTTTGGAGGGGGTTGAAAACACACTCTGTACCTATGGTTCAAATAGGAGAAAGATGCGTGAGAGGTATTGCGGAGGACAGCGCTTTGGATACAGCGACAGCAACCAAGATGAGCCTGCTGGTATCAGAGAAGTTGAATCTTGAATCTATTGGTAGCCTATATCCAACCGCTGTTTTTCTACCCTTGACCTATGAGTCTTTGTGAATGATTAACCGCTCCAAAATCCTTTTCATGTGTCAATCCATTCTATTTTTTGAATTTCGTGTAGTTTTGCAGTCACCAAACGACCGTTTTCGCGGACACAAAGTGATTGTTCTCCTTGACTCCTAGTAAATGGGAAAATTAAGATTGAATTCCACAGTCAACTTGACCTTTTGATAGCAGAGATTTATATTTTGAGCTTCTTTATCAAAGGGTTCGGGGAGTTGCACTCACTTTACTTCTCAATGGCCCGTTATAACTTCTTTTAATAATCCCAGTGTCCCAACCGATTCTAGATCATATATTGGGGCCACAATTCAAGCTTTGTGGATTACAGCGCATTCTATTCGAAACTTACTTTTACAGATAACTTCATCAAGTATATTCACGGACCTTTATTGTAACTATGGTTAATGCTCAAAGATATTCTAGTCTATACCATACACTCTATTTCAAGGGATGGAGGGAATTGCACGGATATTCAAAGCAACTGAGGCGTCAAACTTCTATTGTTCAGCCTTAACATTATCTGCTGGACCAATGGTATACTTGGCCATCTGTGCTCCTCTGTTGGCCCATCTCCTAGACGCTTGAGAAACACTGATTCGTCGGAAGCATTGTGAGCAACAGTGAGGTGATATATTGGCAAGCTTCCAGAACCTCGACAATGGCTGTTATTCAACGTGATCCTCTAGCGAGGCATCTTTAGATTGACTAAACATAATGGGTTTCTTGAACAACTTCAGTAACTGTAGCTGTAGCTGTTTCAACAATTTCAATGGTGTTGTACTTTGTGATGTAAATATTAACTGGCCCAGCGGCTAAAGAAGCTCCTAAAGTGAAGGTAAAAGCTAAGATGGTTGATAATTTCATTTTGGTGATGAGTAAACGTTCAATAGATTTTTCTATGATGATAGAAAAGCTTTTCATAATGGCTATTAAAGAATTGTCATTTTTTTTATAGTCGAATTTTTCAAATTGAATTCAAGCATTATCAAAAGAAAATTTTCAGAAAAGGATTATTAAAGGCGTTAATTAAAGCTCTGTACGTGTAGCTGTATGTATTTTGCTCACAATTCCCTTATTTTTTAGACCGTGATCATTCTTATGCCTGAATTCTGCTTGATGAGTTATTTTAGACGCAGTAAGGTATATAGTTTAGAGAACCGTTTGTTACTAAATTGGTAAAACGTTGAAATTTAGGTGTGTTAATGTGCAAAGCTAGCGTATTGAGCCACAGAAGATCACATAGGCGATATTGATCAGCAAATCAAAATCTTTCCCTCATAATTAAACAGCTCACTTTACGTTCTCTTCAGCAGCGCCTAAGGACATGCTAGATTTATTTTGTGATACTTCACAAGCGTAAGTAGCTTTTAAATTTATATGCGACATGAAGTATGCGGGTGAATGTATGTAGTTCAACAGGCGAACAAATAGAAAATCTGGAGTAGCCGTGGAAACACCGTAAGGATGAAAAAAAAAAAAAAAAAAAAAAAAACAGTCGACACCTAGCGTAGGCGAAGCGGGATCAAAACCTCTGATAAATATCAACAACTTCTCAAGCAGGATCGCAATAAGTGTACATAATGTAACAGAAACTGCAAGACTATTAGCTAATATTTCCCCGTGAGTATTCCGTCGACCCTTCTACTTGAAAATCTATGACCTGTTATTTTTGGGAAGGAGCGATCACAGCAGGCTTTAATTGAGATTTTAGCTTCTACTTGATAAAGCTTCAAGTTTTAGGTTAAGCACACTAGCTTTTGATTGCACTAACTAAGATGCTTTCTTGTTGTATCTCGTTGAACCTAACTATCGAAAATAAAATTGATTTCTGTTTAAATTATTTTTTTCCTCGGCCTAACGATCTGACATATTAGTGCATCAAGGACGCATAAACAAGTTCCTTTTGATTATGTGATCCGATCTAAAACACCAGTATGTGGGACCTGTTTGAAGTCATAATCTAGGGATAAAATAACCATGGACTTTTAGTTTTCGATAGTAATAGCGCTGTAAAAAGTCTAATTTAAGGTTTGATAGAATTGTTGTAAGCGGTACTGGGCTAAAGCGCTTTGAACCGTTCATTATCAGAAGGAGAAAGTGTTTTGTGGTGTTACTTGAATACAATTCAGTCAAAAACGTAGGGTCCTTAATCAACGTTTGTATGTCGTGAAGCCATAAAACACTTTGGGCGTCTATAGTGACTTCTCAGGCATGGAAAAAATACTTCTTTCGGCGCACCTTTTAATGTGCTTCATTTGAGCATTTTTCCAGCTTTACAAAGCACTCAATTTCCAAAACACCCTTCTACATCTTGATCAGAATACATGCGTTTCGGATGGTATTTTGAAAATACTCTTTGTAAGGGGGCAATGGACTGGCAGAAAGCTCAAAAATACAGGTAAGATTTTCAATAACTTTTCATGTAGAAATTCGTTGTGGTTGCTGAATGATCAGCAGGATTTCAAGGCGTACTTGATTAGTCAACTACACAATACGTACACCTTCCGCCTTAATTTTGGCCTCTATATTGTGGGAGGCGTAGATTTTTCAACGTCTGAGAAGATCTGTGGATGTTGGATAATTTTCATATTTGTATTTTGTCCCACCATCTTTTTGAGCTCAAGGATACAATTAGAAATTCTTCACTCGCGTTAGTCATCAAGGCGCACATATAATTTGCTTTTCTAAAGAGCTTTAGGGAACACTGGAAAAATTCTTGCAGTTAAAGTATCAACTTTAGCTTACAAGGTTGAAAGCTCTTGAGGCAACCAGAAGTATCTGCTTCTTCCATAAAGTTCTTTATCGGGCCATTAAGCGAATCGTACCACTATTCAATATAGTACCAAGTTTATTACTCAAGTCCAGGTCAGAGATACTAACACGTTACACGACACGTACAGCTATAGCACATAAGTTAAACACGTTAGATCGATGCTAGTTTCCTATTAAGGAAGGTTTGAGTATTCAGCAACGATTTCTGCATCAAGCTTCCATGCATTAGTGGATATCCCGAAAGATCTAGAGTTGAGCATAAAAATACAGCTTCTCTACATATTGATTACGGACCTAAAAAATTTTATGCCTAGGGCTTATTTTACACGTACAAATCTCCTGACGATCTTCACAGATATAATATGACAAGAGCTGCCTGTATATATTTTATTATTAACGTTCCCTGTATTCCTTTCGTCAAAAGTTAACTCTCAAGCATAATTTTTAATTTTATGCGCCTGCATGTCTTTCTCACTTGTTGAAGCGAAGAAAGAAAAACCATCCTTTGATATTATATTCCAGTGCATTTATTTCCGTGAGCAATCCATGTCGAAGTACCGACTTCAATTTCATGATCAATCGCGGTCCATATGAATTATTGATAAGCACAAGTGACTCTTTGTCATGGACCAAAACATCTTCTTCGGTTGGTATTAGATAAAATTTTCATTGCTTTTCTCATTTCTGCACAAGGTAGGTAGTAAGTGAGTGGTATTATAATTTTGAAGTGTATTACCAATACGTAGTATTCAAGAAGTTGATTATTAATTGGCTCACTGAGTTAATTAAGCATTTCAAATTCTCTGATTTTTTGGCGCTTAGCACAAGACAATAGTAATTCGATAATCTGGTATTGAGCAATTGCTGATTCAACCGATGGATGTGTTGGAAACCCATGGCACTCATATAAAAGCATCACTATGATTCTAAGCTTCTACGTAGTTCTTGTACCATATAAACAATAGCTATTTGTGGTTGCTTACGTTAAATTCTGGCGCTACCTGATTTTAAATGGACCCTGGAATTTTTGAAAGCAATTCAATAGTAGCGGCTAATTTGAAAACATATAAAACACCTAAAATTCAAGAAAATTACTGACTGGCATACTCTTCAAATGAATGAACTCATCAAATTTTGATTAGTTACATCTGATATAACAGAGCGCTTTGTTCAAAATGTTTTTCAAAAGTTTACTGACATTATGTGTTGCCATAATTGTGGTCCAATCGATTGATACTCCAAAAGTTTTACCAACTTATGAAACCTTCTCAAATTCAATATCAGAAAGGCTTGAAGATGCTAAAGTATTACAAGGGTATTTAGGTAATTGGAAGCCGCCAGGCTCATTTATCATCAAATATGCAGATGCTGGTAATCTTGAAATGGGGAACTACTTGTCACCTTTTCATACCGAACAACCACCAATTGAATTTACTTTCAAAGCTTTTTTCTCTTTATCAAATCATTTCAAGACAGACCTATATTCAATTGCCCTTACAGATTTAGATCCAGAATATGAAAAGGCGCACGCAATTTGGGAGAACATTCCGTTCAATGACAAAGATGTTACCATCGTTGATAATCAAAAAGATAAGCAGTCATTTGAGGTCACATTTAATTTGTCAAACTCAAGAACCCTTTTGGAATATCAAGGACCAGGTCCAAAGCCAGGAACTGGGACGCACCGCTACGTTTACATTTTGTTTAGACAACCTTATGGTAGACTACCTAATCATGAATTGAAATTTAGAGAAAGATGGGGCTCTAAATACCAAGAGCATGGAGTTGAAGACTGGGCAAACTATTACGGGCTAGAACCTTTAGCTGTTAACTTCTTCACTTCGTCAAATGAAGATCAATAAAGCAGATGACATACTATCACTTGTTTTTTTGCTCTTGTTATGCTGTTTACGATTTCTAATGACTGGCTTACGATATTATTTTCATGACTTTGAAGTTGTAAAATTTTGATCTCCTTCATCTCAGTGAGGTCTTGCTCATACTTTAGCGGATGATTAGGACCGGCTTCTCTGCTTGTCATTGTGTAGTGAATAAGAACAATTCTCCAGAATTCGGTTCTAACGACATATTACATTGTTGGCCGGTCTCGGTTTTAGGAGAAAAACCTCAAATTTATCCGCCCGGCAGTAGAGTCCACCGAAGATTCCGCTATGATACTAGATATTAAACCAAAATTAAAGGAGAATAGATTCATTTTTTCCTCAGGGTGAGTCTGCTATACATCATTCAAATTAAAGTCTTTTTTTTAGTGAATTTTTGCAAAAAAAAATTTAGTAGTTATTTTATATCAATTTTAAAGCTTTTATAAAATTTTAAAGATAGTAAAATTTATGTGCTCAAAACTTTGATAAACACTATTAGTTAAAATTTAGTAATTTTTACACTCATAGATTTAAAGCCATACTTTATTGCCCATCAACAGTAATTAAACAATTCCTTTTAGCATAAATTATGGCTAATAACTTTAAACGAGATTAACATTTTGGGGAATTAGCTTACATAAGCCACCGACTTTATCTGCATCATGCGTTACCACTATATACAGTTTTTGCAAAAGTTCAAGCATCATTTGCTGTAAACAGCGCTGAATTTTTCAGGCTAGTCTTCAAACAAAGGAGTATTGTGAATCCTCAAATTACTTTATGTGGACACGAAAAAATGTATTAGAAGGAGCAATTTATTGGGGAGCAAACTGAAGCCAAAGTCTAAAGTCCAGAGTGAAAAGAATCAAGATATATATAAGAGATGATTATTTGGTTCTGTATTTCAAGCTGATAGTTTGGAGACCTAAAAGGTGAAAAGCTTTTGACGATTTCATTAATTCAAGGGCTTAACATGAGTTTCCAATCCACTGCTGCATACATTAAAAGATTAATGTATTGAAGAAATATATACAGTAGACAAAATTAGGACGAATAGAGATAGGGTTTAGTCAGCGCTTTATTGAGTATTTGGTACCCAGTGGCCTCTTCACTTAACTGGAGAAGCACTTAATACCTTGATTAAACCTCCAAAGTTCATAAGTCCATTTGAGCCTACATAAATGTTCACAGTTATAAACAATAGGCTGGAGTAAGTATACAGAACATTAGTTAAAATACAAATGCATGATTAAAGATTCTGGAAAAAATAAAAAATTTCAAGGCGTTTGGGTTTTAGAAAAAAGACATAATAATTTTATAGATGCCATAATCGTACCATGAGAGCTTGACTTATTATATTAGAGCATACGAGACTAATTACGCTTTATTTTTAGACAGAATATGATTCTATATCCCTGTAGGGTATACATTCCTTGAGTTGCCTACAAAATTTATGTGCGTAGCGCTGACATGCTGGTCTAAGTCGAGATTAAATACACAATCGATGAGATTAAGCTTTAGCATAGATTAATTTCACGGTAGTATTTGGGTTAATTAAAACATAAAAATCACTTTTATGAATATTTTAAAATTGTAAAGGTATTTTGTCAGTGGATTGATTTAGTTTGCGTTTAATATTTCCTGAATACACCACCAACTTTGTCAAAACCGTTGAAATTCCCACCTTCTGTGCATTTTTTTTCGCACTTTTTCTGCTAAACTAAAATGCAAAAAAAAGAAACGTTTTGACATGAGCAGATGCTGCTCCAACCAATAAAGAAGCAATTGAAAACCCCATATTTAATCTATAACAGAATCAAGATAAGAGTTAAGCAACATTGAGTTAAATGTTGATGTAATCTAAATTTTTTTAGTTAGCAACCATCTACGAAAGTAAAGTTTTCATTACGTGTTGTTTTTTCAGTATAAATTTAAGATTGTTGATATCACTATATGTCTTAATGATCGAAAGAGTGGTGTATACAAATGCTAATTTCGGTTTAACCATTTGAGATTTGGATCTTCCCACAACCGTGATTTGTATAGTGTAAATCAAATTTTAGTTTGAAGTGGGTCATCTAAAGACTTTGAAGTGAAGATCACAATCCTTGCTTGTATTTAACCGAGTGACTCATACACTAAATCACAACTCTCTACCGACCTATTAGTTGACAAGACGAGAGGGCAAGCCAAGATGAACCGTATATAAGCTGAAGTTCGAAACTAATACCTTAGAGTTTGTTTCTTTAGTACTTGTCGTATTAATGATTCAGTGAAAATGCTTCGATCCGAAATTTTCATTTATTACTATGCTAACTGATTAGGTAATACAATGTATTTACAATTTATAATACTTTCCCGTAGCGGTAAATTTGTAAGCAGAGACCATGTCAAAACATCAACGGTTAATGTTCAAAATCTCTCCGTGAGTAAGTTTTTGTTTTATTGATTCCCTTTAATTCCATCCGTACTATCAAAAGACATCGAAATTAGCGGACTTCGGATGCATATTGTGTTAAATGGGTTTGTTTCTGTTGTTGTTAACGAAAAAGTCTTCTTCCGGTATTTCAGTTTGCTGATCTTTAATTACTTGAAAGTAAATTACGTAAAGTAATAATATGAAAAATAAGAAGAATAAAAGATAATTTATTTAGAAACTATATAAGTGTATGTCTTAGCGTGGATTTTATTTATATAAAATCGACGTTGTGAAAAAACTTCTGCGTTAAACGCAGGGTGATGAGTTTACCCTGCTTTGTTATTAATTCGTTATATTCTGTGGAGTTGTACCTAGATTTGGTAATAAAGTACATTGCACCACTTAGCAACTAAAATCGCGGAATTGGGAAATTGTATTTAATTCCCAGGACCGAGGATTAAATAAGCGGTAGAATCGCAAGGTGGAAAATAAAACAATAGGAGAAAGTAAGAGAAAAAAAAAAAGTTAAATCATAGCAATGGAAATAATGGAATTCAATCAAGTTAAAATTCAATAGGGGTTAAGTTGACATATGGCAGTGACCAATGTAATTTACGTGATGAAAGATTTAACTTAGTTTAAACATGGATAACGGTACGAGATTTTAGCAGAAATAGTACACCTCCCCCTTATACGGTTACAAAAGTACTGCCGCGAGCAAGTAAGGGAAATTGAACAAGTCTTGTTAAATAAGCAACTACTATTTTTTTAGTTTGTAGAGAGGTATTAGGCGAAGATAGAACTAATAAAACAGCCGAAGTAATTTACGGATAGAAGAGTACCAATTGGTCAGATAAACCATCATCTGCTTTTCTATGACCTTTTTTTTTTTTCAAAATAAAGTTTAATAGTCTCTAACTATGATGATGATGGCATAGAATTTTAGATGATGTAGTTATAGTATAAATGCGCTTTTCACTTATATTACTCGGTCTCATTTCCATAAATGGCTAAACCGTCGGAACCAGAGTGAATTCGGCCGAACACAACATGAAAATCTTAATAGCCATGGCTATTTTAGCACTATACTATTTCCCGAGAGGTGAAGAGCAAATGTGATATGTTCAAAGAAGAGTCTTAGTGTAGTTCACGTAGTTTATGTTTGTTAATAAACCAAGCAAAGCAATTACGATATGGAATCAAGACTACTATCACCGGTTCTGTGTACCAAACTTTTTGCTATTTGTCATTTTTTTTTTGTTCCATAAGTGCAATTGTTAAAAAAACCAAAGGTCCAAATTTCACGCGGTGCGCTTGAAATGAAAAAAAAAAAATGAATTTGTAATTCCGAGATGCAATTATGGGAAATTCAGCAGTGCGGATGAATCATCATGATGATTAATTGTTTAAAGCGGTGTATTTATAATTGAATAGTTTGTATATATATATACAAAGATTCCTCATTTTTAACAATAATGTAGGAACTGTATTAAAAATCAAAAAATTTATCTGACAAATACTTGCACACAACAGATTACAAATACCTTTAAGGTAATACAAGTTATATAAACAGCCGCCCAGTACCTTAATCAGACATTTGATTATCATAATAACAATAAACAACAACATACAATAACAGTACAGAAACAGAAACACAACACCAAATTGATACGTCTAAAGTTACAATGTCCATTGCAGAAACATACCTACTTGCAGGTAAGGCAAGATCCAAGTTAAACAAAGAAGCCGCCAAAGCAGATCCAAGTATAAGAGTACTTGTATCTCATGCAAATATGTTGGATAACTTGATGGAAGATATTGAAAACCATAAACAAGAACAAAGATCCAACAAGATTCAACAAAGAGTGAATATTTCAACAAGTTTCAAACCGGTAAGACCTTCAAACTTACAACATACCACTACAGTTACATTTGTTGAAGATGATGACTTGAGTGATGACGATGATGAATCAGATGATGACATTGTGGAAGAAGATCATCAAGAAACCGGTATTAGCTATACAAGTGTCGACTATGATTCAGACTCAGATTCCGATTCCGATTTAGATGAAGAAGATGAAATTCAAGAAGATGACGACGATGAAGAAGTTCCTTTACCATCACAAACATATCTTTATGGTTCTCATAAAATGAATATGAACTATAGAAGTTTACCAACCATTGATGAACTAAGTGAAGAAGAATTACAAGACTTGGAAGATGAGTTATCAGACAGCGAAGAAGAGAGCGAAGAAGATGAAGAATTTGAAGCTGATATTGTTGATATCCAACGTATAACATCTCCACCTCAATTATCTTATTCTTCAACTGATGATTCCGAAAGTGAAAGTGAAGAAGATGATTTTGAACACGGTGCTCACCACGAAGCTAAAGATCAAATCAAGGAGGAACATTCACTATTCTATAATAAAGGCCTTAATGAATCATTAGTAAATGTTCCTCAACTTGTTCAAGCATCATAGATCACACTACATATCCATCTTCAAGTTCAATTCATAGATTTATACAATCACGCACACTGCATTCAATATTCATTTTCATGATGTTACGATAAACTTCATTTCTTTCATGTCTATAGTTTTTTTGTTCCACTATTTATTTTAATACGCTTTTTTTTTTCTTCAATTAATGGTTTCAGGTTTTTTAATGAGTTACGGTTATTCAGGCAATACGATATATAATGATAATTACAATATATTTTTTTCAATTAATAAACTTTTAAAATGTAGCGATTGTAGCGCTAAATGAGTACTTGGTTCTTCATATTTGGACCCATACTATAACGTCTTCGTATATATTTTTAACAACAGTTTGCAATCATTTGGCCCTGTCAAGCACTCACTAAAACTAGTTTCTCTGCAAACATCACCGCGCGCGGTTTCATTTTGTTTCTTTTGCGTAAAAAGCGCAAAAAGCGAAACTGCAACTTTGCTTGTTTACGGATCGTTAAATTATAAAAATCGGATCGGATTCATGTACCCGGTAAAGCTACTATACAGATGGAAACTAGGTTTATATGGGCCCATATATACGCTGATAATCAAGTTTGAGTTAATTTAGAGCTTTGCTTGAAATGCGATTATGGAAAAGGTAAAACTGTTATTTAAACTACGGATCTTAATTCAAAGTATTCATACGTTTAGTGTCCTAACTATTATTATTCATCTTCAGCTTCATCAGCATTTAGTATTAACTCGTAATTGAACGCAATTGAATGGATATGATCATCAATCAAAAGATGCTCATTGACACTATGTGTACCAACGTCTTCGATATTTGCTAAAGTATTGAATTTAAATCTATAGATGTTTTTAGTCAAGTCCCAATATTTACTAGTGTCTGTATTGGCGACGTCTAATCCACCAGCAACAACAGCAGGTGCACTAGCATTGGGGAAAACGTAGTCGTCCAAGATGTGTTTAGTTGATCCAGATAAGACTGCCCAGCTCTTTGAGTTTAATGGTGAAACTGGAGATGGTTCCAAACCTTTACCTGAGAACTCAAAAAATCCATTTGCAGTTTTCGGTAAAACTTCCTCATCATCTTTGTAAACACCTAGATCAAACTTTTTGGCAATTTTGACAATGTTGTTCATTATTTTATCATTTGTCTTTGCCAATGATGAGTCAACAGATATACGATGATTTAAAACAATTGTAGAATATTCCGGTAGGGCATTCGCCTTAACACCACCATGGATGATATCAACAGCCTGTGATGTTTGAATCGAATATCTATATTTAGTAATACCATGTAAGTACTTAATAACTTTGGAATTTGCAATTTTATCGTACCCAGCTTTCAAAATGTTTTTCTTTAGCTCTTCATCATATTTATTAGTGTATTTAGCAACGCATTGTATATAGTTCAAAAACGGATTGCTAGCGCTTAAAGATGGATGAAAAGGTGTTGCTTCAATTTCTTTCACTAATTGCGATATAACCCCAATATTTGTATGATCCGGTGGCATGCTGGAATGTCCACCTGGAGTTGTTAGAGCAATTGTAAAAGTAGCTGGCCCTTTCTCAGCTATAGCTGGAACTCCAAATGCAACATTGTCGGTGAGGCTAATACCATTACCACCTTCATCAATCAATAAAAAGAACGAGTCTTCCCCATATTTGTCAACGAGATATTCATTAATCTTTAAAGCCCCCCATCTACCACCAATTTCTTCATCGAACCCATAAGCGAGGACGATAGTTCTTCTTGGTTTAAAATTGTCGTGAATCAATCTTTCCACAGCTTGCAACGTAGAGACAAGTAAAGTTTTAGTATCTGATGCGCCTCTCCCCCAAACGTACTTCCCATCTGAAACACCTTCAAAAGGTGGATGTTTCCATTTGTCTATCGTTTCTGACTCAACAGGAACGGTATCTTGATGAGCGGCTAATAAAATTGGTTTCAATTTTGAATTTGAACCTTCCCATTCAAAGACTAGCCCGTAGCCATTAACTTTGGTAACTTTCAACGATTGATAAACAGTAGGGAATTGGGCTTCAAGGAAAGTATGAAACCTTGTAAAATTCATCCATTGTTGTGGGTTGACTAAAGGGTCTTCATAGTAATCATAAGTGACTGTTGGTATTTTAACCGCCCCAGTTATCTTCTTGATAGATTCTTCACGGAAAGCTTTATCTTGGACAATGTAATCTAAGCACGACCTGTCCTTCAGAAAAGAAGAAGGTCTGAGTACATCACTCTGAGTACAGACATCTTCAGACAAATCTTTAAGGGTTTTCACGTCAAGGATGCTGTAAATGTGGACAAGGATGAAGACATTTGCAATAATTGATAGGAGAGCAATCCCGAGCTTTAATTTGCTGAAGGCCCGTGCTTTACTTTGTTCACCTAGTTGAATAGGCATACTGGATTGAGCTGGTAATAACTAGTTAGCCGATGGGAACGAGCACCCCTAGATCTATTGCGTCGCTTTAGCTTGAAGGTGTTGAGAAAGTTGTGTCAAAACGAGGAGGTATTAATTTACGACCGGGGATAAAAAATGTTAGTGCCGAGCATATATCGTATATCACAAATATTACATTTTGATCAAAAGCATGAAAACCATTTATTAAAAAACTTAATTTCCTTCAACCTCATCGACGTTCTTGATGTATTCGTACACGAATGCAATCAAATGCATATAGTCATCTATCAAGGCATGCTCGTTTATACTGTGTGTATGGGATTCTAAAATCCCATTCATGGTACTGAACTTATATCTATAAATATTTTTTGTCAAACTCCAGTATTTGTTGGTATCAGTATTACCAGTACCCAAATTACCTGCAACAACAGCTGGACTTGTTAAATTTGGATACACATAATCTTCAATGATATGCTTAATTGTACCGGAAAAAACTTCCCAACTTTTATTATCTAATGGTGAAACAGGTGAAGGTTCAAGTCCATCATCAACGACAAGTGTGAAGTAACCGTTTGGAGTTTTTGAAACAAGCTCTTTATCATTATAAACAAGACCCAGGTCAAATTGTTTGGCAATTTTTTCCACATTCTTCATAATTTTATCAACAGTGTCTTTCAGTGATGATTCAACAGCAATACGATGATTCAAAACCAGTGTAGTAAATTCAGGTAGCGCATTGGATTTCACACCACCGTGAATGACGTCTGCAGCTTGGGTGGTGCGAATTGTGTATTTATAAGCTTTAATACCTGACAGAAATTCAACAACTTTCGAGTTGGAAACTTTATCGTAAGCAGCTTTGAAAATACTTCTCTTCAAGTCATCGGCATATTCATCAGAATATTTTGCAACGCATTGAACAAAATTTAAAGTTGGATTTTGCTCAGTTAGAATTGATTCAAAAGGCGTTGCTTCAATATCGTTCACCAATTTCGAGATGATCCCAATGTTTGTGTGAGGTGGAGGAATACTCGAATGGCCACCTGGTGTATTCAATGTTATTTCCAAATTTGTTGAACCTTTCTCTCCAACCGAAGGAAGTGCAAATGCAACACCATCTATAACGCTTATGGAACTACCTCCTTCATCCACTAAGGAAAAGAATGAGTCATTACCATATTTATCTTGTAGATATTTGGCGTTTGAAGCAGCACCATATCCACCACCGATTTCCTCATCAAAACCAAATGATAGCACGATGGTTCTTTTAGGTCTGAATCCTTCTTCGATCAGCTTTTCAATTGCTCGAAGGTTTGAGATAAGCAATATTTTACAGTCCGATGAGCCTCTACCCCAGATATACTTATCATCAGTTACACCTTCAAATGGGGGATATGTCCAGCGATCCAAAGTCTTATCGTCGACAGGAACAACGTCTTGGTGAGCAGTTAATAGCAATGGTTTCAGATTTGGATCTGAACCTTTCCACTCGAGCACCAAGCCATAGACGTTAGGTTTTGCAATTTCCAGTGTCTGAAAGACCGAAGGGAATTGACTCTCCAAAAACCAATGAAACTTGGTAAACGCTTTCCACTGATCAGGATTTACAGATGGGTCTTCATAATAGTCATAAGTGACAGTTGGGATTTTGATAGCCCCAGAAACTTTCTTGAGTGATTCTGCACGATAATGAGGATCTTTAACGATGAACTCAATGGTTGAATTGTCCTCGACGAACGAGGAAGGGCGCAAAGTTTTACCTTGAGGGCATAGGTCCTTTGATAACTCAATAATTGAGGGACCAAATGGGAATTTGGTTAACAGTTGGTAGCCACATAATGAAAACAAGCAGAGTGTAAAGATAGTGATGGCTGATATTCTCTTTACAGAGCTTTTTGGAGCTTCTCCATCTTCTAATCGAATAGCCATTTCGGTCTAATATTTATCAGCCAAATAAAGATAGTCTCAAAGAACTCCAATCTCGAGAATTCGAAGGAATCTGGAGGCTTTTTATATAATCTTTCGGAAATTCTAGTAATTGGGAATTATGTTTATCAATTTGACCTATTTGAAGATAAAGCCGAAATTGTGATATGGTTTTCTTTTAGCGATCGGAGAGACTAATTTCATGATAGTACTTCAGCGGTTCAGACAACGTTGAGTAAGATGTTCATACAGATTAATCGCCAATTTTCCAAATGGTGTAATATGCCATACTTTTAAAGATATACATCACTAAACCACTTCATACATTGATATGGTTCACTATCATATCTAAAGTACGGGTAAAGATTTAGTTTAATTTATATCGCGAATGCGTTCTTCAACAAATGTTCCAATTCCGCGAATTTTGAGAAATGTATCAAAATTAGAGAGTTGTAAGTATTAGTGGCAACGAACTGATCGAGTCTACTTTTACAAAGTGTCAATTACAACCGACTTGATAACTATTTTAAAAATGAGTGCTGCCACAGTTAACTCAGGATACCAATCAGAAGCACAGTCCGCACCAATTGAACATAGTTTCAATCCATACTCTGACAATGGTGGTACAATCTTGGGTATCGCT
Organism: Hansenula silvicultrix; assembly: GCA_030574755.1. NCBI lineage: Eukaryota > Fungi > Ascomycota > Saccharomycetes > Phaffomycetales > Wickerhamomycetaceae > Hansenula > Hansenula silvicultrix. The sequence continues at coordinate 1,332,467 of JAJMFL010000001.1, forward strand.
GGTGAAGATTTCTCAGTTTTAGCAGGTGATACAAGACATACAGTAGGATACTCAATCAATTCACGTTATGAGCCAAAAGTGTTTGATGCTGGTGATAACATAGTGGTATCGGCCAATGGGTTCTCAGCCGATGGGAATGCTCTTGTTAGTAGATTCAAAAACCATTTAAAATGGTATCATTTCAACAATAATAAAAAGATAACTCTCAGTTCAGCTGCAAGATTTATACAACACATGCTTTATGGTAAAAGATTCTTCCCATATTACGTTCATACTATCATAGCAGGTCTTGATGATGAAGGTAAAGGTGCCGTTTACTCTTTTGACCCTGTTGGGTCTTATGAAAGAGAACAATGTAGAGCCGGTGGTGCTGCTGCAAGTTTAATCATGCCTTTCTTGGATAATCAAGTCAATTTCAAGAATCAATACGAACCGGGAACTGATGGTAAAGTGAAGAAAGAACTGAAATACTTGAAGTTGGAGGAAGTTATTCAACTAGTCAGAGATGCTTTCAGTTCTGCTACTGAAAGACATATTCATGTCGGTGATGGGTTAGAAATTTTAATTGTTACAAAAGATGGTGTGAGAACAGAGTACTTTGATTTGAAGAGAGATTAGATAAAGTATCTAGGTGTATTTTAGTGCTGTAGAGAAATAAAGATCATGACAAAATAATTTTATTATTATTATTCGTAAAACCACTTCTTAGTCTAGTTTCCTTTGCATTTCTTCTAACTGACGTAGTAGCGGCTCTTTGACTTTATCATTTTTGATTTTTTTTATAAGACCACTTATCTTACTCCTTATATCAGCTCTGACTTGTTCATTTGACTGATTCGTATTAGAAAAATTCAAAATCGACGTTATATTCGTTGCAATGTTATCATTTGTATTTGGTTTTGGGCGTTCTATATCGTATTTGTCCATTTCTTCAATATCAGTCATCAATGACTTCAACTTCGTGAAGCCATCGCCCTCATAACTGTCCAAGCTCAGCGAGTTTACACTAGCGGCAGTACTTTGTTGCGTTGTATCCCTAAGCAAGTTCAGTGCATCTGTTTTATTACTTTCTTCATCCTGATTTTTCACTATCAGTTTGGACAAATCTAATTCATTTAGATCTTTTAAAAAATCATTCAGCTTGATCAATTCGTAGTAATTATTGTATATGATGTTTTTGATGGATGAATTGATCAAGTTTATGCTCGATGTCAGCTTATTTGTGTTCTTCACAAGATCTTTGAAATCGACATTCTGAAAATCTATATCATCGACTGATTTTTCTTCTGTCAGGCCTTCACCATCAGAGTCTTCATTTTTATCACTGCTTGTTTTCTCTTGTGCATTTTTTTGCTCCTTTTCTTGTTTCTTCAGCTTATAGTATTCTTTCAATGCATTTCGCCTCTTCTCGTTCAATTCATTCTTGATCTTCACCGGTTTTTTATAAGACAAATGGTTTTCACTGAGCGATGAAGCAACCGATGGTGTTCTCGTAACAGGCGCACCTCTTTGTGCTATTGTAGGGGATCCCGGAGAAGACATATTCGTTGACGTAGTGCAATGGGCCCAAGTGTTTGTGTTGTATTCACAATACAGGAATTCTAATGCCAAAGAAAATTAAAGTAATATCACCGATTATCGCACAAAGAAACTCAGCACTCAAAATATAGGAATAAACAATTACTCAAAAAATGATCAATGGAAGGGACAAACTGTTTACTCCACCCCAATAGTAAACAATCACCATTAACAAGGGTCAAAAGCTGAAAAGTCAAAATTTGGTTCCCACTTCACTACTATCAGATTTGAATCTATCTGTCAAAAAGTCACGGGTGCCCGATCTCCATACAAACACCAAATTAAAAATCTTAATATTACAATGGCAAAAGTATGAATTACTTATAACCGCAGTGTTTATTTACAAAACAGCTGAAGCAAGTCAACTAGAGAGGCACAATTTTATACAAATGATAAGACTCAAACCTGCTGCTTATAAGAATCATTAAAATTTCTGGAAAGGAGCGTGTAGAAAAATCTAATCTAAAAGATAAAAGACAGTCATATCTCTAGAACTGTGATGTCTCAGTTAAAATCTTCAATCTCACACTCACAGTCTGCTCTAGATTCCGCTTCAAATGGCTCAGAAGAAAATGAAAGTGCTTTCAGCGTACAACTAGAGCGCTCCAGCTCAAGCTCTTTGACCACTCATTATTCCAAATTGCGAAGCAATTCCATTTCCGTTCCGAGTGAAAAGCCTACAGATCTCGTTCCCGTGCCCAATAAATTATCCAGCTCTTTATCGCCCGTTTTATCGCCTATGAAGAAAGTATTGAACAATGATGGATTGAAAAACCTAATCAAGAAGACCAATATCAAATTGGGATTTTCCGAAGAACCTAAAGCAGAAATTAGAGATGGTCCTATGACCAAAAATTTTGAGGACATTGCTGATTCCAGGAGAGGAAGTGATGAAGATTTGAATATGGATTTACTCAATTTATCAGAATCAAATGAAGAGATAATCTTGGATAGCCCAGAGATACCCGAAGTTTTAGTCACTGGTTTACCACTTTTGAAAATTACGCATAAGAAAAAAGTTCAGAGAATCTTTAAAATCGATCTAGATACAGCCATGGTGGTTTGGAACAACAAGACCACGTCAAGGATGTCTCTTGATAAGATCAAACAGATAAGAGTTATGGATGATGCTAAAAACTATAGAGAAGAATATAAAGTTTCAAAAGAATTTACCAACAGATGGGCAACAGTGATATACAACGATAGCTCAACCAATAAATTGAAAGCTTTACACGTTTTGGCTTTGAACTCCAAAGATTTGGACTTATTTGTGGGTACTTTGAAAAGACTTGTATCGAGAAGGAGAGAATTAATGAAACATTTGTCCATACCAGGTGAAAATTTTGCAAATATCCATTGGAAAAATTATGTCTCAAAGGATACACAGGAAAAGCATTTATTGTCTTTTGAAGATGTTTTGAAACTTACAAAGAGATTGCATATCAACTGCGATGAAAGCTATCTATTTCAAATTTTTCAAGAGAATGCCACTTCTCAAGATGATGCTTTAAATTTTGAGGAGTTTCAAAAATTTGTCAAATGTTTAAAACTCAGACCTGAAGTGGTTGCAATCTTCAACTCAGCTACTGAAGGGAAAGGATCCATGGATCTCCAATGCTTCATGAAGTTTGTACAGCAAGTGCAAGCACAGAATGATCCTCCTAATTACACAGAGAAGCTATTCTACAGATTTTCAAACGGTGCAGAGGTTTTGAAAATTGATGAATTTACAAGCTACATAACTTCATCGTATTTATCGCCTACAAAGCAAGAATGTGAAGACTACAGCAGGCCATTTAATGAATACTTCATCTCCTCTTCACATAATACATATCTTTTGGGTCGTCAAGTTGGTGGCCAATCTTCCATCGAAGGGTATACAAAAGCCTTACAACGCGGTTGTCGGTCAATTGAGGTCGACATCTGGGACGGGGATAAAGGCCCCATAGTATCTCATGGCCACACCTTTACTTCGTCAATTTCATTAGGAGACGTTTTCGAAACTATCAGAAAGTACGCTTTCATCGTTACACCATTTCCGTTGTTTGTATCTCTTGAAGTTCATTGCAAGCCTGAATATCAAAAAATTGTTGTTCAGCTACTTAACGAAACTTTCGGGGAAACTCTAGTCACGAAGCCACTTATGACCAACTTTTTCAGCCTTCCAAGTCCCATGGACCTAAAGCACAAAATATTGTTAAAGGTCAAAAGATCATTGAAAGAGGATCCAATGAATAACAACAACTCAAGTAGTTCTTTAACATCAAGCTCAACAACATATGAAGAAACTACTAGTAGTGAAGAAGTAAATAAGAATACCAAAGTTGTTAAAAAGAAGAAATCACACTATAAGGTGATTCCAGAGTTGAGTGCACTAGGTGTCTATGCATTGGGCTACAAATTTACAAACTTCTCGCTACCGGAGTCTAAAACCATCAATCATATATTCTCTTTTAGTGAAAATTCTATCAACTCAATGACAAAAGATTCGGATAAAAAATATCTTATTGAGAAACACAATAGAAAATATTTAATGAGAGTATATCCCTCTGCAATGAGATATAGCTCTACGAACTTTAGTCCTGTGTTTTACTGGAACCTGGGTGCTCAAATGGTTGCTACAAACTGGCAAACATACGACCTTGGTCAACAATTAAACGAATCAATGTTCAGTGTGGGCTCTAGAACTGGTTATGTGCTGAAACCAGAACAATTGAGAAACACAACACACCATCAAAAATTCAAGCTGTTGAAGCATCCCGACCAGTATATGAAATTCTCTATTGAGGTTTTATCAGGCCAACTTTTACCAAGGCCAACTGAGTTAAAGCCTGAAGAGAGTTTAAGTCCATTTGTTGTTTTTGAGATTATTGAACCAACGTTAATCTCTGATTTGAAGATCACTGACCTTACCACAAATGAGCAATTTACATCATCAACAGGTCTTTATCCCACCAAGGCTATAGTATCAAACGGCTTTAACCCAATTTGGAACACAAGATTTGAGGCCACCATCAAGGATTTAAACGGCCTAAATTTTTTTAGATTAACAGTCAAAACAGGAGATACACCATTTGCAGTTTATTGTTTCAAGTTGAATAACCTGAATCAAGGTTATAGACATATACCCCTTTATGATTTACGAGGAGAGGAGTATATATTTTCAACTCTCTTCATTCACGTTCGTTATGAGTCATGTCAAAGAATTTAATGATTTTGTATAGATATAGTCAGTTGCTAAAGTTAATGTTATAATACGTATCACAAAAAAAAAAAAAATCGTATTTTTTGCACCTATTATTACTAAATTCCTATATGCTTTCATTGGTATTAATTTACACTATAGAGCATTTTCAACTCCTTTGATTAAAAAGCGTCAGGCATGACTTGTTCTTCTTGATTTTCTTCAGTACGACCGGAACCAGCTAACAATTCTCTTCTAATTTCAGGGCTTATGTCTCTATGAGGTCTTTGTCTAGTAGTTTCAAGTAAGAAATCTCTTTGATCTTCGGTGATATCATTTTTATAAGTTTGAGCAAAAGCCAAAAATGCCTTGTGCCATACAACTGGTAACGGAGGTACTTCTTTCTTTGCTCTCTTTTCTTCGTCATCATCTACCATACTATTATCATTAACGATTCTGAATTTCATGAAATAAAACACAAGATCATCGATAACTCTATATGGTAGAGCGTACTTTTTCTCTATAAGGATTCTAATGAAAACTGTGTTTGCAGGTGAAAAATCAAGACTTGCTAGATAACATAGAGCTGCTGATGAATGTGATGAAGGAATTGAGATTTTGGATAAGACTGACCCAGCAATGGTTGCTTCTCTGACAGTGACACCGGTTTGAACTAAGGGAAATAGGAAACCTTTGAAGAAAGCACCTGGTTTATATAATGACTTTTTCAACGCACGGTAAACGTGGTAGTTCAATGAGTGATCTTCATTCGTTTCGATATCTGATCTGAATCTATCCAAAAGCACGCTCTCTATGAATTTTTCGGCTTGTTTAGATTGTAAGTTGGAAACAAACAACTTAGTGGCTTCGTAAACAACATGTGGGGTCCAGTTCTCAGGTTGAGTAACATACAAAACATCTTGCCAATTATTTAATGATGGGATAACTTTGAAAAGTTTTGGTAGTTTACCATGGGTCCAGGTTGAAAGAACTTGACCAATTTGAGTATAGGCAGCAATAACTTTTGGAGGTAAGAAGACAGCATCTTTTGGTTTATCATTACCTTGTTCTTTCAGTTTTTGCTGTTGTTCTTTTTCTCTGATAGAGGCCATAATTTTATCGGCCAAATTATAACTACCATCTTCACCAAAGTTTCTTGACGGTTGTGACTGTCTCAAATATTCTTCAAACATAGCAGCATCTTCTTCATCAATCTCTTCTTCTTCGTCTTCCTCGAATCCACCTTCGGAGCCAAAATCTGAAACGTTTCCATAGTCTTCTTCCTCTTCTTCGTCTTCGTCATCTTGATCCTGCACAAATCTTGATCCGAAACTGAAACTGCTTTGGTCTTTGGCTAATTTACTTTCTTCCTTTTCTACTTCGTCTTGTTGCTCTTTGGCCAATTGTAAAATTTTTCTCGAGCTTGTACTGTCAATGAATTCTTCACCTTCATCTTCTCTATCTGCTTTCTTTGCACCTCTAGCTTTAGTTCTCAAGTTACCACCTTGAGTAGTGATATCTTTATATAAGGGGTCATGACGTTGTTTCTGTCTCACACTTGGTGCCTTACCCATCTTTCACAGTACCTAATATGGTCTAAACCTGTTTTTAATGTCCCTTTATTTGACCTTATAGATTGCATATCCAAAGGTTTATATTAAAATTTTTTATTAGCTACTCATCGGTAAGGGTAACATATGCCGGTTACCACAGCAGCGATAATTTATGTTAACTATGAAGTAAATTTTAATCCATATTCACATTTCATTTCGTCAAGGTGATTGTATGATACCATCTGTAGAGTGTGAACTATATCGTGGAAACTGATTCTGATCCTATGGGTCAGTTTTTTTATTTTTATTTGTGCGCTGTAGGGCCTAAAATAGTTTTCGACTTCCCGATGCTTAGAAAGCTGATATAAAAATTGGAAATTTGGAGATATAATCTGATCATGGCTTTCCAAAGCATCCAGTCTTCAAAACAACCACATTTGAATTGGGCAAATCGAGTAAGAATGACTTTTGAAGTTAATTGGGGTATTGTTGGATTGGGGGCCATTGCTACCAAGTGGGCCAAAGATTTGCTGACACTAAACGAAGAGCGCCCTACCGATATAAAACATAATTTAGTAGCGGTCAGTTCATCGTCAGTTGACAAAGGTGAAAATTTCATAAGTTCATTGAAAGAATCCACCAAGGCTGAAGATCTGAGTGTACAGACATATACGGACTATGAAGAATTTTTGAGAAGTTCTACGATTGACATTGTCTACATTGCATCACCAAATACTGCTCATTACAAACAAGCCTTAGCAGCTTTAAATGCGAACAAAAACGTCTTGGTAGAGAAGTCTGCTTGTATGACGGCTACTCAAGCTAAAAAATTGTACCAAATAGCTAAAGATAAGAAACTATACATTGTGGAAGGCGTATGGACAAGGTTTTTCCCAACAACTCTAGATATTGTGAAGTTAGTCAAGGAGGATAGAATACTGGGTGATTTGAAAAGAGTGAATGCTGACTTATCTCACTATTTCCCATTCAACGCAAAAGACAGGATCTTTGACCCTAAAGCTGGCGGAGGTGCCTTAATGGACTCATTGATTTATTCATTAACTTGGTCATTTGCTCTATTAAAAGGTAAACCCTCTTCAGAATCAATAGTCAGTACAGTTACAAAATTAAAACAACAAGGATTCGAAAATATTGATGAGACAACAGTCATCTCCTTAGTTTTCCCAGAGGATAATGCAATTGGGGTTGCCTCTGGATCTTTGAGTATAGACTCTCCAAATGAAGTTCTTGTTGAAGGTGAAAATGGTTATTTGAGAGTACTGAATAGAACTTCAAGACCAACGATCTATACTGTCAAATTGAGAGACCAAGAATCCAAGACTGTTATCAAGAATATCGAAGGCACTGGACTATTCTATGAGATCGATTCAGTTGCCTATGACCTGAGAGCTGGTAAAATTACTAGTGATCTATACCCATTTGACCAAACCATTGAAATTCTCGAGGTTTTCGATAAAGTTAGAAAAGACCACGATATCATCTTTCCCGAGGAGCTTTTGCAAGATTGAAACAGTACCTTTTTTTTAAAGCAACGAAGAGATTACAAATATAATACACAACAAGTAGAATAACCACAGTTGACTAGAAGACTTACAATTCAAGTGTTCTCATATATTACATATATACCTAGTTGGCCATATCCGAGCACCGCTCGGAGCTGACATAATCAATTGCTTACCCTCGTATTTCCCTTTCCAGTCTCAGCCTTGATCTCGAGGAAATTTTCCCTGGCAATTTGTAAACAGAATTTATGTCAACTCATCTCATCAACTGATTTGTAAACTAGACAGCTACGATCTCAGTGTTATCATTGTTCAATTGCAGGAAGACATGGCTAGACTAGATAGAAAGCGTTCTTTGGAACCAGAAAATGGCGGATCGACTAAAAGGGTCAAACATACTGGTAGATCTTTCAACTCGTTTAAGAACCTACCAAAGATCAATGAGATCCCTAAAGCCAAAACACAACAATTAGATATTTTTGTCTTCGGTACAGGATCTATGTGTGAGTTAGGTTTGGGTCCAGAAGCTAAGACCAAAGAAGTTAAAAGACCAAGATTGAATCCATACTTAAAAGACAAAGGTATTGTTGATTTTGCCGTTGGTGGTATGCATACATTAGCTTTAGATCATAAAAATCAAGTATGGTCATGGGGTGGTAATGATTCAGGTGTCTTGGGTAGAGATACTTCAAAAGTGAAAGAAAACTTGAAAGATATGGATGATGCTGGTAGTGATGATGATGAAGATGGTGACTTGAACGAAGCGGAATCTACCCCAGGTTTAGTTGAAGGGTTACCAAAAGATCTAAAAGTGGTTCAATTAGCAGCCACTGATAACCTATCAGCTGTGTTACTTGAAAATGGTGATGTCTATGCTTGGGGTACTTTCAGATGTAATGAAGGTATTTTGGGTTTCAAAAATGACATTGAAAAACAAACAACACCTGTTAAAGTTGATGAATTTAAAGAAATCACACAGTTAGCTTCAGGTAAAGATCACATTTTAGGTTTAGATACCAAAGGTGTTGTATACGCATGGGGTAATGGTCAACAGCTACAACTAGGTAGAAGAATATCAGAACGTAATAAATTAAAGACTTTAGAGCCAAGGGAATTTGGTCTTGCAGATGTTGTTTATATTTCAAGTGGTGAATTCCATTGTTTTGCTATAACAAAAGACGGCAAGGTTTTAACATGGGGGTTGAACCAATATGGTCAATGTGGTGTCTCGTCAGATCTAGAAGATGGTTCATTAATCTCTGTTCCAACTGAAGTTGAAGATTTAGCCGATAAGAAAATTGTTCAAATCGCTGCAGGTGAACATCATACATTAGCATTATCAGAAGATGGATCAATCTATGCCTTCGGTAGAATTGACATGTTTGAAATTGGTATTGCTAAAAAGGATTTACCAGAATCAACATTTAAAGATGCCCATGGTAATGCAAGATCTGTTCCAGTTCCAACTAAAATTCCAAATATCCCAAAGATTAGAAACATTGCCGTCGGTTCTCATCACTCATTAGCTATCACTGAAGATGGTGTTGTCTTTTCATGGGGATTTGGTGAAACTTATGCCATTGGGTTAGGCCCAGAAGGTGAAGATGTTGAAACACCAACAAGAATCAAAAATACAGCTACTCAAAATCATGATATACAATTGATTGGTGCTGGTGGTCAATTCTCTGTTAGTGGTGGTGTCAAATTATCAGATGAAGAAGCTGATAAAAGAGAAGATAAATATGAAGATGCTGAATAGCTGAATTCGACAATCCAAAGTTTATGATGACAAAAATTTAATGTATTTTATATAGATCTGTAAAAGTGTTGTACTACTTTAATCAAAAGTTTTTATTTTTACTGGCTGATTTTATTTATTATTATTTTCATTCTATATTATACAAGTATGCTTTAATTTCTCTATGGGGGGGGGGAAATGTACATTAATCTATAATGTTTCTTCGTCTAATCTGGCTTGTAATCCTTGTTCGCGCAAATGAAGTTTAACTTGCTTGACAGTATATTCATCTCTATGGAACATACCTGCACCCAATGCAGCATCAGTTTTGGTCTTTTGGAAGACTTCTGAGAAATGTTGAGGTTTACCAGCACCACTTGATGCAATGACAGGTATTGAAACTGCAGATTTGATATGATCGATTAATTCCAAATCAAAACCTGAATTTGAACCATCTTTATCAATACAGTTTAACAAGACTTCACCAGCACCTAAAGCTTCACAAGCTTGAACTAATTCATATGCACCTAGATCTGTAGTTTCACGACCACCTTTAATAGTTGTTGGATACCAAACATATTCTTCACCATTTGGACCTGGGGTGCTAGTTTTAAAAGTTTTATTTTTGATATCTTGTGGTGAATTAACGTATTGTCTTTTTGGATCAACTGATATCACAACTGCTTGAACACCATAAGCTTTTGAGATAGTTTCAATTGGCGTAGTACCATCTCCCTTGCAACCATTTGCGTAATATTTTTTCGCAGCCAGAACTGCATCGGTACCAATAGAAACTTTATCAGCACCTGATCTGAAATATAATCCTGCAACTTGTAAAGCTGGGATTTTGGTACCGTCAGGGTCAACAACATCTTTGATACCACCACCAACGGTTAATGGGACAAAGATTGTCTTTGCAGCTAGCTTCAAAACTTCCAACATTGGTTGATCCACAAGGGGAGAATTCCTGAAAGATGTGATATTTAAAAATGTAACTTCATCAGCACCTTGTTTATAATATTTTTCAGCTAATGCAACAGGTTTACCTAAATTCTTAACATCACCACCTTGAGCGTTTTTTTCACGAACGTCATATTGATCACCTTTTGTAACAACCAAATCTCCCTGGTCATTAGTTCTGACATCAAGACACGCAATAACCCTTCTTGACAGGCCATTATTTGAATAATCATTTGGGTTTTTCAAAACTGGCAAGTCCGCATGAACCTTTTGGTCCAAGAATGCTTTGATAATTTTCAAGCCTGCAATACCAGATTTTTCAGGATGGAATTGTGTAGCAAATATATTGTTCTTAGCAACAGCCGCGATGAACTCTTCATCACCATACCTTGTAGTAGCTATTTCCCAGTCATTTTCACTAATCAATTTTTTCAAATCTTCATTCACAATAGCAGCGTAAGAATGAACAAAATAATAACGATTATTAGGATCAATGTCATACAGCATCTTATCACCCACGGCGCTTATAGAGTTCCATCCAATTTCAGGAACAGATTTTGTCTTGGAATCGAATTTTGATAGTTTGAAATCAATATAGTCTAAGCCTGAATCATTTGGGCTCTCTTCAGAGCCTTTGAACAAAGCTTGTAATCCGATGCAAATCCCCATGATTGGTTTCCCCTGGGAGATGTACTCCTTAATAGGCTTGACAAAGCCCTTAGAGTTCAATTGTCTAACAAAATGACCATAGTTACCAACACCTGGTAAGAATAACCTTGTAGCTGACAATAGCTCTGGATCTGAACTGTCTTTGATCAATTTTGTTTCAAACCCAAGATACTCAATAGCATTTTGTAAAGAGCGTAGGTTCCCACTCTCAACATCAATAATGTGGACTATATTAGACATTTTGGACTGTTTTTATCACTAGAGACCTAGGCGGCTACGTTATAGGTTCAATCAAAGTGTATGCTTATCATCATCATCATCGGATTTCTCAGACTGAGTCAGAGGCCGCGAAAAAAAAGTATCTGTAGTCATCAACATCAACGTCATCATCACCAAGGAAAGAAGAGAAGCGTATAAGTCACCTACAATTTCAATTTGAACAAAGAATTTTTTTTTAACTATACAAAAACCCTATAGAATCTATAACTCATGAAAAAAAAAAATAGCAAGCAAAAGAAGACTATCTAAGCCTTGGTTTTCAAAGATCTTCTACTCTTGACAGCTTCGGCCAATTCTTTCAACATATCAACAGTTGTTTCCCAACCAACACAACCATCAGTAACTGAAACACCGTATTTCAAGCCGGCTTTACCATCTTTTGGAATTGATTGTTTACCTTCGTTGATATGGGATTCGATCATTAATCCGATGATTTTATCTTCACCGTTAGCAACTTGTCTTGCAACTTCATGAGAAACTTTTGGTTGATTTCTATAATCTTTATTTGAATTACCATGAGAACAATCAACCATTAAGACACCCTTTGGGCCTAATTTTTCTCTAGCTTCTTTAACAGATTTTTCATCATAATTTGTACCTTTTTTACCACCTCTTAAAATGACAAAACAATTTTCATTACCTCTTGTAGTGGTGATAGCAGCGATACCATGTTTTGTAACACCCATGAAATGATGAGGAGCTGAAGCGGCTTGAACGGCATCCAATGCAACATCTAAAGTACCATCGGTACCATTTTTGAAACCAATTGGGAATGATAAACCTGAAGCTAATTCTCTATGTAATTGAGATTCGGTAGTTCTTGCACCAATAGCACCAAATGAAATTAAATCAGCCAAGAATTGAGGAGAAATGGTATCCAACATTTCTGAAGCGATTGGGATACCTTGATTTGTTAAATCACAGTATAATTGTCTTGAAACTTTTAAACCTTTATTTATATTATAAGTTGAATCTAATTCTGGATCATTAATTAAACCTTTCCAACCAACAGTTGTTCTTGGTTTTTCTAAATAAGCTCTCATAACGATAACCAATTCATTTTCTAATTCCAAAGATAATTTTTTCAATCTTTGAGCATAATCTAAAGCAGCTTCTGAATCATGAATTGAACAAGGACCAACAACGACTAAAAGACGATCATCTTGTTGTTGTACAATTTTTGCAGATTCTCTTCTACCTTTAATAGCAGTTTGTAAAGAAAATTTTGAAGCTGGAACATCAGATTGTAATAAAGCTGGTGACATTAATGGGTCATAACCAACAATGTTCAGATCTTCAGTTTCTTCTGGAGCTGGAGTGCTAGCAGTTGCTTTATTAAGCTTTAAAATTGGTTAGTATACTATTGAAATCAAACACTTTGAGTAATTCATTCCTGGGGTTAAGCTCATTTGAAGAAAAGCTTCCGAATTGGAAAAAATCCCAATGAATCAATATTATGACATTTACATCATACCACAAATACATACTAAAGTTTCCATTGAAGCCATTTTGATTTAATATAATTATCTTATCTTTAGTACAGAGTTTTGTAATCCAAGTTACTCAATAAACTAGTATATAAAACACTTATATATATATAAACTTCAAGAGAGGAAAACTAATGAGTAATAAGTAATTATGTCTTTGTGCTTTACAATTTTTTTTCGAAGACACGATGGGCCATCGCTCTCACGGCTTATTGGTGACACGTCATACAAATGGCAGAGTTCTCTTATATACGTATTATATAGATATTAGTGTATATATATATTAGTGTATATATATATCTACATCCCAACTATTACTGTTCTATATAGCTCTACAGGAGTATTGGTTTATTATTATAGTGGTATAGTGGTGATTACGTGTCAAACCCATAATAATCAGTGTATGGGCTTTGCAATCAGTTATGTAACATACAGTGTGTATTCTCGACACAGAAATTTTTGTCGAGTGAAAAAATTTTTCAGTCAGCAAAAATTTTAATTTAGTATTAGTCATTTATTATTGGATGAATGTATGTTATAATCAATTTATTCAAACTTCAAACTTGTAAGTGATTTGGAAACTATGCCAAAAGACCCTATAGAAACCTGTCAAATTTGTACCTTATCGTGTATTCCAGTTTCGGTTAAATTAAAAATTCTTTAACGGGTTGTTTAAATTTGATTAAATTTGTTATATTGAATTGGAAAAACAATTTACCGAATTTAACCTTTAATAACCGTCTCCAAATATGTAAATTGGCTGTGGAAATTGACGGATATAAAAATTTAGCTTATACCCGATGCGGATACCATCGGTAATTGTTTACTACTACTACAGTTGCATTAGCACATGAAGTGTATATGTATAATATTATGCTCAACTGTTAGGATGCCCACTTGTTCTTTTACCCTTGGGCAGTGTGGAGATTGTTTCATCAATGCTTCTTTTCAATGGAGATTTAGGTATGTTGCGATTATTACCAGTCATATTTGAATTTGAACCTGAATTTGAATTTGAAGTTTCAGAATTTTTAACTTGTTGTATTGATGGATGTTGCTTCTTGTTCAAGTTCTTTAAGTGATCGCTATACGCATTGATTAAACTTTGAATCATTTTTTGGAAAACAGAATCTGGTAAAGTATCAGGGTCTGTTTTAATCAAATGTTTATCTTGGAAATTATCTTGTGATGATGAAGTTGCTGATTCTTGATTATTCAATTCATATATGAAATTTTCTGATAAATTTTTATCATCAATATTGACCTCTTTACCAACCAACGCAATCATTTTTTGATAATAAAGATCTAAAACGTTATAACCTGAATTTTTTGCATAAAGTGGGTTAAGATCTTTATCATCCAAGGTTGTTGTTGTTGCTGTTGTTGCTGTTGTTGCGGATGATGATGTTGTCCCCTGAGAAATTTGTTGACCTTCTTCAACCTTCAAACCAACTTCTAGCTGATCAATAGATTTCTTACGTTCACTTGATGAGTTAACAATTCTGTTATCATTCGCACACCTTTCAATATTGAAATCTCTGGGGAGAATCCTATAATTAACTTTTGCCAAAAAATCTCGCTCTAATATATCCAACTCATTAGCTTGAATCCCTCCAACTTTTGCATAATGACTATTTGTACAGAAGGAATCACAAAGACCTTTAGACCCCACAGTTGTTGCAGTCAATAAGAATCTATGAACTGTTAATGAATTTAATGTGAACGAATTATAAACAGTTGATAATAGATCGATATAATAAACCGAGGTTAACAACACCGCATTCTCCAATGACGAATAACGTGCTAATCTTGCCAAATAACTGTAAACCGATATAGCTGGTGGTGTTCTTGAGTGGAATCTTGTTAAATTTGATGGCGATATATTCGATTCATTGAAATCATCATTTATGGAAATCAACGAATTTAGCATCCTTGCAATCAAAATTATTAAATCATCTCTTGGACAATGAACAAAATTTTGTGGTAAAAATTTAATCTTACTCTCCATTTTGTAGTTATATTGTATTGTATTGTATAAAGAATTGAAATCACACTCTCGATTTTAATATGATATGAAATGAAATGAAATGGGTATGATAAAAAATATAAATATATAATCTGTGAATATTATACTTGTAGTAATAGGATCGATAATTTTAATGATTCAATAATTGGTATTAATATCATAATTGATTGAAAATGAAATGATACAACAACAAATGCAAGTTGAAACTTATTCTGGGGTTTGTTTCTTATTGATATTCTATGAAAGAGAAAAAAATTCTTCAGTCTTCTTCTAGTGCTCTCTATTGAATGGATTTTTATTATATGTGAAATGATAAATATGAATTCATAGATGTTGAAATGATTTTATAGTATACTTGTTTTCGTTACCAGAGTTGATTTGATTTGTGCTGTTTTCCCTCAACTGTTTGATTTTGCACTGATTTATGTTAAAACTTGTTTTGATTAAATAGCCCGCTGAGCACCAATATATGATTGTATTATAAAATATACTAAGCGCCTCTTTCAAAACCAAATAGTAATACACCAAAAAGCTTTTTATCAGATCTCTTGTTGTTGATTCCCACTTCATTTGCACTTTAAAAGATTTTGAAAAATCCAAAGAAAAAAACCTCAATACAAAACCAATTCGCGGAAACTAAACAGGTACAAATTTCAATACACGTGAATTTATTTGTATTAACAAGGATTATACGAGTATTGGAGTATTGGAGTACTACTGGATTATATAAAGACTTAGTACAATCATGAGGAATGATGACATAAATTAAATTAAACAAACAAAAAAGATTCAGTTAAAATTAAAAAGGTAAAAGACATTTATATATGTACTTGTGTAAAAAACATTGTAGATTGTAAAGACATGAAGTGAGATAGATATAGAGACAAAGATTTAACATGCACAACTGTTATTTTCACCATCTAGTTGAATATTGATAGCATCGTTGAATTCATCGTTGAATTCATCATTTTCTTCTTGTTGAAGGGCATTTCTAGCTATAACATCAAATGCTTGATCAATATTAACAGCTTCTTTAGCACTTGTTTGAAATAATGGTAAGTTGCCTAAATTATTTGCAAATTGTTGAGCTTTCTTGTTACTTATGATTTTTTTATTCTCATCAACATCAACTTTATTACCAATAATAACAAATGGGAAATTTTCTGGATTTTTAACATTTGCTTGAATTAAAAATTCATCCTTCCATAATGAAATATTTTCAAATGATTTTTGATTTGTAACATCATACACCAATACACAACAATCTGCACCTCTATAAAATGCTACACCTAAAGATTGAAATCTTTCTTGTCCTGCTGTATCCCATAATTGCATTGTAACTGATTTATCATCAATTGTTAATTCTTTTGTTAAAAAATCAGCTCCAATCGTAGCTTTATATTGATTTGAAAATTTCCCATTAACAAATTGTTGCATTAATGAAGTCTTACCAACTCCTGAATCTCCCAAGATTATAACTTTTAGTAAAGTTTTCTTCTTTGATGACATTTTATATGCGTTTATCTAAATACCTTGCTCTTTGTTATATAATCCCTTAACCTTCTACCGCTATGAAATGACTCTAACCTAATATGCAACAAACCTTCAATACAGCAAATAGTCTCCCTTAGTTATCTGATACAAAGCTATAGATTCCAAACGATATAACTAAATTCTCGTCAAGACTCTCTCACAACACATACTAAATCTTATTTGTGGTTGTCTTTTCTAAATTTGCAAATATGGAAAAAAACCCACACACGACAAAAAATTCGCGAAATATCTTCCGCTTTGAAAATTTGCAGCCAACCACTTTAATAAGCAGATAACAACAACAATAACAAGAATGTATACAAACTACAATGGTAATCTTCTGTGGAATTTATATATTAACAAGTTAAATGATAATCCACACACT
This sequence comes from Hansenula silvicultrix, assembly GCA_030574755.1. Classification (NCBI taxonomy): domain Eukaryota; kingdom Fungi; phylum Ascomycota; class Saccharomycetes; order Phaffomycetales; family Wickerhamomycetaceae; genus Hansenula; species Hansenula silvicultrix. Next base: position 1,349,382 of record JAJMFL010000001.1, read on the forward strand.
ATATATATATAACATAGATATATATATATATACCTTAGATAACAGCAAAAATAAGAATTAAAAGAAATGTATAATTAAATAAATGAATAAAAAATTATAATTCAATCAACTTATTTTTTAGCGGCTTTTTGAGCAGCTTTGGTAACTTTACCAGCTTTGTCAGCTTTTTCAACAGATTTGATAACACCAACAGCAACAGTTTGTCTCATATCTCTGACAGCGAATCTACCTAATGGTGGATATTCAGTGAATGGTTCAACTGATAATGGTTTTGATGGAATGAATTTAACAATAGCAGCATCACCTGATTTGATGAATTTTGGATTGTCTTCTAATGATTTACCAGTTCTTCTGTCAATTTTTTGGATTAAAGTGTCGAATTTACAAGCAATGTGAGCAGTGTGACAATCTAAAACTGGAGAGTAACCAGCAGAGATTTGACCTGGATGGTTCAAGACAATAACTTGAGCATTGAATGATTCAGCACCTTTTGGTGGATCGTTTTTAGAGTCACCAGCAACGTTACCACGACGGATTTCTTTAACAGAAACATTCTTAACGTTGAAACCAACATTGTCACCTGGTAAACCTTCAGTTAATTGTTCATGATGCATTTCAACAGATTTAACTTCAGTGGTAACACCTGATGGGGCGAAAACAACAACCATACCTGGTTTGATAACACCGGTTTCAACTCTACCAACTGGCACAGTACCAATACCACCAATTTTGTAAACATCTTGTAATGGTAAACGTAATGGTTTATCAGTTGGTCTTGAAGGTGGTTCAATAGCATCAATGGCTTCTAATAAAGTTTTACCTTTAGCTTCACCAGCTTTGGTTTCTTTTTTCCAACCTTTGTACCATGGACAGTTAGTTGATGGTTCAATCATGTTATCACCATTCCAACCAGAGATTGGAACGAATGGAACAGTTTTTGGGTTGTAACCAACTTTCTTGATGAAATTGGAAGTTTCCTTAACAATTTCTTCAAAACGAGATTCATCCCATTTAACGGAATCCATCTTGTTAACAGCAACAATTAATTGTCTAACACCTAAAGTGAAAGATAATAAAGCGTGTTCTCTGGTTTGACCATCTTTAGAAATACCAGCTTCGAATTCACCAACACCACCAGCAATAATTAAAATAGCACAATCAGCTTGGGAAGTACCAGTAATCATATTTTTGATGAAATCTCTGTGACCTGGAGCATCAATAACGGTAACATGGTATTTTGGAGTTTCGAATTTCCATAAAGCGATATCAATGGTAATACCTCTTTCTCTTTCAGCTTTTAACTTATCTAAAACCCAAGCGTATTTGAAAGAACCTTTACCTAATTCAGCAGCTTCTTTTTCGAATTTTTCAATGGTACGTTTATCGATACCACCACATTTGTAAATTAAATGACCGGTGGTGGTTGATTTACCAGAATCGACGTGACCAATAACGACAACGTTAACGTGAGATTTTTCTTTACCCTTTATTCATAAATGTTAGTATTGATTCATTAAATTCAATAGATCAAGCAGTGTAATCAATGATTGGTGAATGAAATTGCTTCTTATTTGATATTTCAATCTATAGTGGTTAACTTAGCCGCCAACAAAAGGACGAAAGTTTTAGCTAACCAACAAAGACATCAATAGTCAACAATAAATAAATCATCCATAGTACATTCGAATCAATGATTGCACAGACCTTAAAAACACCATTGCAAGGGGAAATTACATACCATTTTGACTTATTAAAACAAGAGTTGATGATTTCTTAAAATGAAGAGGAAAGAAAGTAAGAAAAGATTGAAAAAAAAATTTTTATCAGTTTGCGGTGTGTTCAAAAGAAAATTTTTCCTCCAACAAAACTTTAGAATTTTCCAGGCGCGGACAATTATTATTTCAATTCGCGAATAATTTAGTTGAGCATCACAATTAGTTAAATGTCCGGGTTATTTTGTGATACACGTGACTGCGACAGGGTAATATATATTCGCGAAATAATTACAAAAGGTTAGGGCATTGAGTTTTAAACTACAATAATAGTTTTCAATATGATAAAATAGTATATATCCAGCTCAATGAGTCTTTTTAGCGTTTATTATATGGGAAGTTGAAATGTATATTCAATCACTTTCAACGTCTAATGAATCGATCAAATCGTTTTGATCTTCTATAAACCCAAATCTATCACTTGAATTTAAACTAATTGCACCTCTAGAAGAATTTCTTCTTGACCACTAGAAAGAAAATGTTAAATTCAATCCTTAAGAAAACATTAATATTTATAGTTTAACGTGCGATTAATAACATAATCATGTACTTACGCCTCCTGATAATGCTGATGTTACTTTGGATCCTAATCCATAACTGGGTAGTTGTCTCCAACCACGACGATTTAATACAATTCTCTTGTATAAGAATCCACCACTGCAATAAACTAAAAATGCAGCTAAAAATCTATTGGTGCTAAGTTAGTAAATTGCATTCTTTCAAAGCAAGTATTAAACTTATTGTGTACTCACATAAATAAAAATATCCATATCAAGGCTAAATTATCAGCCTTTTGAGCCGTTGGACATGCATGTACAGTTCTAACTTCAAAAAAATAATCACAATCATGTAAAACACCAACAAATGAAACTGTTGCTTTTGCCAGTATCTCTCTATCACAAATGAATGACAATATAGTAGATTTCTTATCAACACCGTTGGGACAATAACTACCATTGTGGTAACTTAAAGTTAATTTTCGACCTCTAAATACTGGGGTAGAATTAAAATTACCAATACTAAATTTATCACCAAATTCATCAATATAGTAACCCCCAACTTCACTTGAGTTTATTTGATATTTGGCAAAATGGCCATCCAAGTTATTATTTATATCAACATTTGGTTTTAAAGGTGATGAACAAACTCCTAGTGTAAAATTTTTATTATAATCATGACCTTTTGCACTCCATGCAACTAAATTTTCTTTATTCATTGAACTCAATTCTGATAGATCGAAAAATCCACCTGTTAATGGATTTGTAGCTGAGCAAGGACTCAACTTGGGTTCTTCAGGTATTGGTGATTCTTTTGATTGTGAATCTTCTTTACTTTTAGTACTTTCATTTTCTTTATCGTGTTTAAAATAATTTGTTATGTCTGAAGTTCCATAATCAAAAGCACGTTTACCTAAAATTTCAAATGCATATGATTCAGATATCAATAAATTCGTTATGGCAAGTATTTGTATAAGTTTCATATCAACTTTCTTTTATTTTGTAATTGCTAAATTGCCGCTATCTCAATTCTATCCGAAACAATAGGATGGCCCCTTTCGAAAATCTGATAGTTGATATTAATATACGCTATCTTGTAGAAATATATTGAAGCAAAACCCCTAATCAATAATAGTTAATAGAACTGTTTAGTATCTCTTGACAATATTAGCTATACTAAATGATTATGTATGTGTTACAACCTCAAACCAATTTTTTTCTGTAATAGTAATAAACCAGATCAGAAAACCCCCAAAATCCGACCGACCTATGAAAATCTTAAAAGATTAGCCCAAAACGGATTTGAATTCCGACTGATAAAGAAGATCTAAACGAGATTTTCGCGAATAATGTATTCTTATATTGTTTAATGGGTTTTGTGTACATGTAAATTAATGGAGGGCATTGTGTAATTCAAAGCAGCTGTTCTCATCATAAAAGAGACTGGTATCGAATGATGGGTGAAACTCAATACAGTTCTTTTCTTGTGTGGTTTCCACTGGTTGCCATCCTTGAGTATTCTTAGGCATTGTATCAGGTCAGATGGGTTCGAGAAACTTTAGTAATGATGATATTATCACTGATATGATTAGTGAAATCAAAATTGCTAAAACATTAATGAATGGCAATGCTGGCGCATCTGACTATATTTGCAATAGGGATAAGGATCAAGACACAGTACAAGAGCAGGCTGCGGAGATTATAAACTGTATTGATCCTCAATTGTTGCAAAGACCAATATCAGCCGCTGAAAACTTGAGAGCCTTTAGTGATGATGTTTGTATTTACAATGATCTCATGAATGAAGTTGACGATCAGTTTGATATCTATGATTTGAGAACTGCAGCTCAATTATCAGATTCAGAGACTGCAGTCAGTTTTAGCGATATTTTCAAACAAGCACCATTGAGCATAGACACTTTTGGAAAAGAAGAGTGTGACAAATTGGATCATGAAGATGAAGAATATCTAGGTAATAATTTTAAAAGTGATGTTTCCACTGAAACCGTACTGTTATCAGCTCTTAATATCCCTGCAAAGTTGGACGCTATCAGAGAATCTGATGAGGAATCAGAGCCCATTTTTCAATACAGCGGGATAAGCAGAGACAAAGATATCGAAACACCACTTCTCAGTGTGAAAACTTTAATTAACTCCAGCGAGCTTCAAGATGATGGCTTGGAAGAAAAAGAAATTATTGATGAAAAAAGTCTAACAGAATGCGATGAACGTGATACAACAAACCCGCCATTACTAAACGTTCTTGAGAACACAGTAGATGATGAGACGCTGTTGTGTTACGAAGCTGAAGGTGAAGAGTTGGGGAGAGAGCTGGAATCTGAAAAACAATCATTATCAAAGTTACCTGAGCTATCAATGACAAATACTGATGTACACCCCAGTGCCGCCTCGAAACAGATGAGTGAACTTGAATTACCACTGCCAAAGATGAGTTTTGATTTACCTAGCTCCACCTCGAAAGATAGGAGATCAATAGTTTCTACACCGAGGCTGCTTTCCTCTACAAATAAAGATACATTAGAAGTCATTTCTGTAATTGAAAGTAATTACTCATCTCCAATAACAAATGATAACGGTTATAAATTACCCAACATGCAACACAATAACACTAATATTGGTTGCGGTGAAAACTCAGATAGGGCAATCTTGAATGAAAATATATCTGATACTAAAGAGGACACAATCTTCTGCGCCCATAATTTTGAGAACAAAAAAAGCCAAAGCGAATACTTTAATGGCAAGGAATTAAATGATAATGGTGATGATTTTGACCAAAATGATGATTTTGATCAAGAAAAAGACGAAAACTTTCAACTTCAAGGTTTAGAATCTTCGTTTGGTTTCAAATCAGGAATAACAACGTGTTTGTCGTGCGATGATCGGTTGGTTGATAAGTCTTACCAAATGCTTACAACTCCCCTTATTGAAATGCCATCAATAATAATGAATTTGGGAAACCTCAACATCTCTAAGCCCCTCACTGGTAAGTCAACTGTCTATTCGGCATCCTCACTGGTCAATATCCTTGCTTCAAATATTGAACAGAATCTACCAGAGACCACATTCAACGAACAAATTTATGAAACTATAAAGGGAAAAGAAGATTGGATAAAATCTTTGGATTCGGCATTTGAGATTGATGAAAACATTTCTGATGATTTGGTGCGTATGGTCAATTTTGTACCATCCATAATTTCAAAATCAAGCAGTGATCATCAATCAGATTATGCTTTTGCCGCAAAATCATCGTCTCATCCCAAATCTTTAAAACATACTATAGCTCAATATAACAAAAAGTATGGGTTCAAACTTTCAAAAGCAACGGCCAGCAAATATAGCGAAAAAGGGCAGATTCGAGCTGTCAGCGCAGATTCTATTGAAACCAATGAAGCAGGATTAAATTTAACGGCAGAAGAGCAAGGAGATACTGGAGGGGGAATTCTTTCAAAAATTTCCACCAGGATTTACACATTTTCAAGACCTTCATCTGCGTACCAACCTGAATATAAAGATAATGTTAATATTGAAATTGATAATGAAAAGCAAAATGATGAAGCTGTGAGCGATAATATAGTGTCAGAGCCTGGCACCGTAACAGCAAAGTTATTCGAGGATGCTGGCATAGAAACTAGAATCAGGAATTTTCCCAAACAAAGGGAAAAACATTTCGTTGAAGTTATCAAAACTCCGTCTGTTATAGATAAAGCTTTGAGTTCTTTGCCTTCAATCCCCAAGGATGATACCATTGTGGAAGAAATTAACAAAGGAAGCACCAATTATTGGAGAACAAGTAATAAGTTTATGGAGAAAAAAAATCAATTTCCAAAACATAGAACCATAAAAAAGATGTTTACAGCCAGGTCTAAAGATCTGGGGAGTTCAAAGGATACCTCAGAGCAAAATAAGCTGGTTCCACAAGGTGATAGCGACAAGCATTCGAGCATTAAGTCATCTTTCACAAAATCTTTGCTTAGAGGAAAGAGCCTATATAGTAAAAGAGTTCTGTCAAAGAATTTCTCGTTGAACTCAGGGGTTTCACTAAATGGATATGCGGCTGATTATGCTCTTACTCAAGAGTTTGAATCACCTAACGAAGCACAGGTTATATCGATTGAAACTACTGATGCTAAAAAGATTATGAGCGTCACGAACCCAAATAAGATGTCACAGAATGGATTTATTGATAGATCGCATGCTTATCCTGACTCCAGAGATTTGAGCTCTACCATTACAAGCGGGTCCATGGTGTCGTCAATAAATGATCAATTGAGACCAAGCAGAACAGTCGAAGATTACACACCCACACCAATTCCTGGGCGCCAAAGAAGCCTAACAATGTTTCATAAAAGGAGAAAATTGAAAAAATCATCTTTGAAACGAAACAAAAGTTTGAGCAACATTGATTCGATAAGAGATCAAAAGGTAACATTTGCAGAAGATAAAAGAAGATACAAGTTTGCAGAAGATGGAGATAATGGTCATGTAAACAGTGACTTCAATAGTGATGGATCAAGGGTGAAAAGAAGTACTTCACGTATTACAGGTTTGATACTCACCAGGGATAATAAACGTCTATTTTTGAAGCGTGAAGATGACAATGGCTCCAAGTCTAATATTGGTGATCAAATTCAAAAAACGCTTGAATCTGAACCTCTTCACAAAGAAGGGAAAAGGAAATCATTTCTCAAAAGGCTAAAAACAGTCTACAGAAAATAATTATATAAAATAATGAGCCAAGTCTTCAACTTTTTTCGTATGTTTGACGACTTGTAGAAATTTCACATAAGAATATTAGTATTTCTTGACTTTCCCTTTCAAATTTTCCTGTAAACTGGATAGAAAGAAAGATACTAAGACACTTCAGATTGCAAAATTTCCCTTTGTGAGAACCTGTGCAATTCAATCTGCAATGTCTTATCAAAAAGATATCTTGTAAAGCAGTACTGCCACTATTAGTCCACGTCAATTGTATGTGTAGAATTTCGCGACTGGCATTCCTTAATAGTTGTGTGAGTGTATTTTGATTTTTGAAGTGTCAACCGAATAAAAATCTTAATGGGAAACTCAAAAAGCTGTACAATCATTGTAAAATTAAATTTCAATTTTAACTGATTCATAGATTGAAGTTTGAGGAAGAATGGAGATTGATCCATGGAACGCAGTGAAGAACATATCTACAACTCTCACGGGTGTAGATCCCAAAATTGCCCAATTGGAAGCGGCTAAGAAGGCATTAAAGTTATTACAATCAACAGGTAATTCGAATCCACTGATTGACTTATCCATTGCAGCTTCTGAAGGTGATAATGAGAAACTACTAGAGATTTTGAAGAGCCCTGAGACTCTTGAATATTTGAATCAAGAAGATAATAGTGGGCTATATCCAATTTCATATGCCATTGTGTTTAACAATGAAGAAGCTGTTGAAATCATACTATCCAAATCAGCAGAGACTTTAAACAAACCAGACGCCCTGTTTGGATATACGCCTTTGATGTGGGCGGTATGGCTACAAAACAAAGGGATTGTTATTGAACTGTTGAACCATGGTGCAGATTTAGAGACTGAAGGTAAAAATGGGGTAACAGTTTTCGATTTAGTTAAACCTGGTTCAGAAATGTATGAATTTTTTGAGCAACATGGACTTTTGGAAAACAAAAAGAAGAATAACGAAAGTGGTGGTGATTTTTACAAGGCGGCTGAATTACCAAGTGCTGAGAGAGAAGATGAACTTTATGATAATATAAGATTGAAAACCGCGGGTCTTAATGTTACAGATGATACAAATTTATACCAAGATTCAAATGCATTCACAGCAACAGCATCAACAGCATTATTTGAAGATGAATTCAATTTCAACAAATTACAAAAAAACCAATACATCATTTTCTCAGATTTTGATATCCCATCAATTTTGGATTTGATTTTCGAATTGGAGAAGAAACATGCTCATAAGACTACATATCCAGCTGCAGTGATATATCAGTGTGTTAGGTATGCGGACCACTCAAAGAAAAGTGACTTATTAGTCGAGAATTTTTTAAATTTGGCATTCACAAGAATTAGATCTAGTACAGCTTCAAAATCAGGTGTTACCACTGTTCAAAGTCAAGGTGATATCGTTCTTCAGAGTTACTGGCTATCTGTCATCAATTTCTTGTATTATTATTTATGCCGTGATGATGGGTTTTTCAAGAGATACCCTAGATTGTTACAAGATTTGGTGATCACGTATCAATCGTTGATAATTGAGTTGACAAATTCCATTAAATTTAGACTTAATGATTTAATCGATGATTGTTTATTAAACTTTGTTAACATTCCAGTGATAAATGGTACACTTTATAAGAATGACTGGAATTTTTTCAAGAAGAAATCTCAGCAAAAATCAACTTTTGATGATATATATCAAATGTTGTATCCACCATCTGTTAAAGAGCAATTGAAGCCATCCCCAATCAAAATAACACAAACTTTAGGTGCTCTACTTTATGTTTTAGAACTACATAACGTTCATCCATTGATTACCCAGCAAACGTTTTCATCTGTATTTTACTGGTTATCAGCAACATTATTCAACAGAGTGTTATCACAGAAAAAATATCTTTCTAGAGCGCAAGCTATACAGATAAGGTTGAATGTCTCAGTTATTGAAGATTGGACTAGATCAAATAACAAGACCCCTTCCTTACCCGATATTGATGATTATTTATTGAAAGCATTCCCATATACACTAATAGAGGAAAATTTAACGGAAGAGCATGCTTTAGTGCTAAACAAGGTGGCATTTTACAATAAAAACAAAAATGATCCTAAAGATTTGGCCTTTTATCACACTTCATTGTTTTCCATTTTGAAGATTCATTTTGAAGTTTTCTATGAGTTATTGCAATGGTTACAAACTTTTACAATACTAAGAGATGAAGATAATTTAATTGGTATATTTGATAGTTTACAAGGATTGAATGCTACACAGTTGATGCGAACTATTGATAAATATAGATATGAAGTTGATGAAGAGAAATTTCCTAAACTTCTTCGTCAAAAAATTCAAGCCAAAGTCAAAAATGAAGATCAGAAGAAGCCCAATATACTCTATCAAGGTAATGATTTCTTATATTTGAATCCAAATCAAGATTTCCCAGTTGCCTTACCGACAATTCCGGAACTGGTGAGTGAATATGGTGCCGGGCTAGGTGGGGTTAATAAAGCTAAAGCTATTCAGTACCAACCATTTCTCCCATATGAGATTATAGATTCAATTGATGAGATTCATGAACAAAAAGCCAAGCAAAAATTACAGCAGGAGGAAGATATCAACAGCCAAAGACAGAGCGAGGACTATGATGACGATGACAATGACGATGGAGACAATGACGACAGTGAAGGACAAAGACAAAATCAAAGCATCTCTAATGATAGACACGATGAATTATTTCAAAACTTGCAGGTTCCTAGTTCTCTGGTACACCGTGACTGGGGGATGGATGATGAAAATACGTTGAACCCATGGTAAACCAGTCTCCAACTATACATTAATTGAAGCTGAAACTATTTAAAAAATACTGTAGTATAATGCTTATTTCTTCGAGAATATTCTAATCCGTTATCATTGAATCCGAGCCTATTGTTGTAGTTGTAGCTGACTAAGCAATTACCATGGGTAAAAGTTTCTGATTAGGTGGCCATAGACAAAAAAAAAAAAAACATCGTCGTCGAGGTAAATTTTGGAAAAAGCGTTGTAATGAGAAGTACTACAAGATAACCTGGTTCCGTATACAACGCTATTGTTGTTCATATTTGATAATAACCACTAAGTCTATATTTCCATTATGAATCCAGCTATCACCAATTTAGCCATCATGTTGATCATGATGCAAGTCTCTAAAAGATTAAATTTCGATGATCCAAATATTGTCTTTTACGTTAGAGCTGCGTTTGTTACCGCTACTTTATTCACATTAGGTATTTATTTCTACACAAGAAGTATCATCATTAAGAAGAATGATTTGACTACATTGAAGTTTGTCACTCCTCCAAATACTATGGCTGGTGAAACTGAAGAAAAATTAGAAGTTACCACTGTTAAAGATTATGATTTAAAACAAATTCAAGCCGCCATCAAAGGTGTTTACACCAGTTTAGCCATGATGGCTTTCATGCATTTATACATGAAATACACCAACCCATTAGTCATGCAATCCATCTCACCAGTCAAATCTGCCTTGGAATCAAACATTGTTCAAATCCATGTTTTCGGTAAACCTGCAAGTGGCGATTTGAAAAGACCATTCAAAGCTGCTTCATTATTCGGTGGCTTCGGCGGTCAAGATTCAGTTAAAACTGATAAACATTCTATTGAACAAGCTGAAAAAGCTGGTAACGGTGGTGTTAAACAAGAATAGATTAGTTAATGATACAAGTCTAAATTTATTCTTTTATTCATCTTTCTGCTTTTTTTTCTCCCTGTATCTTTCGTCATATTCGAAAAGGGCTTTCACTACATGTGAACAATGGTATCATTTGATTTGAAATGTGTATTAGCCTGAAGACTTTTCTGTATAAAAACACTCTATACTGTCATCAATCCATTTGATTATCTTTGGTGAAAAAATCACTCTGATCAGTTGTAGTGGTATCTTTCCAGCAAAACAACGGAAAAGTATCAACAGTAGGACAAAGTACTCGACTCAAACTGAACCACAAACTGGTCCAGTAAGTGTAAATACTCATACTCTATCAACCGTGCCGCTGTCTTTATTGTTTTATCTTTTGCACAAAAGTTGATGTCTGGTTGCGACACTGGAATTCTTGATCAAAATTGACATTTTCCTATAAACAAACAATGCAGCGCTTTGGTTGAATTTGTCAACTTGAAGCTCAAAAGAACTAGAAGAGAATTGTCTGCGACCCTGGTAGTAGTGGTAATACAATGGCTTCGCATAATTATAGACAGCCACAGCAGCCAGAATATACGCTTCCAGGTATAATTCACTATCTTCAAAGAGAGAAAACCACCATCGACAGGGACAGAATACAATGGGAGACTGAAAGAGGTGAGCTTAAAGCGAAGATTGGTCACCTTGAAGGTGAAAAGCAGTCACTACAGCAAAGAGTTGAGCAGCTAGAACTACAATTGAAACAAAATGGTGGTAAACAGAAGGATAGTCCCAAATCAAATGACGCTGCTCAATACAAGTTCAGTAGTGTTGATTTGAATCCATTGACAAGATCAAAGGAAAAATTACAGAGCCACTTGAAAGAAATTAGCTACTTGTTAAGCCATACATCAATTGATCACACTGCACACTTGGAATTGAATAAAGATCGTGCATTTTTTTCATCAAATTCTGGACTTCATCCAGAAGGTGATAGTACCGCAGAATCATCCTTAAATTCCCACGAACCACCAACTCAACCGCCACGCGTCAATCCACCAAATATTAATGTCGAGTCTCCAAATGATGCTCCAGCAAAAAATTCTTTGCAGAATAAATCATCACAAATTGATGTACTTGATGACACTAAAGTTGGATCGCGTGTGACGAATGGAACATTTGATAATTTTAATGATGAAACACATTCAATAGAATCAGATGCTGAAACTGTCACTGGAGAACCCGAGGATTCAAATATCTCTTCCATCACACAAACTACAAGACAACATCACAAGGATTGGCAAAAATTCATACTTGCAACCCATGTTTCCACCATTACTTCAGTATCGGCTTCTAGAAAAGGTGATATATTAGGCGCTGCTGACGATGGAACCATAAAATTGTGGACTTTACAAAGCATACTTGGTGGAGAAAGAGAAATAAAACCTGAGGTAACATTTACAGGAGAGACCAGCCCAATTTTTGATATTCATTGGATCGATGATGACTGGTTTGTAACAGCTTCATCAAGCACCATCAGATTTTGGAATAAAGATCGTACAACGCCGCAAGTCAAATTTAACACTCAAGCTAGTTCAATTGATGTGCAAAACCGTAAGCTACTTGTGGTTTCGAACAACACTATATCTTTATACGAGATTGAGATTCAACAGAACAAATTGAGGTACAGCAAACTTCAAAACTTAAAGCCCTTGACAGCAAATCATGCTCGATTTGATCAAGATGGTGACAATATCATAGCCTTTGAGAACAATTCATGTGAGATCCATGATTTACAAACGGGAAATAGCAGAAGTTGTATCTTGTCACTAAACATCAAAAAATCTGACGAAATCACTCATTTCGAAATTCAGGATGATAAATGGATCTTTATCGTTAATAACAACCGTGTTTTGTCATTTGATTCAAGCACGAAGAAAACTTTACTCGATAAGACTTATGATTCATCAATAGTGAATGTTAAAGTGAACCAAAAGCATATCATCATCATTTTAGATAACGGTGAAATCCAAATATACAAATCAGGCAAAACAGATCAAATATTCGAAGAATTTAATCTTTATGGGTTATTTGAAGATATATCCTCCTTGAAACCTGCAGAGCTCGAAACGCTCAAGGGATCAGTGAAATCATGTGTACTTTTAGACACTAATTACATAGCTGCAGGGTGTGAAGATGGCTCCATTAGAGGATTTAAATTCTAGTTGAAATGTTTTAAATTTAAAGAATTTAAGGAGCTAAAATATACGTTATGTTTATCAGTCGCCAAACTATTTAAAATAGAATGCCTACATGAATTTGAAAACAATGTATTAAAGTTTATAAAAATAAGCAAAAATGATACGAGCAAATTATTCATCTAAAATAATCAGAACCAACCGCTTGCACCATCAAATTAATTATATTAGTTATTAGTTTATTCAATTTTTTTAAAAAAGTACCGTAAAATCAATCTTGAGCTTTAAAATTGGGGCTGATTATAAACCTTTATAATATTCCAGCCTCAAAAATAAGCAAATCTAAATAAAAAAAGCAGATAAAAAAAATTCTAGAGACATTCCTAAAGAATGCACATCTATATTCAAACTTTGTCACCGTCGCTATCACTCAAAAGTTCAGAATCACCCAAAACACCAGAGTTGGTGAAATCGTTCAGAAACTGCTCGACATCAAATTCACCAGGTTGATCATTGACAAGCTCCTTGTTTACACTATTTTCATTCTTTGAAGAGTTGTGTGACTCCTCATTGGATTTAGATAGATCGTCAATGGTCAATATTGGTTGAAACTTGACAGGTTCTGGATACGATTGTAAACCAGAAACAGATGCAGCTTGTTCAATCACTGGCTGATGTTGGTGCACCGTGTCTTCTTTTTGATCATTTGGAAGACCAAAAGTTTTGAAAAGAGAGTCTTGATCATCAAAGACAGGAAAATTCATTAATTGAAAATCACCCAACTTCAAATTTGGATCGCTAGGAAAAAGCAGATCGTTTCCGGCAACCAGGGTTGCATTTGAACTCTCAGATGAAGTAGAACCTCTTTGGTTGTGGAAGTTATTATACATGTTCCCAACAGCAGCAACGTTTGAAGAGTCATGAGAAGTCATGAATGAAGCACTTGTGTTATACGGTGTTAAGATATCACCTTCAGCAAAAGGGGAGCTATCATTTCCAGCTTTAAATTCAGCATAGTTGAGGTTAATTGATTCGTTAACATTAGCATTCTTAGCATGTTGCTGGATGGTGGTAGTAGCATTGAAGCTTGTTGTATGACTTTGTTGATTAAAATCATAACGCAGATATTCTGGTTGGTAGACTTGGAAGCTACTTTGTTGTTGTTCTGGTCCTGGATGATTGGCATAAAAATTTCCTTGCTGCTGACCTTGTTGTTGAACTTGAATGTTATACTGTGGATGAAATTGCTGCTGTTGCTGTTGAATACTTTGGTATTCTTCTCCAGCTTGCTGACTTATTTGCCCATTAAACTGTTGTTGACCATTGGAACTGATCATTTGAGCACTTTGTTGTGATTTTCTAGCTCTTTGTTTACGAACACGAGGTTGATGGTGTAAAGCAGCATGTCTTACATTCTGACGCGATTGCGATATCCCAAATGTATTACTACCACCTCTATGTTTTCTAACTCTGAATTCACCTTGGTATTTGAAATCTGGTGGTGGATCATATGGACCTATAACCCTGAACCCTCTGCCCAACTTGACTTGATAAGTTTCAACCGGTGTATCTGGATCAACATGGAAACAAAATTTTTTAGTACCAGGTCTACCTCGACCGTTTTTACTTTCAATTGGTTCCCATGATTCATGGGTAACATTTGGGTTCGGATCAACTCTGTATCTTATACTCAGATCTTTTGCAGGTGGTCTACCTCTGCCTTTGATTGAAATCAACGGTTTATGCAAGTGTTGACAATCAGCGGCCCTATGTCCTCTGATACACTGTTCACAACCTAATCTTTCGTTATGCAATAAAATCATATTGTATTGATAATTAGCGTTTGTAAATTGTAATTGCGCAAAAACCAAATAAAGATAAAGCAAGATTAATTAGAAATGTTTAGTCACTTAAATATAAATCTAATAGCTCACCAGATATAGCTAATTTTAATTCTTATTTCATGTAAATGTCAAAACCTCTAGATAAAACAGCGCAAGTCTTGGTACACACAGTACCATCCTGGAGATGAAATGTTCTCAGGTTACCGATAATCTATTTCATTATTGTACCGCATTATAGATTGGCTTTTGTGTCTTTGCATTCAGAAATAGATAAAACTCAGTTTATTGTTCTCATCTAAATAATGTCAGAGTGAAACCGTACACAAAAGCATTGGCAGATTATGTTGCACCGTCCAAAACTTACAGTCGCGAACTTTCGCGCCTGTCCTTTTGATCTTGTGGACCATGTCGAATTTAACACAATTGATCAAAGTAACAGCCAAGTCAATAAGCTAGTTTTTAGACTGGAAGGTGACTTTCTTTAATATTTGTGTTATCAGCTCAAGATTTATAAGATGCCACCGAGGGTTAATACTGCACAGCGTCGTCTTTTGAAAGAATACCAACAGCTGACAAAAGATTCACCAGAAGGTATAGTTGCAGGGCCCGTTAGTGAAGAGTGAGTGAAATTTTCCAAATTTACCATAATTATTATGAAACACTGTACTAATGATCATCATCAAAGCAATTTGTTTGTATGGGACTGTCTGTTAGAAGGTCCACAAGATACACCTTACGAAAATGGCGTGTTCCCAGCAAGATTATCATTTCCAACTGATTATCCATTATCACCACCAAAACTAGTATTCACACCGGCAATTCTACATCCAAATATCTATGCAAATGGTGAAGTATGCATATCAATATTACATCCTCCAGGTGATGATCCGCATCAGTATGAACGTGCAGAAGAAAGATGGTCTCCTGTACAGAATGTCGAAAAAATATTATTGAGTGTGATAAGTATGTTAAGTGAGCCTAATGTGGAAAGTGGTGCAAATATTGATGCATGTAAACTATGGAGGGACGATCGTAAAGAGTTTGAAAGAATAGTCAGAAGAGATGTTCGTAGAAGTTTGGGTCTATGAACATTTTGAAAGATGATCAATTACATACTTGTGCTTGTGTGGATTTAAACTCCTCCACTTGATATGACGTGATATTATAGCTATAGGATAGACTGGAACTAATACATAGATAATTTACAGGGAACTTTCATAATTTCAATTGTCGTTTTGGTTCTATGCCGTTTTTGATGTTTCATAATTTTAGATTTGCATAGACAAAAACCTGACAATGCAGTCTTGCTTTGAAACTGGTAACTATGACTTGTAATAGCTTATACCTTGCTAAATCACTCAATCCATTGTTGAGTACGTGCTCGACGCTTCTTGAATCAATCGAAATTTCCGTGTATAGTCAATATATCTATACCTCATAGTGTATCACGTGCAAGTAATTTACCGCATTCGGTGCCCGTTTCGGTCAAATGTCGAAAAAAATCATCAAGTTTGAATCTTGAAGAGTCTAAAGATTTTTCAACGTATTAAAGGTTCTTTTGGCTCATTTGATACACAATTCTTCAAACTTGGACACCAAAAGTATCACAAAATGGCTGAAGAACAACCACAAAATGGTATGTCATAAGATTACAAAAGTTATGAAAGTTACAGTCGATCATCAGAAGAGTTCCAGGACCATCAAATGAACTCCAGATTTTTGGCTTTTTTCTTCTTTTTTGTGGCCAATTTCCTCATACTAACTAATACATTACAGATACTTTGTCAGTGAGCGTTCTTGTAAAAGGCGCTAAGCCTATCGAGCTCTCATTGTTCAAGACAGAATCAGTAAATGACGTCTATCAACATATTGGTGTCGTTCCAGAAGCCCATCACATTACTAGTTTTGATCTTTACTACCAATCTCAACACTTAACCCCAGAAACTTTATTAGCTGATCTAGTCTCCAGCGTTAGCCAAAAATCTTTGCAGTTGGAATTGAAGCCAAAAGCTTATACCGCTAAGTCAATTCTTGATCATGTTGCAAAGGCAAGAGATATTGTTGGGTTGACTGAACCAGAATCTTTTGGTCTAAATTCAGGTGTTTCTAAAATCAACGAATTGAATTTAGGTAAAATCTTAGACTCTACCGCTAAAAGTGATGAGGAAGTTCCAAAAGAATCAGATGACAGTAAAGCAAATGAAGATGGAGAACCAAAAGAAGGTGAAAGTGAGAAGCCAAAAGTTGAAGAAATTCCAAAACCAAGCGCCGCTGAAGAAGCTGAAATTGTCGAAGCTGTCGATAATTATTTTGGTAAATTGAATCCAGATTACTATACCCCAAAATCTGTAATTCAACCAGCAGTGCGTGCGTTACATTTGAGCTCGTGGAATCCTGTTCCGCTAAATTACAAAGCTCAAGGTCATTTAGTCTACATTGTCTTACAAACTTTTGAAAGTGAAACTTTACACATCACTGGTTCCACAACGGGTTTTTTCATCAACAAATCATCCAGCTCAAGATTTGATCCATCACCACGTGAATCCTCTAATCAATCATTCACTCTATACGATTTGATTGCTAAATCATCCAAGAACTTTTTGAATCAAATTAAAAATAATGCTGATAGACTAAACACAATCGACCCAATTACTTTCTTAAGACCTCAAACTGGATTTCTGTCAAATCCATGGATCACTAAAGCTGCTAATCCTTCTCCAGATTTTGGTAAGACACAATTTGAAGACAATTCCCAAAGAGATTTCAATGATGAGTATCAATCAATTAAAGATTTCCCAACTGCTACTTTATCTGATCGTATCATAAGGGAACGTTTGTTAACAAAGACTGCATACGAATTCACCTCTCATGCTGTTAAAGGCGCTTTAGCTGTTTTAACTGGTGCTATTGCTCCAATGAATCCAACTGACAAAACCATTGATCAGATTTTCTTGCACAATGGTATTTTTTACTCATTTGGTGTTGATGCTTCAGGTTTTTTTGAACCTAGAGGTGGCAATTTAGCTGCAAGAGCTTCTACAAACCAAGATTTAAACGCCATCAAATTTTGGAACTCCGTCGATGCTAAAGGTGTTTACACTTTATTGACTACTATTGTCGATTATGCAGGTAAAAGAGTTGTTTGTCAAACTCCAGTTCCGGGTCTGTTCACTTCTTCTGAGTCCAGAGAAGTAAAGAATGAAGAAACCGGTGAAACTGAAACAATCGATGGTGAACCATTAACTAAAATCTCGTATGGTTTTGACGAGGAGTCAGGTGCTTTCAAATCCAATGATGATTTTATCAACGCTTTGGATCCTATCAGAAAAGCTATTCATTACAAACGAGTTAAAACTGATAATGATAATGGCGAAGCGGTAACAAATGCTGAAATCAAGGGTATGTACGGTACTGATAAACGCAAATATGTTATTGATTTATTTAATACCACTCCATTAGATGTTGAATTTAAAGATGAACATTACCACCCAGAAAAGGAAGGTTCATATCCTCATAGACAACTTGTGACAAGAATTGAAGCTGTCCAAGAATGGTTTGCTACCAAAGGTAGAGAGTTGATTAGCAAAGAAGCTGAAAAGCAAGGAATTGACCTTACAAAACAATCTGGCGAAGGTGAAGAGAATCCAAAATTAGTCATTGATGATGAACCTTTATTATTCACACCTGACCGTTGCCAAACAGATGAGAATGTCCGTGAGTTATCAAAATTCATTAAATCGGATTTAATTCCAACCTTTCTGGAATCATTTGACTCTTTAGGTAATATTTTACCAATTGATGGTGCTCATTTATCATCTACTATGCATAAATCAGGTATAAACATCAGATACTTGGGTTATATTGCAAAAGAGCTCGAAAAGAGAGTTCAAGCTTCTTTGGAAGCAGAAGAAAAAGCTTCTGTGGAAATTGAGGAGGCTAATAAAGTTTTCGATAAAAAATTAGAAGAATTGCAAAAGAAGAAAGAAGAAAAATTGAAGGCAAAGGCTGAAGCTATCAAAAGAGGCGAAGATGTTCCGGAAGAGGACGGACAAGAAGAAGAAAAACTCGAGGACAACGAAGATGAGGACTCTGCTGCCTACCCAGTTTCCCAATCAAAACACTTCCAGTACTTTTACGAAATCGTCATTCAAGAATTAATTGCTCGTGCTTCAAAGCATATCTTGAGAGATCAAGCTTTGTCATTACCATTAGAGTTAGTTCCAGCTTTGGTCTCACACTTCCACAATTGTTTGCTTGGATCGTCTTTCAATCAATCACCTGAAGCTGTTGTTGAACAATCAGGATTCTATGATGAAGAGGATTTATCTTTCACTAAATGGACTCCAGAAATTGTACGCGATCTTATTTTCAAGGATGTTCAAATTTGGTATAGATATGACTTACCAGAAAACTGGGATTCTAAATTCATTAGACCAGTTCAATTACAAAGAGAGATTGCATTGAAATTTGGTATTCAATGGCAACAGCGTGAGTATTTCTTCACCAAAGAAGATTACGAAGCATCTGTTCAAGCCTCTGCCAAAGATAAAAAATCAAAGACTAAAAGAGGCAAATCTGCATCACCTGCGCCAGCTGATAAATTGACTGCCTTTGAACCGCAAGATGTTTCGTTGGCTCCAATCATCAAAGATTCCATCCCTCGTTCTACTGCGGGTGAACAAATTTTTGAATTGGGTCGTCAATCTTTGGTGAAACCAAATGAAAAAAACAAAGAAGAAGGTTTGGCCTTGATCGCTGAAGCTATAGCTGTTTATGAACAGGTTTACGGTCAAGTTCATCCAGAAGTTGCTAAACTATATGCCACATTAGCTCAGTTGTATCAAGATTTGGGACTGAAACGTGAAGCTACTCTACTTTCACGTA
This sequence comes from Hansenula silvicultrix, assembly GCA_030574755.1. Classification (NCBI taxonomy): domain Eukaryota; kingdom Fungi; phylum Ascomycota; class Saccharomycetes; order Phaffomycetales; family Wickerhamomycetaceae; genus Hansenula; species Hansenula silvicultrix. The sequence goes on from JAJMFL010000001.1 coordinate 1,368,976, forward strand.
GAAGTGTTGCTGTTAGTGAAAGAACTTTTGGTCTAGATTCTCATGACACCTTGGTTGCTTTGTTGAATTTGGCTTTCTTAGAAATTGAAAATGGTAGCGTTGTTAACATGGTCAAAATTTACGGCTTGTTGACCAGAATCTGGACTACAATTTTCTCCACCCAACACATTTCACTTTCATCAATCATCACAAACGTTATTTTCTACTTGGAGAAAGCTGGTTTGAACAAAATTTCATTGAAACTCTTGACCAGATTATTGGACTTGACTGTGAAACTACATGGTGAAAATTCATATGCTATAGGTTTCTTGAAATACCGTTACTCATATGCCCTTGCTGTCGATGAAAAATTCAAAGAAGCTTTAGTTGCAGCTACCGAAGCTCATAATGCCTTGAGAGCTTCTGTCGGTCATAAACATTACTTGACCAAACAGGCTAAATTGTTGGTTGATAACTTTACAGCTTATCAACTTGTACAAAGTCAAAACGAAAAGATCGCCAAACAAAGAATGAAAGAATTGGCCAAGAAGAACCAAGCTGAAGCTCAAACACTTACTAAGTCAAACAAAAAAACTCCTGCACCTAAAAAGGAGTTTGAATCGAAGAGTATCGATGAAGTTCTGGCTTTCGTTAATGGCCAAGGATCTGGCAAAAAGAACAAGAAGAAAAACAAAAAATAGTTATATAGCTCCAATTTTTAGCACACCGTTGTACATAGGTATTTAAAAGTTAATATAGAAAGTTTTTACTACATCTATGGAAGAACTTTAACATTTAATCAAAAATTTTTATTGTGTGAGACTGATTGTCCCATCGAGTGACATATGTATTCATGCATAGAATTTCATTAGTTTTTTTAACGCTTAAGGACTCTCAGTAAAAAGCTGAAAATCTATATCCATCTATTTTAAAATGAAAGATCATTTTTTGATAACTAATTTTCTAACGGCTTCAGGTAAATGTGAGATGTCGTCTTCGTCATCATCAAATGCATTTACCTTTTTGTTCTTTGCCAATTTTTCTTCGTATTTAGCTCTTCTTTTTTCTTCTTCTTCTTGAAATTTACGTTCTTCTTCTTCAGGATCCCAGTTTGTCCAAATACCTTTTCTTGCGTCTTGTGCTTCTTCTTCGGCATCGTAGAATTGATCTTCGAATTTAGTCTTAGCAACAGAACCACCATGGACTTCAGCATAACCCAATTTTAACAATTCAATTTGGTATGGGTGGTTGCTACCTCTGACATAAAGATTACCGATGAACCCACCGACTTTGTCAACGTCAAATACTTCAATGACGACATCACGTTGTAGAATATGCTTGTTTGAATAATCGATAACTTTTTGTGCTACTGGTGATTCTTTCTGTAAGGATAACAAACCACCAAACACCAAGACAAGACGGATATTTTCACGTGGTAATAAAATACGAACACGATTTGGACTTATGACGAATTCAACAACACCGTTGATTTTCAATTGATTTTGTAAAGTTCTTAAATGAATTTTAGCTCTTTGGGAATTTTCTGAAGCTTCGATGATCTTTTCAGGTTCTGGGATCTTGTTTGAATGGATACCTTTTTTATCCTTTGTTGCGATTGTTTCAGCTTCGATTAAAGCATCCCATGCACTTGATCTATCATCATCGCCACGACGATGTTTGATGACCGTAGCGTAACCATTCAAGACGACAGTTTCAGCCAAGTTTTTACCGTTTGGTAAAGTGATTGTAACCAATGGGTTTTCATTTCTGAAAGCATCAGTCAAAATCTTGACTTTTTTACCAACGTATTTACGAACAAAATCTCTAGCTTGTGGTAAGAATGGAGCTGTTGGATCAGTTTGTCTTGGTGCTCTGATTGAAGATAAATAAACAACTTGTTGTGTACCATTTTGTAAACCAATAGCATAGGCATCTGGAGAGATGATACGATCAATTGTACCTTCAATTGTAGAGCCAATTTTGAAAGTTGATGCAGATTTTGATGAAGCTGATGCAGTAGTTGTTGGTTTGACCAATGACTTCCATAAACCTTTGCCACCAACTTTGGCTTGCTTTTCAGCGTTTCTTAAAATGACCATACCTTCAGCACCAATCAAGGATGATTGCCAGTCAGCAACTTCAGCTAGACCTGCAGCAACGATTTTTTCACTAATATTACCAGCTGGATGGTAAACTTTAACAATTGGAACATCAGTTGAGCTTGTACCGATGAATTGAACGAAAACTTTTTGGTTGACTAATCTAGTCTCAATGTATTTCTTGGCCTCATCACCAAATGGTTCAGCAGCAGTATCATTCTTTGGATCCGAAGATCTTGGAGTTCTGAAACCAGCTAATAAAGTGGAAAGTTCAGCTTCTTCACCATCATCGAAATAGATGTGCGTAACAACTCTGTCACCACTGATGGCTTTCTCAATGATAGCTTTATATTTCAAATCTTTACGGAATCTTCCCTTGATCAAATCAGTCATCCTTGTGGGTCTATGAATAAGCAGTTTTTCTGATCGTCTGACCTCTATTTGATCGATCGTTTGAGCTTCTCGTTCACTATTGTTGACATTTCATTCCCACACGTTGAAGCTTGACGGGGGAGACTCCTCTGAGGAAAATTCGCGAATGTCAAAATCTCATACTCAGCTACAAAGACAAATTCAACAAAGAATCATAAAACACATACATTGATACAAAGCATTTAGAATACGGATTAACATGTATGTATGAGCACTGTAGTATTGCGGTCATGATGAGGGGAGGGGGGCTTGTAGATAAATGAATCAATCACAATCTCTTGAAAGTTTGCTCTTCTTATTTTTGAACAGTTTCTAATAACGAATTGATACCGTTGAAAGATTGTGTAGCGAAATATCTAACATCAGTATCATTATCTTCTTTTAACGTTTTCACATTTGGCAAGATTTTTTCATTGATGAATTGAACTGCTTCAGTTAATTCTTGTGATGATAAAGGTTTTTGATCTTTTGAAGTTTCATCTTGATTCAATAAGGCATTAGAAGTTACTAAATAACTCTTTGCAACGTTAAATCTAATATTTGGAACATGATCACCAACTAATGAATCAATAAATGGTAAAATTTCTTCAATGGTGACTTTTTTATCAACAACTGGGATTAATCTTGTCAATGTAAATAACGAAGTTATACGATAGACAAAATTATTTAATGAACTTGTATCACTTTTCAATATTCTTGAAATAATTTCTTCATCTGCCCATTTTGAACCGAAAATTTTAGCTAATTGTTCCAAATTATTTACTGCAGCTTCTCTTATTGAATAAACACTATCCCATAACCATGATAGTACTAAATCGCCCAATTCTTCATCGAAAAATGAAACACCCAATTGTTCGGCTAATAAAGGTATGTATTCAATAATTGCTAATCTAACTCTCCATTGTTTATCCTTGGCCAATTCTGAAATTGCCGGTAATAAGGATTGAGCCAATAAATCTATACCAATAACTTCATTAACGATTTTCAATTTAGAAATTATATTTAATTTAACTTCTGGATATTCATCTTTTAACATTGTTAAGAAAATTGGCAACAAATTTTGAATTACAACTTCTTTTTCTAATAATGGTGTTAATCCAGTAATCTCACTGGCTAATGAACTTCTAACAATTTCTGAAGGATCGTTACTCAATTCTTCTACTTGTGGAACGATTTTTTCAAGTAATATGTCTTTACTGATCAATTTACCAAATCCTGGTAATTGCTTAGCAATTGCCTTTCTAACTTCACCTTCGTTATCGGATAACAATTTTGAAAAAGGTTCTATTAATTGATCAACATCGTTTTGATCATCTTCGAAATTGATTGCAATTTGTTCAAATCTGTCGGCAGCCATATAACGAACTCTCCAACTGTTATCTTGTATTAATTTCAATGCACTTTTCAATAATTCTTGATTATGAGAATTATCTTTTCTATCATGGAAAAATTTGGCAATTGAGATCAAAACATCAACGGATAATAACTTGACTGAATCTTGATTATCATTTGACAAGCTTTGGAAGGCTTCACTCAAGATTTCCCAATCTTTTTCATTTGCTAATTCACCCGCTTCATTTAACAAATCGATAATTTTTGGTAAATGAGTAGCTGCAGGTCTTCTGACCATTGGGGTTTCATCCTGTGCCAATTTCAAATAGATATTAAGCAAATCGTGTCTAATGTCATCATCAACTCTTACAATAACACTTTCAAATAAACCTGTAGCGGCAACTTTTCTCGAGAACCAAGCAGCATCAGCTAATGATTCAATCAAAGATAAAAATTTCTCTTTAATCTGGTCTATTGAGAATTGAGATGCAACTATATTTAATGAAGAAACCGCCTTTTCTGCAACGATTGGTTCATCAGTTGAGGCAAGTAATTCCAAAACTGGTAGCAAGATAGTAGCGTGTTCTGCACCACCAACAAATGGGACAAAGCTACCTAGTTGCTCTGCTAATGTAGCATAGACTTCTTCTTCGTCATCCTGTGCAGCTTCTTGTAAAAATGGAATCAATTCTTCTCTAGTCCTTTCAGGTCCCAATGCCAATGCAATTGTATCTAATTTTTGCATAGCGGAAACACGATTTGCAATATCATCATGCTTCAGCTCATCCATCAAAAGAGCTAATGGGTATACATCATCATTTGTCGACTCCTGAGCCATTGTATCTGAGTATAATGTTTTTTAATAATTATTATTATTGTTGTAACTGTGTTTTTGTTTTGGTGGAGGTGTGTAGTGTTCTATATGGGTTGAGATTAGAGAGTCTATACAACCTTGAATTTCAATATTTGTCTTGATAATAAGCCTAATCTTGAACGTCCCCACTTCTAAGCGTAGTTATACCCTTTAACAATGTGTTTTTATGTTCAATTGAATAGCGAAAAATAGGGCGGTTGCCTGATATGATTGTTTCCAGTGTGAAGTTGTTGTTGTTGTTTGTGTTTCCAACTTTGGGATCAGGAAAGGTTCTTTTTTTCTGAAATCCTTTTTTGATGCTTCGGAAAATGAGAAAATCTGTTGAAATCTTTGTTGCAAATTTCACCAAAAGACAAAGAAAATATTTTGAATTGAATTTATTGCTGTCTTTTATTCAGTTTGTATTCGGGGTTGGATGATTTATAGATAACTATATATACCGTAACTTATACAGATTCCACTTTTCGCTGAGTATTAAATTTGCTCTACTTGTGGAAATGCTGTGTACAATTCTCATTGCGCCAGGGAAAAAAGCAGGGTAACCGTCGCGGTATACATATAATCAGCTTCTTCTCTTTAATACAACTGAAAGATAACAAACATGAATTGCAGGAAACTACAACTTTTATTAAAGAGACATCGAGGCGCATCAAGAATTTTATTAAACGTATGTTACTTGGAATGCCATTTTCAGTGTGGATGTGAAGTTGATCCAAAAATTTCTCAACAGTCTTCGTATTTTGGTGTTCAAGGCAAATTTATAATTTTTGGCTAACACTAGTAATGAAATCACTGAAAATATCAAAACTAAAACGTTTGTATTTGCCAATTTGCTTTGTAAAAATCTGGATTTGATGAAATCAATCACTGATGAATTATCTGTAAGCGATTCAGCGGGTTTTGCATCGCATTCTTTCGCTGCCCTTTGTGCTTTGATCATTTCCCTTTTAGCTCTTTCCAATTCTTTTTGTCTCTTGTACTCTTCTCTTTCCCTTTCATGTTGCTCTTCTCTTCTTTTAGCCTCCTGGGCCTTCTTTTCTAAGATTTCCTTTTGTCTTTTTTCCTTTTCCTTCAAATCGATTTTGGCTTGATGAAGTCTTTGAATGAGCTCTTCAGGATTCTTGATGTAAGGATTTGTACCAATTAAATATTCACTCTCTTCAAACTCATTCATTTTAGGTAGTAAGAAAATGTGATAAATCTCTAGTAGTTCCTGGAAAGAGTCATACCTCTCACTATCAATACTTTGAATATCATCAACATGGTATACCGTAGTGAAACTAACCATATACAGATCAATCTGTTGTCTTAGTCTTTCAAGATCCGCACCAGAATCACTATTCAATTTGATCAACACAAGCAGGACCACTAGTTTCGGGTCAACAATCTGATTTAATTGAGTGCCAAAGACATCCCAAAACTCATCCGACTGAAATTTAGCAACAAGTTCATCTTTTTCAAATTTACTCAGTGTAACAATAGCTTTATTCAAAAATATATCAATCAAATTGAAATATAAAGACCAAATATTTATAAAATCATGTTCTGTTATCACATCGTCGTTTCTCAAGTCAACACTCTGCTGTACAAGATCTTTCACAATTATGTAAGAATCAATGAATTTCTTATTGATGAATAGCTTTGCAGATTTCTTGTACAACGAGGTTATTGTTCTATACTCGGATGTATTGCCATCCAAGCTTTGTGACAACAGTGAAGATATACTATCTTCCAGCGAGGGTTCATGGTGGCCATGTAGTGCACTGCTACCATTCATATGCACCTGCGCCATCGCCAATTATCTTTATATCCCAATACCAGAGTACCCAACTACTACAACAATCAAACACATACAAGATTGATTACTGCTCTTTGGTTTTCTGGAGAAGATAGATTGGGCAGTGTGCCCCGAACCGGGGTCTATTGGCACGATTGATTACGCCATAGTTGAGTTAGCGATGATACCGTTTAGCATTTGATTCATAATAGGATAGTTAGACTCTTCTCTCGCTTGATTTGTTTGTTTATTGAAGACTCAAAAGTCTGTTGTTGATTAGTATATAGGAGTTGCTAGAAAAAGTTGAAAGTGAAAGCCATGGTGAGCTCAAAGGGTCAGAATATGTCCGAGCATACTAGATTGATAATACCCACAGATGAAGAAGTTCAACATGGGCATGAGTCAGATCAACATCATCAACCTCAACATCTTGGTATATTTGCATGTATGTCGTTAATCATAAACAAAATGATTGGAACAGGTATCTTCAGTACACCAAGTTTGATTTTTTCATTATCAGGAAACATTGGTACTTCATTGATACTATGGTTTTTCGGAGGTTTAGTAACATTTTGCGGTCTTAGTGTATATTTGGAATTTGGTTTAGAATTACCAAAATCTGGTGGTGAAAAAAATTATCTACAAAGGGTTTATACAAAGCCATTAAAACTAGTCGATTGTGTTTACGCCTTCCAGATTGTGTTACTAGGTTTCAGTTCTGGAAACTCATATGCTTTTGGGAAATATGTCTTATTCGCTCTGGGGTTTGACGATGTAAACGATTGGGTCTCAAGAGTCATTGGTTGCGGTGTCATAACATTTGCCACGTACTTACATATATGGCATCCAAGATCTGGAACGAAAATATTCACAATCCTTGGTTTCACAAAAATTTTAATCTTGGTGTTGATCATCTTTTTAGGTGCATTGTGCTACTTGGATCTGATCCAGATTCCATCCAATGATAATTTTAAAGATATTTGGGCAAACTATCCACATTATTCAGGTAACTCATACAACATCTCAGTCGCTTTATTACAAGTTATTTATTCTTTCAAAGGATGGGAAAATGCTAACTATGTACTTTCAGAAGTTAAAAACCCTCATAAAACTTTGAAATTATCTGCTCCACTCGCAGTATTGATAACTACCATTCTATATTTTTTGGTTATATTATCATACTACCTTGTCATTCCAAAAGAAGAATTTGCAGATTCCGGCGTTGTGATAGCTGGTATATTCTTCAACAAGATCCTAGGAGAATCTATAACATCAAGATTTTTACCAATACTTATCTCACTATCAAATTTTGGTAACGTCTTCGCTGTTTCCTTTTCACATTCAAGAATTAATCAAGAATTGGCTAAAGAACAACTATTGCCGTTCTCGTCATTTTTTGCAATTTTAAAGAACTCACTATTTCTACACTGGTTAATCACAGTTATCATCCTCGTTGCTCCACCAAATGGTAATATCTATCAATTTGTTGTTAATCTATACTCATACCCAGGAACATGGATAAATATCTTCGTCACATTGGGTCTCATATATCTACATTTCCATAGAGAGAGCGAAAAATGGGGGTTGAAAGAACATAAATGGCACTCCTTTTGGGGGTTCAATCTCATTTTCCTGTTATCAAACGTATTTTTAGCTGTTTTCCCATTCATACCACCACCTTTGGAGTATAGATCTAATGGTGATTATCCATTTTATGTTTTCCCACTAACTGGTGTTGCGGTATTGCTTGCTGGTGCGGTTTATTGGTATTTCCGCTACAAGATAAAACTGTGATTTTAATCTGGCTCACAAACCTTTAATTATTTGCATTGTATATATCATTAAACGTTGATTGTTTTCCAATTTAAGTTACTACTTGTGGCCTATTATCAAACTACAAGAAGATGTAAATTATTAAACGAACGTAAATTAGATTTCTATTAAATTATAAAAACATGAGTCATACATAAGAAAAACAAACTGGAAACCATATGAAAATGTAAAGGTCTATTGATATTAGTTGAGGGGGATGGATTTTGGAAAAATTTTATCTAAAGTTGATTCTAAGCTTTTTGGAAAGGTTCATCCAAGAAATCTGTGATTTTTCTCCAGAAAGGTCTTGGTTTATCAGAATCTTTTCTCTTTTGTTCAGCTCTATGTTCAACAGCGTTTTGAGTATCACCCAAGTAGAAATTTTTTTGGAATAGTGAAGCTAAAAATGGAACGATTGTTAAAATCAATGATGGAACGAATAGGTAGTAAACAGTTTCGAAGTAAGCCTTGATGGCACCTTGTCTTTCTTCTGAATGATAAGAATAGTTATGAATATCAGTTAAGGATCCAAACAATGTAGTGATTTCATCATCTGAAACTGATGATGGCATGTATTTTCTCAAATTACCAGGCATTTTACCTTGCCATATAGCAGAGGCAATTGCTGAACCGATAGCTTGACCAATTGATGACCATTGTGATAAAAGGGAAATAACCAATGCAGTATCTTGATGTGGGACTGAAGCTTGTGATGCAACTTGGGAACCAACAACTGAACAACCACCACCCATACCGATTAAGATTTGAGTCCAAACGATAGCAGCGGTGGAAGCATTATCGTAACGAGCCCAAAGTGTGATACCCATAGAGACAACTTGTAAGGCTAACCCGAAAACTTGTAAATATTTAGTTCTGTGTGTATATCTTTGGATGACACCAACAACGACACCAAAGAAACAAAGACCCATGGTTAAAGTGTTATTGAAATAGGTCCAGTTTTGGTATGACCAATCTTTGATGATCCAAACATAAGATGAGAAATATAACAATCTAACCATACCACCACATTGGTAAAAGAAATCAATACAAACAGCAGTCATGAAAGTTCTGTTTAGTAAGACTCTCTTAGGCATTGATGGATATGGAGCTAAAGTGAATTCATAAATTGTGTAAAGAATTAAGCAAACAGCACCAACGGCTAACATGGCAATCATTGAAGGATTTTTCCATTCACCTTTAGCACCTGTATATAGAGAAAATGGTAATAGCAATAGCGACCAACCGAACCCCATCAAGATTAATCCAATCAAATCAATCTCTAATGATTGTTGCCACAAGAATTTAAATTTTTCATTTAGAGTCAATTCTCTGAAATGGAAAGTATTCGGTTTTTCTAAAGTTTCAGCAGCTTTAATTTGTGCATTTTCTTCAGCTAATTTAGCAGCTTTTTCATCTAGCCATAACATGATGACAATGGCAGGAGCAATGGCAACAGGCATGATAATGGCAAACATACCGTACCCCCATCTCCAGTTTCCCTTCCCCAAGATAGCTTCAACGATTAAACCTGCAAACCAAGTTGTGATTAAATATGGAGCTGCAAGAATACCTAATAATAAACCTCTATATTTCAATGGGGTCAAATCTGCAGCTGTGATGGTACTCATCAAATTGATACCTGTACCACCGATTGTAACAAAGACTTCACCGATGATGTATGCAGAGATGGTTTTGGAAGAAGCAACGATGATATAACCAAGCATATATAACACTAAGGCTAAGATATAAGTTGCAGGTCTTGAAGTAACATCTGAAAACTTGGCCAACATTGGTTGAGAAACGGAGGACATCAAAGAAGTTGCAATTGATAAAGTGGAAAGCATAGAATGATGGTTGAAAGAAGAAGTAGCATAAGGGGAATATGAAGAAGTTGTTGAACCATCTAATGAATAAACCCAAGCACAAATTAAAAGGGAAACGGATAATGAGATTCTAAACCATTTACCTTGTTTTGAAGTATCCATCAACACTTTAACATTTTCAGCTCTTTGAACACCTCTTGAGTGGTAGACTTTTTGATCTAATGAGGAGTGATCATCACTTGAGATATCTTCTGGATTTTCTTTTAGTTCAAGATCATCTTTATCCAAAGGTCTTGGAGAATCCAAGGAAGTTGTTTGATGGATATCAACTTGTTTTTCAACAGCGTCTTTAACCATTTTTTTTTATATCAATGTTGATTTAATTGATAAACTTCTCCTACTGTAAATAATGAATAATGAGGATTGACTATCGTTTATATACTCGCAAATTACAATAATGGTTAGATGCACTATAGATTATCAAGATTATATGAAAAGAGGAAAACCCAAAGGTCAAAAAAAAAAAAAAAAAGCTTCTTAACGGATGTACGTGCATTATGTGACTACCCATCTTTTAATTATATTACGGTGTTCAGTATATGTCCAATTATGTGAAGCAACAGTTCATAATTAAGAAAGGCTTTTAAAAAAAATTTGCCAAATATGCACATTGATGGATCGGAAATGTAAATTTCTTTTGTGATGTCCACCCATAATCATAAGAAATCCTAAAAATCCCATCGAATCAACAATAGTTGAAGAAATTAAACATGAAAGTGATATGCTTAAATGCAGCAGATGGGTTAATCTCGATAAATAAGGTGGTTAATGTAACTTTAACGAGTCAAAAATTAAAAAAAGCTTGATTATAGGGAATGAACTAAAAAAAGCCCAGAAAGCTAGATTCATAACGTTTCGTATACGTTAAATGCACGAAACCTTTAAAGCTTGAATATCGTAAGCTAGTGATGAGTTTGGAATTATTTCAAGTGGATCTCAAAATCTTGTTAGATGCTCCATTATTTTATGAGTTTTCTCCCAGTATTTGGATAATAGTTGAAGTAGGCTTACTATACAATTGGTTAGTTGAGTATTGAACAGCCCTTACATAATCGGAATTACAGCCAGTTATCTCAAAGATCTATGGAACACTAAACAATATAACTTTTACTATTACGTATACTATTACACCTAGGCCTGTATGTACATATACATATATAGATAGATCGAATGACTATTGATACAAGGCTAGTACTTGATAACTTCAATCAACCTCTTCAATGGGATGTATAAACATAATTCGTAGTGAAATAGGAGTTTCGAGGTAATATTTTAAACAACCGGTTGATTAATGCCTCAAGAAGCAATATAAATTAACCAATTAACGACAAGGTGTAAAGATCACAAGGGTAGTAAAGTAAACCCCATGCCACTTTGTTATAACTCTTGAATAAAGTTATAACATATAACAAGTTGTGCGAATATACAAAGTGTCTTTTTAAACTTATGTACTTAATGCAAGTATATGCATGTTATATAAGAGAATTTTCAACGGACATTTTACATTTCACAGTGAGATAAAATGAGTGGCTAATAAGGATGGATTTTATGCTTAATTAGGACCAAAAAGCGTTTTGCTACAAGGTGAATTTTAATTTCCATTTATTGAATAGGAAACAGGAGTACAGAACGAGAAGTTGTCAAATTGTGACACTTTCTCCAATGAGTTTATCGAAATGATCAGAGTTTTAATAACAGAGCGTTGAAAGCTTGTTAAAGCTTATTAAGGGAACGTTTACTAAAACTGTAAAAGATACTCAAGAGAGGGTGATCAAGTGAAATTGCTTTTAGAATTTAAACATGGTGCTTTTGTTTTAAGCTTATAATTGTACTTGTGGGTATCATATCATGATCATTACTATAAAAGTGTTTGTCTTGGTAACATGTAAAGATTATCTGATTAATCAATTGAGAACCCGTAACTGTACTGTACTGAGTGTGTGTGTGTGTGTGTGAAATATGCGCAATCGAAATTTTTCTTTTTTGCCAATTTATTTGCCTACAGTTATTTATTATTATTACATAAAATGTCACCCAAATATTTGTATAAACTTGTTCAACCTGTTCCAAATAAATTTATAAATCCGTGTTTTTTCTTTCTTAGTGCTGTATAACGGTGATTGTAACTCAATTGGTACAAGTTTCCGAAGGTGCATGATTTCCAAGTCAACAGTATTTCCAAGCCGCAGTAGTAAACTGATGATTAGTGGTTGGTTGATTTGGCCTATATAAGCTATTGTAAGAATTAATACACAACACAGTATATAACCATTTTAATACGAAATTTTTTAATAGTGGATTAAAATTAAAATGCAATGTAACATCAAATTAAGGTTAGATAACTATAAACAATACTTCGTACTTGCTTATTTGGCAATTACTAACGGATCGTGTTTTAATTAACCGGCAAGATTATTGGTTAAGCTTATTTTGTACATGAATATATACTTGTACAGTGTATGAATATGTATTAGTACAACCCCCCTCCCTTCGAACCCTCTGGAGTAGGAATTTTGGAATTATTATTATTTCGGTTATTCATTACTCAGTGCTGATGTCAGCACTTATATCAGCACTTATATCAGCACTTATATCAGCTTTACGTATAGCCCCACCGCAATTGATTTAGAAACTGGGGAGCGTACAATACTTCGTATACAGTGAATGACAAACATTGATAACTGTTTAAGGGATTGAATTGTCAGTACAAAAGTACAACCTGATTATAATATTTAAATTACATAATCGATTATGTCTTTTAGTATGAGTGAGTTTACAATGTGGGAAATTGATGGAGAAATTCAATTTCTCAACCTTTTGTAGTTTTAATTGCTCCATTTTAAATATATGGAAGCAGAAAAAGAATCAAAAAAAGCAAAAAAGTCACAAAGCATGACTTCAAAAGGAAATGTTAAGCTTAAATGATAAGGGAAAAAGGGAAAAAGGGGGAAATCTGTTTATGTTAAACTATGATAATTAGGTAATGTATATAGATCCTGTCAAAAAAAAAAAATAATCCCCGATAAACAATCTCAACTATACATTTTGTAACTTCATTTCAACCGAGACTTGCACGTCATGCGATGAAGCGAAAACAAGTCATATAACACATTCAACTTGATTAAACTATGTAGTTCATTATTATTTGCTATATAGAGATAATTTTATTAATTGATTTATATCTACCCCGAGTTTTAATACCATTTATACACAATATAAGGTCACACATATATTTTTACAATTGAAGTGAGACCCCAAAACCCTCAAACCTGTAATATATAGCATCACTATAGCATCACTATCAATCTTTACGGAAAGATCCGTGACGTGGAAAGACTAGTAATGCAAAAATTTAAACCGTATCGCTTGCATTTTGTTCTTTTTCACCTCAAATTAATTTAAATGTGACTTTAAATATCTGGAGTTAAGCACAGTAGTTGGCCGTGCCAGCCTACCGTCTCCAAATACTAAGATATGAAGAATCAAGATACAGCTAGATATTAATTCATAGTACTAGATATATATATATATATATACATATATAAATTAACGGCACCGGTAAACTGGTTATTTGTATTGTATAGATCCTAAAACTTCCTTATGAGTAAGCAAAAAGAGTGGGAGAGTTATTCCAGAGCCACTTCCCGGCTATTGAATTGTCGGCTAAATATTCTATAAAGATACAACTAATCTGGTGGTGCAGACTAGGAAACAGCTGGAAGGAAAAAAAAAAAGAACATTCCACCACTAAGAGTCAAATGATCAGTTGAAATTAACTCAAGTTGTTTGATGTATATTTGATATAATTCTGCTATATGGATAAATGGTTGTAATATGGTTAATCCCTGATTTTGTTATGACCTTTATGAAATTGATTCATTATGGGATAAATGGATTCAAATCAAAAATCTCTTTAGTTTGTCACAATTTTAAGCGGACTACGATGAGACCCCATTTTTTGTTGTTGTCTCAGTAGACTTGAGATTTTCTCACTACGGCTGATGACTCCAGGTAGTAAATTTAGTTTCAAGTCCCAGTTGTTTTTCTCCGGGTCCGTTTCTCCTGTTATAACTACTAGCAACTACTAAGCAACTACTTAGTCCTCGACTCTCAGTCCATCGCCTATTAATTCCCAAAAAGTGTATTAAATGTTTTTTTCTTTTAAATCCTGGATTAACGGGTATTGAGACTTTCTCCACAAATAATCTTGAACAGTCTTAGTCTTTGATTACATTTTTGTACTTATTTAATTTGAGAAACTAGCGGTTGAGTCATGGTCTAGTCTTGTTCCTATTTCCCATAAAGCCAATTTTATACTCGATCCGAGTTTTTTGTAAAGGGAATAATCTTTTCATTACCGTTTTCCCATATCCTGTTGGAAAATATATAAAATTAATATATTTATATAAATATATATATATACTTTGTTATTTACTTATTTACCATTGAAACAATTCCATGTTCATATCTAGTTTTATATAGCTTTGAGCTAACTGAATACTGAATACTGAACAAATAATATCAAATATGCCAAAATCAAAGAGAACAAGAACCGGTTGTTTATGTTGTAGAAGAAGACATAAAAAATGTGATGAATTGAAACCAAGTTGTAAATTTTGTTTATCAAAAGGTTTAAAATGTGAATGGCCTGTTAAAGGTTCAGTTTTCGTTAATTATCAATCTCAATCACAATCACAGGCTCAGGCTCAACCACAGGTTCAGGCTCAATCACAGGTTCAGGCTCAGGCTCAAATCTCCACTATGGAACCTTCACCTTCACTAACAAATACTTCATCATCAATAAGTGATTCAGAATCAATATCAATAAGTTCAAACTCGAGAAAATCAAGTTTTGATTTCAACTATTCAACATTTAACTCATCAAATGGCAATTCAATCTCTTTACCACCTATAAAACATTATCATATGGTTATACCCAGAAACGTATCACCACCAAATTCAAATGCACAATCGAAAATTGTCAAGCCTAAACCAGTTTCACCACCAAATTTTAAGAATTTTACATTTAACAATATAACGTCATTTGATAATAGTATACCACCAATTACGTTCAACTCTTCAAAAAGGTTGAGTGTGGATTCACTACTAAATTAGAGATCTACAACTTTATTTATATAACGAATTAATGACCTTATTATTCATACTCTATGTAGTTTTGTCATTTATGAATTACTTGCACCTAAATGCTTGGTATCAGCAGGTGGATCAAAATTTTCTGGCAAGAAGTAGTCATCATGACTGGTTAAGTATTCAACATCTTCATCTGATAATTTAAAATCAAATGTTTCAATCAGTTCCAAACCTTTTGAACTTTCAGGTTCTTGAGTTTTAACTAATGGAACTAAACCTCTTTGTAATGACCATCTTGTCAAGATTTGAGCTGGTGATCTATTATACTTCTTGGACAACTCTTGTAATTTCGGATCGTCCAACTTTAGTGCCCTTGTTAATGGCGAGTAAGCCTCGACTAAAAGACCATTATCTTGAGAAAATTTAATCAATTCTTCACGGTATAACCATGGACTGACATTGATTTGGTTAACTTGTGGCTTGATTTCTAAAACTTGATCATTTTCTAGTAATTCTTTTAAATGATCAATCCCATAGTTTGAAACACCAATGGCTTTAACTTTACCAGCTTTATACAAATCTTGTAATGCCATCCATGTAGCTAATCTACCTCTTTTATCACTCAATGGATCATGGATTAAAATCAAATCAATGTACTCCAATTCTCTTGCGTCTTGGAAACTTAAATCTAACGATTTGATTGTAGTTTCGTAACCATGATTTTGTGTATCGACTTTTGTTGTATAGAAAATATCTTGTCTTTTAACACCTGGATTCTCATTCAAAAATTGAACAATACCTTTAACAACTTGGTTTTCATTACCATAACGTTGAGCTGAATCAATATGACGGAATCCTAATTTTAAAGCATTATAAACAACAGATTGAGCAGATTCAGGTGGTACTTGGTATGTACCAAATCCTAAAACTGGAATTTCTTTACCGTTTGATAATTTATAAGTTGAGTTTTTATCTAGTGACATTTTTCTTAGTTATACTTGATATTCTATTAAACAGTGAAGTGCAATTAAACCATTATTGAAACCGATTGGATTTAACCTCATTTTATACTCATCACCATTGCCATCACCATTGCCGCAAGCAAACAATAGATCAATTATCAATTGTGTAATATCATAGCAATGTATACCAAATTTTATCATACTTTAGCATTGTTAATTAATATATTTCCAACAATTTGTACCGTTTGTACCGTTTCCACCAAATTCTTGATTATTCTATTGTATTGTATCTTACTTTATTTGCTTTGGTGCCCTTTCCGAGCAAAGAATTTTGCTTAATACTCAACGTAAAACACACAATTACGAGATGATAATATAAGCTATTACAAACAGAGAGCCCTTGATACAGTACTCATTAAAATTAAATCACTTTGAACTGTTCAACTTGAGCTTATACCTACAATGCACTACACCCATGGGTTTAGTTTCTTCATATGTCATTGGTAAAGGCCATTACGTAAACATGGGATTGGTTGCTTATTACTCAAATTCCATTGCACACTATTGAATTCAAACCCTGATAAGTACGAGACTTTAACGAGACAAGTGCTGCATTTCACTTAACAATAAGGGAATATCATTTTAAAATGTATTCGGGAATTGTGGTCCAATAGTTACCTCTATTATTATTAGACATTCGCATTTGAGTCCGTTTCTTACAGTTCTTGGTATTTGATATGCTTTTTATTATAAAGGTGATTTTACCACCACAACAAAAGAAAAGAAAAGTCAAAACTTTCCACGTTAAGCATATTAAACCACTTGCACAGTTTTAAGGCATCAAAAAAAAAAGTGGGTCCTTGCTAAGGGAAGAAAAAAAGGTTAATGGGGGTATTATATGTCCGTAAGTTAAGTTTTTTTGGATTGTTTGGTTGTATGATCTTTTTCATGCAATGCAGTGGTTATATACACTTTATGTACTTTATGTACAAACGTCTGGTAAAGGGTCCGTCCACACACACCCTCACTCAATCACTCATACTCACAAGAAGTTATCTTGATTATCTATTAAACCGATTATGGATTTTGTGTGTGAGGTGAAATTTATCTATATAAAAAGTAATGTAAATCCCTCTTTATCAGATCAATCTATGCCTTGGAATATTCTACCCAAATCAATATTATCTATACAATCTATTAGATCTTGAATAGGTTTCAAATTTGGCATAATGACAAAAGACACCACAAGTGTTGAGAAACAGGTTGACGTTCACCAAACAACTTCATTGGATTCAACAAGACCAATTGATAACTTGGATGATATCGAGTTGAAAGAAGCCCCAGAATCAAACTCAAGCGATGATCACTCTTCACTTGATCAAAAAGTTTATCACTCAAGAGGTGTCCAAAGGGTTGAAAATGTTAAAGTGTTGATGGATACTTCAAAACAAGGTAAATGGTTTAGAATCTCTCTCGCTGTGTCCATGTTGATTTGTGCTTGGGTTTACACTTTGGACTCTTCAACTACAACTAATTATTCTCCATATGCTACTTCCGCTTTCAAACATCATTCAATGATTTCCACTTTGGATATCGCCACAGCTTTAATGTCTTCAGTCTGTAAACCAATGTTGGCCAAGTTTTCAGATGTTACTTCAAGACCTATCACTTATATACTGGCATTGGTGTTGTACATGTTGGGTTACATTATTGTTGCCTCTTCTCAAACCATCAGCGCTTATGTTATTGGTGAAGTGTTTGTCGCAATTGGTGGTTCCGGTATCTCGTTAATGAATAACATCACCGCCGCTGATTTAACACCATTGAAATACAGAGGTTTACTAATTGGTATCTTGTCATCTCCTTATTTAATCACAACTTGGTTTGCAGGTTTAATCGTCGATGCTATCTTGGCTAAAGGTAATTGGAGATGGGGGTACGGTATGTTTGCCATTATCATGCCCGTTGCCATTTCACCAGCCATCATCATTATGCTATGGCTAGATAACAAGGCTGCAAAACTAGCTGAGGAAAACATTGAAATTAAAGCTGCTGAATCCTTAGAAAAACCGAAAACTTTCCATTTCAGAGATTTAACAACTAGTGAAAGAATTAAGTTCTTATGGCAACAATCATTAGAAATTGATTTCTTTGGGTTGATCTTGATGGGGTTCGGCTGGTCGCTATTGTTGTTACCATTTTCACTATATCAAGCAGCAGATGGTCAATGGAAAAATCCTTCAATGATTGCCATGCTGGTAGTTGGTGCTCTGTGCTTAATCTTCTATACCGTTTACGAATTAAGATTCGCTCCATATCCATCAATGCCTAAAAGAGTCTTGCTAAACAGAACTTTTATGACCGCGGTATCAATTGATTTCTTCTACCAATGTGGTGGTATGTTGAGATTATTATATTTCTCATCTTATGTTTGGATCATTAAAGATTGGTCATACCAAAACTGGACTTATTTTAACAACACAATGACTATGGGTCTTTGCTTTTTCGGTATTATCGTTGGTATCGTTCAAAGATTTACACATCGTACTAAATACTTACAAGTTTTCGGATTATCTCTACAAGTTGTCTCCATGGGTATCACACTATGGGCTCGTTATGATAATGCTTCCACTGCAGCTTTAGTCTGGACTCAATTACTTATCGGTATCGGTGGTGCTTGCTCAGTTGTTGGTTCACAAGTTGCATCACAGGCTTCAGTCCCACATCAAGATACTGCATTGGTCATCTCTCTATTATCCCAATGGTCATCCATTGGTCATGCTATCGGTTCAGCAATTGCCTCTGCTATATGGCAAGGCAAAATGCCTGGTAATTTAAGAAAATACATGCCATCATCAGTCTCGGATGAACAAGTTGCTACACTATTTGGATCATTAACTTCGATCCATGAATATGAGTATAAATCACCAGAAAGACAAGGTGCAATCAAGGCATATTTTGAGACATGTTACTATATTTTTGTTCCTTCTTTGATCTTGACAATTGTTCCATTCTTGACTTCTCTATTCCAAAAAAATTTCTACTTGGGTGATACCCAAAATGCTGTTGAACATAGAGCAGAACAGAAGAAGAGAGATTCTGATAAACCAAAACCTTTCTGGAGAAAAATTACAGACTTCTTAGATGAACCTTTCCAAAAAGCATAGATTAAACTTTGCTAAATATCACTAATACAATGTACATAACCTTTTGATTTATTATGCAGTCTTTATGAGTTTTCATTGCCGTAAGCGTAAGAGTAATTGCTATATATATGTGATTGTCCCCTTATAAACTATGAATTGGAATCAGCCCATCTAGAAACACTATACACAATACAACTACTACTTTTAATCTAGTCACGTGATCCCCAATTAATTTACACCCCATTTGATCTCTTGGTATTTCACCAAACCCGATTAATTAATCACCTTATTGGCCATTTAAAATTGGTTTCCTTGACTTAAAAGAAAAGTAACAGTTCCTCTCAGTTATATCACATTGCCTAATTGGGCAAAGTATCCGTCATCTTATGTAATCGCCGCATCACAGTTGGACCCTTGCATTTCCCATATGAATTAGCTATTAACCCAATACATGGTAAAAGTAAGTAAAGCCACCTTATAGCCTTTCAAAGCTTCAACACTGTAAGAAAATTTAACCTATAACGGTAGAACGTCCAAGGATTTAACCTTAACAAAAGGAAGTAAAACTCTTGGTATGCTCAAGTGATTTACAGTATATTGTGTGTGGTTGTTAAAATGTTTAACGAGTTTCCAACATCTGTACGTGTGAACCCGTATATGCATTCCATGTTAATCTTTTATATCTATTTGATCTATGAAGCAGGTGAGTAAGAGGTATTTATATAAAAAGAGCCAAATGCCCCTCCTATGGTCTTGCTTCCAATCGGTAGACGGATATAGATAACTATAGGTGTCATCATGTCTGAGAAAATTACCCAAGTTGAAGTTGAACAAGTCGGTAATGACAAACTAAAACATGATAGTATATCAGGCTCTGACTCTGATGTGATTAAATCTCAAATCCGTACAAACGATACAGATAAAATAAACGATTCTGATACTTCTTCACAACATAAAGTTTACCATTCAAGAGGTGTTCAAAGAGCCGAGAATGTTAAAGTACTTATGGATTCCACTAAAAATGGTAAATATTTTAGAATCATAATGAGTGTTTCCTTGTTGATCTGTGCATGGGTGTATACATTAGATTCATCAACAACTAGCAATTATTCGTCTTATGCAACGTCACAATTCAATCAACATTCAATGCTTTCCACTTTGCAAATCGCTACAAATATTATGGCATCTGTTTGTAAGCCAATGTTTGCAAAATTTTCAGATGTAACTTCAAGACCTGCCACTTATATTTTGGCACTGACATTATATGTCTTGGGGTATATCGTTGTTGCCTCATCTTCAACAATCGGTGCTTATATCATTGGTGAAGTGTTTGTAGCAATTGGAGGATCTGGAATTTCATTGTTAAATTCTATAATTGCAGCTGATTTAACACCTTTAAAATATAGAGGTTTATTGATTGGTATCCTAGCTTCACCATATATAATAACAACTTGGTTCTCAGGTTTGATTGTTGATGCAATCCTGGAGAAGGGAAACTGGAGATGGGGGTACGGTATGTTTGCCATCATAATGCCCGTTGCCATTGTACCAACTATTGTGATTATGATGTGGTTAGATAATAAAGCTGCTAAATTAGCAAAAGAGAATGCACAGATAAAAGCTGCTGAAACATTGGAAACTGTTCAAAGTTTCCATTTTAGAGATTTAACACTTGATGAGAAATTTAAATTTTTATGGCAACAATCATTGGAGATTGATTTAATTGGATTAATCTTGATGGGATTTGGTTGGTCTCTTTTGTTATTACCATTCTCACTATACAAATCAGCAAAGGGACAATGGTCAAACCCATCAATGATTGCCATGGTTGCTGTGGGTGCCGTTTTCTTAATTCTTTATACAGTGTATGAATTGACCATGGCACCATATCCTTCAATGCCTAAAAGAGTCTTATTAAACAGAACGTTCATGACTGCAGTTTGTATTGATTTCTTCTACATGTTTGGAGGGATGCTGAAAACTTTATATTTCTCATCATATGTTTGGATCATTAAAGATTGGTCATATCAAAATTGGACTTATTTTAACAATACGCGAACAATGGGGTTGTGCTTATTTGGTGTTGTTGTTGGGGTCGTTCAAAGATATACACATCGTACTAAATGGCTACAAGTATTTGGATTAGGTTTACAAATAGTTGCCAAGGGGATTGTATTTCATGCAAGATATGATGAAGCGCATACTGTGTCATTGGTTTGGGTTCAGCTTCTGATTGGTATCGGTGGTGCTTGTTCTGTTGTTGGGTCACAAGTTGCCTCGCAAGCATCGGTACCACATCAAGATACCGCTTTAGTTATATCACTCTTATCACAATGGTCTTCGATTGGTAATGCAATTGGATCAGCTATCGCATCTGCCATATGGTCCAACAAGGTTCCATCCTATTTGAGACAAAACTTACCGTCCTCCGTATCAGATGAAGAAATTTATGAACTGTTTGGTTCAATCACCAAAATTCATGAATATCCATACAACTCTGAAATTAGACAAGGCGCTATAAAAGCATATTTCGATACTGTTTATTACCTTTTCGTTCCAGCTTTGGGTATTGGATTCATACCATTTATCGTGGCAATGTTTCAGAAGAATTTCTACTTGGGAGATCATCAAAATGCTATCGAGCATAAAAATGTTGATCCAAGAGCTGGTAAAAAGCCAAAGACTATACTGGGGAAGATCAAGGTATTTTTGGATGAACCTTTCAAACGGAGCTACTAGTTGAAGTAGAAGGGAGTTATACTACAAATGAGTATATATCCAAGTATAATATCACATAATAATTGTACACATGTTTTGTCATAATAATCAAATATTAAGTCTGTTTGTAAGTATAAAGTAAAAAAAAAAAGTCAATTGAATAAAAAAAATGAATGAATATAAAACCACATTGAAAAAAATATTTATAATTTTTTAAAAGTTTTATATGGGATTGTATGATTGAATTGAAATTAATTGTTAATAGAGAGATTCAAGGGGGATTATATTAAAACTCCTCTTTGAAGAAACTTTTATGTTTTTCATCTTTATTTAATTCCGTTACATCAGGAGTTGACTCACTAACATTTGTACCTGTAGCGGTTCCTGTTGTACTTTCATGTGGTTTTTCTTCTTCAAAATTTGAACCTTGAGAAAATCCTGAAAATGTTTTTTTCAATTCAGGTTTATCACTTGTTGAAGCTTTAACTTCATCTGCAGAAGTTGGTACTGTATTTGTAGTAGCTTTTTCAGCTGGAGTTATAACACCAGATTTATCTTGAACAGATCTTGTAGAGACGTTGTTTTGATCAAAAGTGTTTGATAAATCCACTGTACCATGACCTGTAACAATAGTTTTTGGTAATTCATTGGTGGTGCCACTGTTAGTACCACTGCTTGTGACTTCATTACCACTGGTGGCGGCTTCTTTGCTACCGGTAGCGACTTCCTTACCGCTGGTGGTTTCAGTACCACTAGTACCTTTAGTACCACTAGTACTACTTGGTGGTAAAATTTCAGTAATTTTCTTCTCTTGTTCCAATACTTCAATTTTAGCATTTTCAACTTCTAGCTCTAATTTTAATTTTTCATTCTCCACTATAGCTTTTTCTTTATCCAATTCAGCTTGTTTCAATAAGGCTTCAGCTTCAATTTCATTTGTTTTATTTAGAGCAACTTCGGCTTCAGTTTTTTTTAATTCGGCTTCTTTTTGTAATTTTTCTTGTTCATTTGTTGATTCTTCAATATCTAGTTTTAATTGATCCAATTTCTTAATTGATTCTTCCAATTCTAATTGTGAGTTTTTCAATAAATTTTGAGCATTTTCAGTGTTTTTGAATTGAGAATCTGTAATTTCTTGAATAGCCTTTTTCTCTTCATTTAAAATTTGTAATTTATCAGTTTCAATTTTCAAATTTTCCAAGATTGGAGCTAATTTTAAATCTCTTTCTTCTTGAGCTTTTTGTAATTCTAAATCACGAGCTTTTTTAGCAGCTAAATTTTCTGAATCAATACGATCTTGTTCAGATTGTTTTTCAGCCAATAATTCTTGCTTTTTAGCTTCTTCTTCTTGTTGTTTTGAAGTTAAAATTGATTTTTGTTGTGATAATTCATCTTTTTTAGCTTGTTCCATTGCTAATTTTGCATCTTTTAATTTTTGCTTTTCAGCTTCTAATTCTTGTTTTCTTTGTAACTTGGCTTCATTTTTCAATTTCTTCTCTTCTAATTTTTTAGCTTGTTGTTCAATTTTCAAACGACGTTGAGCAGCAATTTGTTCATTCTTCTTTTTATTTAATTCAGCATCACGTTCTCTTTGAGATTTAGCCTTTTTATTTATATCTTCCAATACAGGATTAACAATTTTAGAAGCAATAGCATCCAATTCTTCTTGAGACATGAAAAGCCCCCCACCTAGATCAATTTTACCACTTGTAGTTGATTTTTGTTCAAATTTTTGTTTAGCTAATTCAATAGCTTTTGCATTAAATTCAGGATTTAAAAATAAATCCTTTTCACCCAAATTTTTATCAATACCTGTTAAAGTACGATCAGCATTTAATCTTGCTTGAGCTAAAACTTTTGGATCAACTAAAGAATTTTTATAAATTGCATTTTTTTCTAAATTTGGATCTTCTGGTTTTTTCTGGTTTTGAGAAGCTAAAGCACCTACAGCTGCAAATTTTTCTAAATGAGATAAATCCTTTTGAGAATCTAAACCTAATCTTGATGAGTCTCTTTGAGGATTAATTCTTTGATTAATTAAAGTATTTGCTCTTTCTTTTGAAGCTTTTGTTAATTTATCAATATTTAAAGAATTATTTGAATTTTTAGATCCATTTCTTACAGAATCAAATTCATATAAAGAAGCTAAATTTGAAGAAGCAATTGATTTTGAACCTTTTGAAAGTACAGAAGCAGCTGCAGCATTTGAATTTTGAATTGAAGTTGAATTATCATTGATTTGATTCAATTGAACTTTAAAAGATTTTGCACTTATAGCAGCACTTGTTGCTTCACTATCAACTGAAGTTTTTGTCCATTTTTGAGGAGCTGTATCTTGTCTTGCAAATAAAGCAGCGGTTTGAGCATCAGTTGCAATTTCTCTTTTATAAGGTTCAATTGAAAGATCTGAATTAGTAGCTAATAAGGCAGCGGTATCACTTGCACCGTTACTTGAAGGTACACCAATTGAATTTGTAGTTGGATTATTATAAATCCCATATTTTAATTTAGCTTTATAAAGCGCTTCAGGAGATAATGGTTTCCCATCGGTTTGATAAACAGATTTTGTTTTAGATTGTTGAGATGCAATTGACATGATTGATTTTGTTCAAATGTGATTTTTAAATTTTTATCAAGTCAATAACTAATAAGATTTAATTAGATTGATGTATATATATATATATATAAGTAATAGTAATAGTCTTATTTCCAATTGCTCATTTTTATTAATTTCAGGGCGGCTAAATTTCATATTTCAAAAATTCCAAATTAGTTAATTAATTAAATATGAAATATTACATCATCAATTGCTGTCTGGATTATGTAATGCAAAGAAAAACCACAGCTACTGCTATTATTTTTTTTGTATTGCCTTATTCACCTATTACATAATCATCCCAGCCCATTTGCAGTCTCAAAGAGGCAATCCACAGCAGTTTCCCTTTTGGGCAAAAGATAATGGGGTGTGTTGTATTGAGTGTGTGATAAACATTGTAGTGTGTATAGTGTGTAGTAGATTATAGTGAGTGTAAAGGTGTATGTAGTACAGTATAGTATAATTGTATCACATTTGTATTACAGCTGTATTACATTACACACACAATTGTGTACAATTGTGTAATGTAATTGATGTTTAGTGTGGTGATACTGTACATTGATATTAGTACTGATACTGTGTTGTGTTGATCGCAATCAAAAGAAATGTCCATGTGGAGGAATAAATGGAATATAAACCCATATGTGTGATATACGCTATAAATATACATCGGTATAAAGTATATGGGTATACACTAGTATGAAGTATACAACTAATCAATGTAATCTCTACCTATTCTTTACTCTACTCTACTTACTACTACCACTACTACTACTTACTACTACCACCACCACCCCATATTTCGTAAATTAATCAATTTTTATATCCACAATCAATTTCCACCCACACCTTTCTAGTTTCAAATTAAACTTTCCATTATCCGATTTTTACAACCGATTTTTTAAAAATCAAACCACATTGGAAGAATTTATTCATTTTAAACAATACAATTAGAATTGTACTTTTCTATACTTTACTACTATAAACTATTGAGAATCATATACTATTCAATTCCAATTATCAATCCCACTTATCAATTCTGATCTGATATTCTCCTTCAACACCATTTATCACATTTCAAAGTCATACATATAATTTGGTATCAGTGCTGTTTTTTACAACTCAACCCACTTATCAAATTTTGAATTACTGTGACTTTTATAAGCCTATTTGGAGAGTTTTTAAAAGTATACTTGCAAGAATTTGACAAGACAAGAGTTATCAAGAGTTATCAATTGAACAACAAGATTAAGTATTTGAATTGCTATTAAATTACTAGTTATATCTATTTTCTTTTATTAGATACGATACGATACGATTCCATCCATACACAATGTCATTATTACAATCTGAATTTATGGATTCAAATTATGATTCAAATGAATCAGAACCAATTTTAAATACATATAATCCAATAGTACATAATCATGATAAGATTGATAATATGTATGAGATATTATTGGATTCAAATAAATTGAATGATGTTAATCATGATAATAATAACATTGGTGACTATAACACTAGATATAAAATTAATGATGATGAATCATCAATAAATTCAATGGATAATCAATTTTTCTTGAATTATAAATATAATTCAATTTCAAATTCAAGTGTTTCATCATTATCTCCATTAGAATCATTCAATTTCCAATTTCAAGATTTATCAAATCAACAAACTATAAATCCAAAACAATTAAATCCAAAAATTGATGAATTAAATGATGTTAACGAAGTGAATGATATAAACGATTTAAATTTTGAATTGGTATTGAATGATAATGAAGTTGATCCATTATCAGATATAGTTTCTGGTGGTGCTAATGGTACTAATGGTGGTACTACTACTACCAGTAGTAGTAACGGTAATACTAATACTAATGGTAACAATACCACTAATAATTGGTCAATGAATGAAGAATTTAAAAATGCAATAGCTACATGGATAAATCAAAATGAAAAAACTTCTAAAAAGACTAAATCTAAATCAATTTCGTTCAACTCTTGTACAAATTCAAAATTTCAAAAAACTTCACTAACAAAAAGAAGAAAATCAGATTCTTTAGTTAATCAAATTCCACAACTTTCATTAGAATCACCAAAAAAGTCTAAATCACCACCAACATCGTTATCCGCCTCATCAACATCATCATCATCAAGTACAACATCATCGTCAATATCATCATCATCATCAACATCCGCCACATCAGCATCAACAATTGCATCATCAACTGCATCAACATCATCTATACCAACATCATCAACATCCACATCCACATCAAATTCTATAACCCCAACAATATCAATTCCTGAAGACATTAATGAAGAGGAAAAACCATTTAAATGTGATGGATGTCCAAAGGCATTTAGAAGATCTGAACATTTGAAAAGACACGTTAGATCAGTTCATTCAAATATTAGACCATTCCCATGTAAATTTTGTGAGAAAAAATTTAGTAGATCTGATAACTTGGCTCAACATTTAAGAACTCATCAAAAACATTGATGAGTATCCATTTGCTTTGACAATATGAAAATATGAAAATATTAAAATGTTAAAATATTACAAATATTACAAATGACTTGATATGAATATAAAATAACTGGTTTATTTAAAAAGGTTTTCCCTACACCATTCATTTCTGTTTCAAGTACTAAATAAATTAAGCGCTTTATTTATAAATAAAGCGCTTTGTTTGATTATGTACTTATTACATAGCGCTATAATTTTTATTGCTTTGATTACTCTTATTGCTTTTATTGCTCTGATTACTTTGATTACTTTGATTACTTTATACTCTTTTTTTATACTTTATTTAAATTTGCAATGATTTTATGTTTTAATTTAATTGTAAATTGGATATTTCGGTAACTAAAAACTTTATTATATTGTATTATAATTTACGTAATACATATAACATTATACATAACATTGTATAATATATTACAATGTATTACATTACAGTATAGTATAATGTAATATAATATAGTAGAATACAATATAGTACAATGTAATATAATATAGTATAATACATTGAATGTTCATACAATTTACCACATGATCAACTCTATTGTATGCTGAGTCAGAATTCCAAAAGTCAATGGAAAAAAAAAAATCAAATTTTAAAATTTCACAAGACCAATAAAAATAATTAATTTCTGAATAAACAACAAAATAAAAACTGCAAAGTGTGATAAATTTTAAACATACAAGGGAAACAAGATAAAAAGTTATATTGATTGGATTTAATTTATCATTATTAGAATAAACAAAGTTTAAACTAAGGGGGGCTCTTTGTCCTATTGAATATCCTATATATATATAATCATATACAATCAAATACAATCATATACAATCATTAGAAAAGAAGTTAATAAAGGTACATTTGGTGATTATTGTGACCAAGGGGGTATTTGATATTCTTAGCGCTGTGTTTGATATTGTTAGCGCTGTGTGTTTGGGGTACTGATTATAGTATATAATACTATATTATACTAATTATACAATAAGACAACCACTATGACGGTTGATAATTCAAATATACCCACTACAAATGAAGTTAATTTAACAAAAGATATTGAAACTGGTGAAAAATTTTTAAATCAATATAAATTATTATCAAAACTAGGTAATGGTCATAATGGTAAAGTTTATCTAAGTTTAAATACAGAGAATGATAAGTATTATGCTATAAAGGAAATTTCCAAGATATCAAAAGTTACAATTTTAAATAAAAATCCTGATAATCAAATTAACAAGATTAATAATGAAATTAATATAATGAAATCAATAATTAAACATCCAAAGATAATGAAACTTTATGAAATTTTAAATGATGAAAATTTTAATAAAATTTTTTTAATATTGGAATATTGTTCTAAAGGTGAATTAAAATTTGGTATAAATCATAAATATTCTTTAAATTTTTTAAAATTAATATTGAGAGATATTGTTCTAGGTTTAGAATATTTAAATGGGATTGGTATAATTCATAGAGATATTAAACCTTCAAATTTATTAATGAATCATGATAATTTTGTTAAAATTAGTGATTTTGGTATAAGTTTAAATAAATTTCAAATTGATGGGAATGGTAATGGTAATAATAATAATTTAAATTTAAAAAATAGTTTAAATTTTGGTACTCCAGCTTTTTCACCTCCAGAATTATGTAATGGTTCAAGTTTTAATAAAATTGATTCAAAATGTGATATTTGGTCTTTAGGTATAACAATTTATTGTCTTTATTATCAAAAATTACCATTTATGGGGAATAATGAATATGAATTATTTAATGAAATTATAAATCAAGATGTTGTTTTCCCTCATGATGATAATCCTGAAGCTTTAATTCTTAATGATTTAATTCTTAAAATGTTGAATAAAAATCCTTCAAATCGTTATAATATTCAAGATGTTAAATCTCATGATTTCCTAGTTTCAGATTTAGATTATGATTCAAAATTACAATTTTTAAAATTTAATGAATATTACCTTTTCAAAAGAGAGTCAAATGTTAAATCATTTGCAAAGACTTCTTCAAATACAACTTTAAATAAATTTAAATCAATATTTACAAGAAAATCTTCAATTTCTAAAAATTCAAATCAAAATCCCTTAGCATCAACTTGTTCTTTACCAATTGATAATTCATTAGAAAAAGAAATCCCAAAACAACCTTTACCTAAAAATCCATCAATTGCAACTCCTTTACAACATGAATTAATTCAACAATCTTCAAATTCAACTCCAAATTCAAATCCAAATTCAGGTAATAATTCAACAACAATTGCATCTTCATTATCATCTCCATCACCATCTCCACAGCAACAGCAACATCAACCATTGTCCCAACAACAACATCAACAATTACCACAACGACCAATTTTATCATCAAATTCTAAAACTACATCAAATTTTGCATTGAAAAGACCTCCAATAAGACCTCTTGAAAATCAATTGGCTTCATCAACAAATTCTCTTAATTTGAATTCCTTACTAAGATCTAAAAAGGAAGTTCCAAATTATTTGGACGATTCAACTTTTTTCCAAAGTGTTGATAGTGATTATTCAAGTGATGATAGTTCAAAAGATAGTAATGATGATGATGATGGTTTATTATATAATGATGTTGAAGATACTTTAAGTATTAGAATCGGTCCAAAAAGACAAACTAGTTCATTACAGGTTAAAACTGTTAATGAATATCTAAATATATGACATGGTATAATAAATATGATGGGGGCGGGTTAGATTTTTTGCATAGAGTTTTTTTTATTATTATTAGATATGGTTTTATAGATGAAAGGTATGGTTTAACGTTATAGTATACGATGTAGCCATGACAAAGTCAAGACCAAAGTCAAGGACCAAAGTCCGATATTTATCCACTAATCACACCTCAAAGGTTATATTATCCAAGTGTACATTGAGTCAAATCGTACGAGGTACTATATAACCCATACTCAATATCAGATAACCATTTCAGTGATCTTTTAGTACTATCATAACGTATTATGCAAGTAAAAGCTTGAACTAAAATGAAAACTTCCACATCTTTGTGTATTTGTTGTTGTTCAAAATTCAGTTGAAATTTTTTTTGGCTCGTAATTTTATATGTATATGGCTAAAAAAAATTAATACTTCCCTCCCCGGTGCACACATGATTGTTCTGGAGTATTTCTAACATGTCAATTACTATATTCTGAAATGGGAACCTGTTTCAACTAATACGTCAGCTACGTTTGGGTTTTCGTTGGTTTTCAATGCAGTGTTTTTTGTATTTCCCATTCATATTTATGCAATCGAAGGTAAACAAAGTAAACAGTGCTGCACCGGATTAGGAAACAAGTATCTAAATAAAGGTGTTATTATGCCAAAGTAGTTTAGTTTATCAAATTTCAAATAAGTATATACACTTTCTCTGCTTAGACATAGATGAGTTTACATTGATTAATGCAATGATTAACAATGCCCATCATGGAATTATGAATTGAGTGTGTGTGTTTGTTTTTTTTTTCCATTTCAAATACCGCCAAAGCATTTAACCAGGGATTATATAGTATGAGACATGGGGGAGGGGGGAGGTTTGAAATTGAGACAAATTATCCAGTTGATTAGTAAAACATAGCATCACAGTCCTAATATCTAGATTTAGTGGGTTGTCTCATGCAATTTGGGGAGCGCAAGAGTGTGGTTTACTCTAGTTTGAACTGTCGATATGTTGATATGTTGTGAAGTTTTACTATGAAAATTTCTTGTTTTCACTTTCCAAAATTATCACAGATCTTTAATGCAATAGAAGTTATAGTAAATGAAGCAAAACAAAATTTACGTGCTTTGCTGATCATAAACATCAGAAAGTTTTCAAAGTCTTTTTAATGTAATTGCAAATCTTGCAAAAACAAAATTTTGAACCAAACTGTAGCTTATCATTCCAAGCGTTATCTATATTTGTTAACAAAACAATCGGGAAAGACATCATGATCAACATTTTAAAAATTATACAGGGTTTTTTCTTCCTTTGCATTAAATTGAAATTTTTTATACTAGTAGAGTAAATCCATATAGTCTTGTTTGAAAAACAATTCACGTCTCATGTTTTTTCTTGTTTTTAGTTATAGTAAAATTGTACTAATGGTACCACTACCATGTTCATATGACGTTTACGACAATCATTGACATGAGTAATAAGGAATTTATACGTAATGTCAATTGAGTTTGACTTATCTGTTTAGTACCCACTTTTAATGGCAAAATATACAAATCTTAAATAACAATACAAGATAACTTTTAGAGTATGGTCTTCTAGAAAACTTGAAACTTGAGACTGTATATTTGGTAACTTTCAATTGTGTAATATTAAAGTTTTGCACCCTTCCCATTAAAATGTTTCAGTTTTGGAAATATGATCATCCACCAACTAATGTTGAAACACACACTGTATATTTTGTTGTCGCTCGTTTATTGTTTTCAGATTTTAGTAAATCATAAACTTGAACTTTTCATAAAGGGTTTCTCAATTGAGTAATTCATATTAAGTCTGATTGACAAGCAAATTTAAAAAGTTTGCTATATGAGTTTTTAAAGTTTAGAGTGTGATTAATTTTACTAAACAATTGATACTTTGGATACATTTACAATCAATATATCTTATTTTAAACAATAAACCTACATAATGTTTGATGTAAATCAATTGATTTAGTTATATAAGCTTGCTATTCGATCTGGAAGCTAAAAAGTACTGTTGAATCTAAAATCAAGTCATACCATCATTCATTATTATACCCATATACCCACCCATACTATAAAACTTGATCATTTTAATTGTTGATCCCGCAATGTTTCCCTTCCATGTTTACAAATTTCCTATAGGAATTAGGCTTAAACAGGCTCGGTTGATCAAGCCTCCAGGCGGTGGGTCTCTGCCTAGCTGATTGTTGATCTTCCAGTTTGGATACAGCCTAGTGGACTACTCTCCGCCTAAAGATGTCAGACTTTGGGCTAAGTCTTTTTTCCCAAAGCTCTGCCCGGACTCTGCCTGTACTACGCCAAAAAGATCACCAGGGGCTTGGAACTTTTATCCTGTACTACAGTACTACAGTACTACAGTACCAACTAAAACCGTAACTTCCTGTACCAATGATGGAAACCAAGAGAACAATTAACCGCTTTTATACAAACATTCAAAATCACATAAACCTTTAACCAATTCAATACTCCAATTTAATTCTATTAATTTTTAAGTTGACAATATTTGAAATTTCATTAAGACTAATCACATTTTATAATCCCAAATTAAGGTTTTCCCAAAGCATCATTACTAGAACTTAACTAGTATGCAAGATTTCCTTGATCGATACTGAATCTTGTAAAATGGATCAAAATTGTTTCCTGAAAAGTTCACTCGCATCACCCACAATAACCCCATTGGGATAAACATCAACACTTGGGATTACCCATTTAGGAAAGGCCACTGCTTATATAAATTCTGCATAAAACCATAGTAACTAAATGTATAAAACTGCAATTTACAAATTTCCAATTTCTGGTCTTTTATGAGTTAATTTTTTACAATTCTGTACAGGAATATGAAACTTTGAGGCAACAATAAACAACCAAATATGAAACCCGTTAGAGGTAAAATAAATAAAAAAAAAAGCAAGGATTTGTTTGAGCTGTGGGTACCGTGTACCGTATTTACAAAATTGGCGTTTCTCAATTAGAAAAAAAACTCCAATGTGTGTGTGTGCGTGTGTGTATATATATGTATTTTGCAATGTAGATGAAACAGAGATGCAAAAAAGCAATACATTATAACAAATTAAAGTACTAAAAAATTAACCTTTTTAAATACCTTTCACTTTCCACAATTCTTAATTGACATTTTATAGTTCTCGTTTAACTTTTATTTCTTCAATTTTTGATCTTTATAAAGATCTTTAAAACCTATTTGAGTCAATCTCAAGAGTATTATTATCATCACCTAATTATCCCACATTCAACATTCAGGTACAAAATCATTTGGAAAGTCTTTCGCTGTTGATCTACATACCCTAGTTAAAATTTGGTTTCATAAACATTGTGTGTTACTCTGGAGAATAAAACAATTTCCCAATTATTTATACACCGCATACATAACACATACATTATTTTTATTTAAACAAACAAGGTCTTTCTTTTTTTTTTTTGTGCTCTCTTACACACACATTAATTAATCTCTTTGCCCTTTTTGCTCTTTGCCCTTTGAAACATCTGTTTAAACCAAAAACAAAAAAAAACTTGAAAAAGGAAAGGCAGTTCCGCAAACACAGCAAGGAGAAAAAAGATCATTACTTCAACAACTTAGGGCATTTATTTTTACATTATAATTTGAATCAGATCAATCACGCAAGATTTTTTTGTACAAATTGTTTTCACAAAATTGGTGTGTTTTTTCCCATAAGAATTCAATTCTCTTTCTTGATACTTTCCTTCTTTTAATAATACTTATTAAATTAGTATCACAAAATCAAGAAGACAATTAGGTTTCCAAAAATAGGGAATTCTTTCATATTAGGCACCCACCACCACCACCACCCCCTGAACCATTAATTCATTCGTTTTAAGGCATAACAGTAATAACATATAATAACAATCGCTTGAATTTACTATGGATATTGATTCACCAGTGCAGAGTAATAACTCTCTCCTCAAAAATATTGAATCATATTTTGGGAATTCACCAGATTCTCCATCTTTAACGAAAAATCTATTCAAGAAGAAATCATCAAAACCTAAACCATTAGGAACAAAAAATTTAAACACTTTATTTGATTTGAAAAACGATTCAAAATTTGATTCACCAACTTCAACATTAGCAGCTGATTTAAGTGAAAATTTCCATATTCAAGAGTAAGTTTCTAAAGTTGAGTTGAAGTAACCAATTTTTTTTTTTTTGTGTGATTGTGACATCACAATTATGATGGCAAAAGAATAAAAATTATCGTACTATCAACATCATCATCAACATCAATATCACCATTCCCTCCCTGGTAACTTATACTAACAATGTTAACCAATAGAGCTCAATCGAAGCAGATACCTACACCTAAGAGATCTCTTTTATTCAATGATGAGTCAAGCATAGGTCAATTCAGTTTTGAAGTTGATCCAGATATGGATTACTCTCCAAGTATGAATACCAAATTTACAAAAAGTTCAAGCGCCAGACCAAAACTTCATAACGATTCAAATAACTCTTCAAGAACAACTTCAAACCTTTCAATCTCATCAATAAACTCAATCTCTTCAGTTTCAAGCGCTGATACCATATCTTCAAATTCACAACAGTTTACCAAACCTAAAAGACAACTAAGAAGAGCTAAAACAAGTATATCAAATACAACAAGATTATTACATTCATACAGCGCTTCAAATATAGATTTCCCCAAATCAAGTTTCAATAATGACGATGACGATCAACATGATTTAACAATTACTAATGAATTTGAAAATGATACCATGATGAACAATAACAATTCAAGTAATCTGGATTTCTTGTGTGTTCCATCACCAATTGCAGAAAGATCAATGAATCTTGATGATTTAGAAGATGATAACAATAACACTGCACATGAAAATTTCTTAAATGGTGGGTTAAACAAAAGAGAAATCGGTTCACCTTTACAGAAAAGACCAATTAAATCAAAAGTTCGTCGTACTCATTCAATGTTTTATTCTAAAAAGGAGATAACCGATACTACAAATATGTTTGGTAATCTGATGACTACAAAATCTCCAATTAATAAATTGAACAATGACGATTTTGATGGTTCTGTATTGTCCAATTCTAATTTGGGGAAATCAAAAATTGAAACTTTTAACGTTAAAAATGATTTAATTCCAAGAATTAAAGTGGAAACTTTATGTAAAATATTGGATGGTCACTACAAAGAATCTTTTGATGAAGTGATGATTGTGGATTGCAGATTTGAATATGAATATCAAGGTGGTCATATCAATGGTGCCATTAATGTTTCATCTCAACAAGAATTGGAGGAAAAATTTTTAAATGAAAGAAGAAAATCAAACAATTTTTTGGAAAGTGATAAAAATAAAAACACATTGATTATTTTCCATTGTGAATTTAGTTCCTATAGAGGTCCTTTAATGGCTAGTCATTTAAGAACTTGTGATCGTAACAAGAATCAAGAAAATTACCCACATTTGGATTATCCAGATATCTTGGTTCTAGAAGGTGGTTATAAATCATTTTTTGATTTACAAAGTCATAGATGTTTCCCACAAAAATATGTTGAAATGAATGATAATAAACATAAAAATGCCTGTGAAGAAAATTTAACAAGATTTAGAAGGGATTTGAAAAGAGCAAGTTCTCATGGAAGTTTAAGTTTCAACTCATCATCATCTTCATTATCTTCATCATCTACAGGTGCTCCACTTCCTGCAAAATTACCACATAGAAGAACAATGACTTCAATTAATTTCCAAAGAAGACCAAGTTTGAAAAGTTCATATTTAGATTTTTCAAGATCTTCATTAGATTTGGTCACTGATGAATCAGAAAGAGAAAATGAACCTGATTTATCTTCTTCATCAGCAAAAGAAGATGATTATGTTAAGCCACCAGAAAGTATGAATTTTGCATTCAAATTTCCAACTTCAAAACCACTTGAAGCTTTACAAAATAAATCTTCGCCATCAATCCCAACTACATCTTCAATCACATCAAATGATGATACTCCAATGCCAACACAAAAAAAGAAGCTCTCAAGAGCATTCACATACGCCATGTGAATATGCGAATTTACCAACTATTTTTTCAATTGCATTCGATGGTTGAATTCATGATTTCATAAATTTATCATACATCATATAATTTTTACATATAATATGCTCAAAGGAGAAATGAGCTTGTCAAAAGTTTTCGCATACATTGAGATTTCACTCTTAATCAATTAATTATTCCACCATTTCTAGCTGGACTAGAAATAAACATCATCTCAATCATAATAATCCAAATAATATTTAATGAATTAATAAAACTTTTTGATCATTCCTCATTTCCATCAATTTTAATGAAATCATTTGAAATCCCATCAAATTTTTTAACAATTTTATTTTTAATATCGAAATCAATGCGTGTGTTGATTTATTTATAGTTTTTTTAATGCCTAATGTCTAATGACCTGTTTTGTTGAACAAACTGTATCTACTTATCTCCATATCTCTTGAAATATTACAGTAGTTGGACATGTCAGAGAATAAGCGATAATGAACTTTTAATTAAAACCTTAATTTAAGCTTTACAATGTTCAATTCTGTACAGTGATTGAAGAAACAAAAAGGAAGTTTATAAAAATATATTACTTTTTACTTACAACTTATTAGTATTCAGATTGATTAGTGGGCCCAGCACTAAAAAAATAAGTTTGAGAAGCAAGGAAAAAATAATGATTTCGCCCAGGATCGAACTGGGGACGTTCTGCGTGTTAAGCAGATGCCATAACCAACTAGACCACGAAACCACTTGCTTGAGGTTTGTGTATTTTTGAAGCAACCGGTTTTCCCATTAAGTGTTGATCACGTGATGCAATAATCATCAAAGGTTGGAAGTTAGTTTTGAAGTTTACCAATCACTTAAAGCGTTTCTTATGAGCTCTTTGGTGATTGCTCTCTTCAGATAATATATAAGAGAGTTAATTTGTAAAAAAACGAGTCCATGTTTCATACATATTTCGTTAATTGACATATTTATGATCTTAGTAATGGCATTTTCGGAATTCCACTCGTGATTTGTCAACAGAGATTTTACAGGGACCCAGTGGATAGTGAACTGACTAAACTTGGAACGCTTTTTCATTTATGATTAAATAGATTACAATGTAAAGTAGCAAGTCACTTCATTAGTAATTCTACTTGCCAACTACTGCATTCAGGATACCAGCATCGTAATTTTTAAGTTCCAGTTAAATCTATTGTGTATGCATATGAAGTGGAAACTTACTTGTTGGACTAAGGGAAAGTTCCACAGACAGCACAACTTTTGTAAGTATAAGCAGCTGTAAATTGCTGTAATTTACCTGTAAAAAAGCGTAAAGGGGCAAATTACCAATAGTTGATACAGTAATTACGCTAAAATACATAGACGCAGGTAGAGATGATAATAACTCGGTTGAATAAAACAGGTGATATAAACCGTAAGGAATTGGTGAAATGAGCATTGCAATTACTAATGACACTAGCGTATATAAAGACAAGCATTTCGCCAGTTGGATTGAAGATGCTAGCACCTAATTAGACTAAAGTTATAGTCATCTCAAGTATTTAAGCTCAAACGTTATGCCAGGAAAAGTTTATTTTGTCTCAGGTGGTAATCGTGGTATTGGTTACCAATTTGTCAAGCAACTTTCTTCAAACTCTTCAA
The DNA here is from genome assembly GCA_030574755.1 of Hansenula silvicultrix. Classification (NCBI taxonomy): domain Eukaryota; kingdom Fungi; phylum Ascomycota; class Saccharomycetes; order Phaffomycetales; family Wickerhamomycetaceae; genus Hansenula; species Hansenula silvicultrix. Next base: position 1,406,606 of record JAJMFL010000001.1, read on the forward strand.
ATACTGTTATCGCATCAGCTCGTGAACCTTCAAGTGCTACTGAATTGCAGCAACTAGCCAAGACAAATGGAAACATTCATGTTGTTAAACTTGACGTTTCAGATGAGAAGTCGTTCGACCAATTGGATGATCAATTGCAGGATATTGCAAAAGATGGTATCGACGTCTTGATCTCCAACGCCGGTGTTCAAACCTCTTATAAAAAATTATTAGAGACTACCAAAGCTAAATTTACTGAACATTTAAATGTCAACACTATAGGTCCAATTCTCTTGGTTCAAAAACTTTTCAAATACCTGCAAAAATCAGACACCAAACATATTGTCTTCATTTCAAGTATAGTCGGTTCTATAACTCAATTTCTCCCATTATCAAGTTCAGCCTATGGGCTTTCAAAAGCTGCTCTTAACTATTCTGTCAAAGAGTTTGATTTCGAGTTAGGCCCAGAAGGGTACACAATTGTTGCCCTACATCCTGGTATCGTCGGTACTGATATGTTCAATGGTGCTGCTAAAGAGTACCAAAAAAATCCTAAGGATGCAGAATTTCTCAAAACCGTTAAAAGTTTAACCCCTGAAGAAAGTGTTGGAAAACAGTTACAGGTTATCTTCAATATATCTAGAGAACAAAGCGGGAAGTTTTTCGATGATAATGGTGAAGAGTTACCATTTTAAGCGGTTGATCTAACACGAAAATTGACTGCACCGCAAAATTCTCAAAATCTATTTTGAATATACAGATACATTTTAGTATTGTGTAGAACAGCCTTCCCCCAGGAGACCGATTAGCGGAACGACCTTCTTAATCGTTTCTTTCAGCATTCGTCACACTTCGTGGCAATACTTTTGATGCTATCAATATGTCATTTTATGCCCGTTGAAATGATTTCTCTGAATCTTCGGATTAAGTCTAATGATATACACTTCACTTCAAAGATAAATGTACTGGAGCATTTTGCATTATTAAGGAGCAAGAAAGGCCGTGAGAAATGCTTGGATTCACAGACCAAGTATAGCTACTGACCTCAAGGCAAAGTTTTCATCTAAAATAAATTTAAAGATTAATTTTTGATTTATGCTGATTTGAATTAAATATAAAAATTATCAGATTGATATTCAAATCTTTATAAAAAAAAATCAGTACGTCAAATTCTTTCCTTACCACAACATTTCACTGTTACAAAAGACACTTGTCTTCTACAAGGACTCATTTGTTCTTCTAAGCTTATCAAGATTCTTTTTACAGATTGGAGTTGAATGGGATTTAATTTTAACCCAAATCATATAATCTTTATCTCGTAGATTATATAATCAACACCAATAATACTATAATGCTTTGTTCCATTGTCAAAGCGTTTTGTAAGTAGTTTGCACAATACTGTTTATAGTCCCTCATAATCAAGCGTTCGGTGATCCAGGCATTAATTAGCTACGTTATTCAAGTTGAAGAATTTCATCATGCATTTTAAATGAATAAATCTTGACCCTTCACGACTTTTCCTGATCTCGTAAAAACATCAACTCGTATTTTATCACCTCTCTGTAATCTCCATAACGATCGATGGGCTACTCCCAAAAATTTGGCATTGACATAGACTAGCCAATAAAGCACATTTTCATCGTCTTTCCATTCAACCAGTACTTCTTTTTGTTCAAGCTTCACTTTTTTAACGCTGTTTACACTTTCCACTTTGACTTCATGTTTGATGCCTTCTATCAATAAATCACCTATAAGTAGTTCCCGAAAGATATTTGGATCGGAACTTTGAGGTATCATAACCCATGATTTACCAGTTCCATCCCCATCGAAATCGATTTCAGAGTTTGCCTCATCGGTAGAATCAATCCAACGCACTTGAACGCCTTCTAATACGAAATGTTCTCTGGCTTGAAGTCTTGGTAAGGCAAAACCTGTTTCAATGTACTTCCAGTTTTTATTTGTGTAAGTCAAAGGTAATTTGAAGTATCCTTCTCTTGATCTTGTAACACTTCTGTACCTTCTCTCAATGTAATATTTGATTTCAATTTGGAAACGTGAATTATGAGGAATTTCGCTCAAATACTTGAAGCTAATTGAGACACTCAAATTATTTGAAACAATATCATTCTGAAAGTGGAATAGAGGGAAAGTATCAGACTCTGTGTTGTTTAAAATAGAGTTTCTATGTATTATCTTCAGACTTGAACCACCGTTAAATGTATCCTTGCGATACAGCTTTAGTCGTTTGGTATCTTCGATAACAGGAACTGCAGATTGAATATTACCATTCACCCAGCTGTTATGAAACACCGTTTGTGCATATACCCTAAATTTTATACCTTCACCTGTACTGAAATTGGTATAAAAGATGCTATTTTCATTTTTCACATATACTGGCGCAGAATAATGCTTAACATAAGATGACACACTGCCACCAGTTACATCGCTAGTATCATCTCCAACCCAAAATTTTCTGTCATTATAATCAAAGTCTTCCTTCTCAAAATTTTCATAAGTCCAAGCAGGTGCAAATAAGGCAACGTTGCTTTGATATTTTTTCAATGCATTTATAGCTATCGAGCTTTCAAATCCGCCACTTCCAACTTTTGAACCTCTACCCCATACATCAATCCCAACAAATAGTTTTCTTTTCGTACCCAATAAGCCAATATTCTTGATGTTTTCACCAAGTTTGTCTTGTGTCCACCAATAATTTGTGAAAAACAAGTCAGAAGCTGTAAAATGATCAATATTCCATTCGTTTACACAGTTCTGATAGAAAACCCTATTCTTTTCAGTCACCAGAGAATCATACCACACAAGCTTAGAATTTTTGATTAATTGGTGTAACCGCGTCTTCAGTGCCTCTTCAAAAAGCGGCAATTCATGGACTTTACTGAAGCTTGTGAATCTTGACTCAACATTCAATAGCCACCCATCGAATCCGTAATGATATGCAGCTTGTGCAAGTATTTCAACAAATTTGAAGCTACCGTTATCATCTTTGCTCAACAATCTATCAGCCTCTGTATAATCCATTCCTTCAATTATCACTGTACCCAGTACCTGAATTCCCTGTTTATGTAATGAGTTTATCCAAGAAACAGGTGGTATTGAAACTCTATTATGTGAAAAATAGACAAAGATGTCCACCAATGATGGATACTGAATGTAATAATGTTGCCCTGTTGGATGCGGGAAGTAACCTAATGGGTTTTCATCTTCTTCATCTTGATAGTTTCCTTTATAATCGTGACAAACTAAAACTCTTGGGTCATGTGAATCATTGGTATTGTCATTAGACTTAAAACGTTGGTAATTTTCTATGCCTTCTCTTGGTTTCCTAAAGGCGTCAAGTGGATTTCTTTCAGATAAATACCAATATTCAAGGTCATAAAATGAGGAGAATCTCTTACTCGATATCGTATCATCTTCAACATATCCTTCTGTGTGATTTCTTTCCATACGTTTAGGTTTTCTATTCAATCTGGACTGGTGCTTGCAGTTAAGTGATTTTTTAGTAGTGCTTTGATTAGGGGTATTTGAAGTGATGGCTTTGGAGATGAGACAGCTGTAGTTCGGAATATAGCTTATATCTGAAAACACTTTCAACAGAGCGAAATCTAGCTTTTATAGTCTCGTATTGAGACCAACTATCTTATATCAAGAGCAGCTTGTCGTATAAACAAGTGTTTATCAAAGAATCTCTCTCCATTTGATACTTTGACACCTACATAATGATGTCACTTCCACCATTGACAGATGAGTGTTGGCCCTACAAACACATAATCAGTTCTACTTGTTCAAGTCAAAGACTATAATAATAATAAATTGTGAAGAAATTATATATCATTTGAAAGATGGGTTCTTTGGTTTTTTTCTGATTATTGAAATTATCTTACATCGTTTCTCACTTTTGAGCTAACATAATTCGGAATATAATATTGTGATAATCTCATTTCCTTATCAAATTGATAACTATTGTACAATTATTTTGAATTTAAATAATGCTGTTTGTTGTTGTTTTTGTTTGTAATTTTTTTTCATGGTATTTTTCTAGTTTCTGTTATATGAAATTTCATTTACATTTCATCTTCATTTTGCTTCAGTTTATTTCGTCAGATTAAAAAGCTTCAGAGAAACCAGAAACAACATTTTGTTGGAAACCACCTTCTTTAGCGAAAATTTCGTAATAACTGTAGATAGTTGTGACGGCTAACAAGATGGAAGTACCTGAACCTAAAGTTCCTAATAAGTCACAAGCAACTGATAAGGCACCGATGGAAGCACCACCAAAAGCAGCAGCAGTTGGGATGATTCTTTTCAATTCTTTGTAAACGGAAGTTTCACGATGACCAGCAATGACTAAACCTTGATCTTTGAATTGTTTAGCAATGTCTCTTGGAGCGGTACCGGAGATTTCAATCCAAGTTTTGGAGAAGATGGCACAAACACCCAAGACAAAAGCGATGTAGACAATAGTTTTAATTGGGTCCAATAAAGCTTCAGTTAATGAAAATGGTGGTTGGATATAATAAGCAATACCATTGGTGGCAAATAATTGAGCTGAACCAGGTCTAGCGTCCCAAACACCAAACAAACGAATGATTGGGTTTAATGGGAATTTTTGGTAAAGCATTTGTGAAATAATGAAGTAGTTAGAAGTCAAAGCAGATTGTAACATGATTGGTGTGTTTGAAGTGTAGAACAATTTAATTGGGTATAAACCGTATGGACCTCTTTGTCTAGTTGATCTAACTGGGATTTCATAACGGAAACCTTGTAAGAAGACAACAAGGAAAAAGACAACAAATGTAGCTAATAATTGGAATAAGTTTGGTAAGTTTTGTCTGTAGAAGGCTTCGACAATAGCTCTTTTCTTATCTTTTCTAATAGCTAATAAATGGAATAATGCGACAGCGGCACCTTCAAATTCATCACCACGACCATTGTTGACAGTAGTTGGAGCGAAAGCCTTCCAGAAAATTTGTTCACAAATGTTAGTGGCCATGAATAATGAAATACCTGAACCTAAACCGTAACCTTTTTGTAATAATTCATCCAAAAGGATAACAATGATACCTGCAAAGACCAATTGTAAAATTAATAATAAACAAACACCAACACCCAAGTCGCTTGGTCTACCATAGATACCGGTTAAAACATAAACAGTAGCTTGACCGATTGATAACAAGATGGCGAATAGTTTTTGAGCAGTTTGGAAAGTTTCACGATCAGATTTACTTTCTAAATTAACATCTAATAATTGGGTACCTTGTAAAAGTTGGAAAACCATACCAGAAGAGACAATTGGAGAAACACCCAATTCCATCAAGGTACCTCTGTTTGAAGCCAACATCATTCTTAACCAGAACAAAGGATCTGAGGAATCTGATGAAACAATACCGTATAATGGGATTTCACTCATGACCAAAAAGATTAACAAAGTGACCCCGGTCCACATTAGTTTTTGATTAAAAGGAACCTTTCTTTCAGGTGCAACCACTTCTGGTAAGAAACCAGTGAAAGGTTTCACTAGATCTAAAACACGAACTAAACCATCGTTAGTATTACGCTTCTTCAATGAGTGATGATCAGCTTTTTTAAAGTTTTGAACAAAATTTCAACAATCAAAACTGACCAGGGTAGTCAGCTTCAATTTGAATGATATCTCATCCCATCAACAACAAAACCCAACCACAATGTGTGAATCTCTCAGTCATTACTTACAACTACTCATATTGTTTTCCCAATAAAATAGAGTCAATTATCAGCACTGGAAGGAAAAGAAGATGGAACTTGTGTTGATTTTTCGTGTTGATGTCGAACACCTAAATAAGTTTCGCTTTTTGACAAAAGATGCCAACGCGACAGATCAAAATTCGCGAAAAAAACCACTAACAAACAAGTTCCGACTACTATAAAAGGGTAACCAGTCACGTGTGCACATACACAGAGGTTTGAATTCCGGTAATGAGTATATGTACTACACGATTACTATAACTCTAATGACAATGTTTTATTTGAATATGCTGGTTTAAGATGGCGGAAGCCCTCGTTTTTCCCAGATACCCTTCCAAGCTATAAGTAGCAGGAGAGCACTAAGAATGAATGATAAAGTATTGATCCAAAAGACTGAGCTAATACAATTTGTTGAACCTATAATTGACTCTGTACTCAATTGACAACTCTTGTCATAGATCAATCCATAGATCATGCCAAATGAAGTCGAACCAATGGCAGGCGCAATCATAAATGAACCCCAAGCTGATCCAAAGATTTCTGACCCCCATATGGAAAAAATGACTGTTGGATATAATGTGAATAACCCACCGTATGAAAATCCTGATAATGCACTAATGATATAATACTGATCTTTTATGAAAATGGAATTTGCAATGCAAATTTGCGTGAATAAACCTAATATGATTATAAATAATAATAACCAGCTTCTTGCAATTTGATATTTGGAGACCAAGAAATCTGATAACGCACCTAACGATAGTCTTGACAATGTTGAAAAAACAGCATGCACTGAAACTTGATTTGGAATGAATGATTTCGGACTGATAGCGTTGACCAATGATCCCATATTAGTGATATACATTTCTGATGGCCCAATACTCAATAGCACTGAGAACAGCAAGATATAGGTTGATACATCTTTCAAAAACTTTAAAAATTTTGATTTATGGTTTGCAACCAAATCATCACCTTCTTCAAATGATTCAGAGTCTTCATTAGAATCCGATAACAAAGGACGTTCCTCATTATTGTCTTCTTCACTTGTTTCGTGTTTACGTAACAGAACATCTCTTTCAATAGTAACAACACTTGCACTGACCCAATTGAAAATACCCAAAAATAAATACAAGATACTGAAAAATTTAAAAGTTTTATATAGATCTAATTCTGGAATTTTACCATCTTTAATTTGCAAGAAATCCGATTTCAAAATTTGGGATCCTATCAATGAACTTAGCCCGTAACAAGTTACTGGTGCGCTTATAGTCAAACCTTTATTCTTTGGATAAATTTTAGCACAAGTCAACAACGCAGTGAAATATAATGCACTTGTAGCACAACCTATAAATCCAAAAGTGATAGCTAATAGCCAGAAGCTCAAATTTTGCTGCACAATGTATGAAGCAAGTTGATATGAAGGTCCAAATAATACTAGGGTGATGACCGATAATATAACAGGCCCATGACAGTCAGCCAAGTATCCCAAGACTGGTAGAGGTAGGTACATCCCAATAGATGTAAAACTTCCGATGATATTGATCTGGAACTGCGAGTACCCTAAATGATGTGACAACACAGGCGTGAACAATGGGAATAAAAGCACTGAACCAGCACACAGACATGATATCAATGATACTGTACAAGCAAATATCTTTAAAGCATTTGTGGAGTAATTTTTTGTTAAAAACGAACGAATATGTTTTGTTAGTGACGTCTCTATAGCTGAAAGGCCCATTATTCTGAATATCTAGGACGTATCAGTGCTCTATAAGCATCAAGTATTGCTTGGTATTTTAAGGGATTATCAAGTGGGAAGGTATAAGATGAGTATTGAGTTAATTGTGATTTGAAGTGAGTAATAATTGTTTGTGTCTTCTGAGATTTGACTTCTTTTTGATCCGGGAAGGACAAAACTTCTCCAAATGGAAATATTCCTAATTGGGGATATTTCACAATCTTTTTCTTATTTTCGAGGGCAAAAAAAATTTAATGTATACAGAGACATCAATTATAGACATCAATCATCAAGAGGTAACAAGGGGATTGGAGGCTGAAAGTTCAATCATTATGACTACTCCTGTTATTAGCAAAAGGAAACTCACTGATGGGCTAACTGTCACTTCAAAGATTTTTGTTAGATCAAGAAATGGGAACGCCTCAAAAGTTGTCAGAGAACACTATTTGAGAAATGATATACCATGTCTTTCCAAGTTATGCACAAAATGTTTTGAGATTTTAAGTCCAGATGCTCAAGGTCAATTACCTAGATTCGTCCTTAGTGAAGATCCGCTGAGTATCAAAGCGCTTGGGGGAGCTCATTATGTGATTGTCGATACAAATATTATATTACAATCTATTGATTTACTCGAAAATAACCAAATATTTTATGATGTTATTATACCGCAAACTGTGCTGGATGAAGTTAGAAACAAAAGTTTCCCAATATATTCAAGATTAAGGTCGCTTTGTAAAAGTGATGAGAAACGTTTCATCGTTTTCCATAATGATTTTAATGAGCAAACTTTTGTCAAGAGACTTGATAATGAAACTATTAACGATAGGAACGATAGGGCCATTAGAGAATTAGCCAAATGGTATCAAAAGCATTTGGATGACAAAATCAAAATTGTGCTACTTACGAATGATAGATTGAATAGAGAAGCTGCATCTAAGCAAGGCATAACATCGAAGTCATTATTAGAATACGTTGATACATATCCAAATGGTGAAGCATTAAAAGATTTGATCCCAGAAGAAAACACATTCAAACCAAGAGATTCAAACCCTGGTACTACTGTATATTTCAAAGAATATTATTCAACTTCAAGATTAATGGGTGGGTTGAAAAACGGTACTTTGTATCAAGGTAACATCAACATTTCGTCTTATAATTTCTTGGAAGGTGAGATTTCAATTGCAACATTACCAAAACCATTATTGATTATCGGTAGTGAAAATCTGAACAGATCGTTCAATGGTGATTCAGTGATTGTGGAGATCCTGCCAAAATCTCAATGGAAAAAACCATCATCGATGATTATTGACGAAGACCAATTGAATTCAAATGAGGATCCAGAAAATGATCAATCCCAAATACAGATTAGTGACAAGGAAAGAAGATTGCTTACCCAGGACGCTATCAATACACAGTCCAATGCAAATGACGAATATCAACCAACCGGTAGAGTTGTTGGGATTGTTAAAAGATCATGGAGGTCATATGTGGGTCAAATTGTGGAAAATTCCGTACCTAAACAAACTACAAATTCTGCTAAAAGTTGTTTTGTCAAGCTTATGGATAAATCATTACCAAGAATTAGAATCAAGACAAGAAGAGCCAAGGAGTTATTGGGGCAAAAAATTGTTATTGCAATTGATTCATGGAACGTTACATCCAAGAATCCTGAAGGTCATTTTGTCAAGAGTCTTGGTGCTACTGAATCTGTGGAAGCTGAAACTGAAGCTTTGTTATTAGAGCATGATGTTGAATATCGTCCATTTAGTAAAAATGTCTTGGATTGTTTACCAAAAGAAGGTCACGATTGGAAAGTTCCAAAAGATTTGAAAGATGAAGCTGTTTTGAAAGAAGATCCATTATTACCAAAAAGAAAAGATTTCAGAGATAAACTGATTTGTTCAATTGATCCACCTGGCTGTGTTGATATTGATGATGCCTTACATGCTAAAAAATTACCAAACGGTAATTGGGAAGTTGGTGTTCATATTGCAGATGTCACACATTTTGTTAAAGCCGGTTCTGCGTTAGATGCAGAAGGTGCTTCAAGAGGTACTTCTGTTTATCTTGTTGATAAGAGAATTGATATGTTGCCAATGTTATTGGGTACAGATTTATGTTCTTTAAAACCTTATGTTGAAAGATTTGCCTTTAGTGTTATTTGGGAATTAGATGATGATGCAAATATAGTCAACGTTGAATATAACAAATCTATAATCAAGTCAAGAGAAGCTTTTTCTTATGAACAAGCGCAGTTAAGAATTGATGATACCACCAATCAGGATGAATTAACCATTGGCATGAGAGCTTTATTACAATTATCCAAGAAGTTGAAACAAAAAAGATTAGATGCAGGTGCATTAAATTTAGCCAGTCCAGAAGTTAAAGTTCACATGGATAGTGAAACTTCTGACCCAGGTGAAGTTGAAATTAAAAAATTACTAGAGACAAATTCCCTTGTGGAAGAATTCATGTTATTAGCAAATATTAGTGTTGCTAGAAAAATATATAATGAATTCCCACAAACTGCAATGTTGAGACGTCATGCAGCACCACCTTCAACAAATTTTGAAAAATTAAATGATATGCTTAGAATAAAGAAGAATTTATCTGTATCATTAGAATCTTCAAGGGCTTTAGCTGATTCATTGGATAGATGTATTGATCCTCAAGATGAATATTTCAATACTTTAATTAGAATCATGTCAACACGTTGTATGATGGCTGCTGAATATTTCAGTTCAGGGTCTTATGGATATCCCGAATTTCGTCATTATGGGTTAGCCGTTGATATTTATACCCATTTCACATCACCAATTCGTCGTTATTGTGATGTTGTTGCGCATCGTCAATTAGCTGCTGCAATTGGATATGAGCCATTGGATTTAACACATAGAGATAAGACCAAGATGGAACTAATTTGTAAAAATATTAACAAGAGACATAGAAACGCTCAATTTGCCGGTAGAGCATCGATTGAATACTATGTTGGACAAGTTATGAAGAATAATGAATCAACTGAAACTGGGTATGTTATTAGAGTTTTCAGTAATGGTATAGTTGTTTTAGTTCCAAAATTTGGTGTTGAAAGTTTAATCAAATTAGAAGATATCACAAGTCATGTTAATGATGCAATTTTCAAAGAGGAAGAATATTCATTAGAATTTAAATTAGATGATGGTTCAAGTAAAATTGTTTCAGTTTTCGATAAAGTTCAAGTTGACGTTAAGTCAGTTTTAGATTCAAGTATAGGTAAACGTAAAGCTCAATTAGTTTTAGTTAATTAATACATAAATTTTTACTTGCATTCAATAAAAAGTAGTTGATAAAAGTCATGACATTAATTCATAAAAAATTATATATATATATACAACAAGTCATTTGAAAAAATAAAAGCAAATTCTAAACAATTGTACAAACAGGATTTTTTTTCTTTCTTCTGTTAAAAAATTTCAATCTATTTAGCACCACCAGTTGCTTCTAAATATCTACCAATTTCAGCTTTACTACCTAACCAAATACCAGATTTATCATGAATAGCTTTTGGAGTCAATTCCAAGATTCTTTTACCGTCATCGGTGATGGCTCTACCACCAGCTTGTTCAAAAAGGAAAGCCATTGGGAAACATTCGTACAAGATTCTTAGTTTACCAGATTTTGATTTTGAGTCTGATGGATAAGCGAATAAACCACCATATAGTAAAGTTCTATGAACATCGGCAACCATTGAACCGATATATCTTGCACTATAAGGTTTACCATCAAATTTTGGTTCTTTCAAGCTTGCAATGAAATCTTGAGTTTCTTTAGTCCAGTAAGGAGTATTACCTTCGTTGACTGAATAGATGTGTTTTTCATCACTAATTTTCAAATTTGGATGAGTAAGGATAAATTCACCTAATGAAGAATCAAGAGTGAACCCGTTAACACCTTGACCCGTGGTCAACATTAAATGTGAAGATGCACCGTACATGGTATAACCAGCGGCGACCATTTCGGTACCAGGTCTCAAGACATCTTTAATTGAACCTTTTGAACCTGGTAATAATTTGTAGATACCGAAAATGGTACCAACAGAGACACCGGCGTCGATATTGGAAGAACCATCAATTGGATCACAAACAACGGCGTAATTACCTGGTCCATCGAAAACGATTAAATCTTCTTGTTCTTCAGAAACCAAAACTTTAACGTTACCGGAAGCCTTCATAGCATTGATGAAAATTTCATCACCAATAACATCCAATTTTTTTTGAGCATCACCTGTAGAGTTTGAAGCACCTGCAAGACCAATCAAATTAACCAATTCGGCTTTTCTAATGTTATGAGCAATAAATTTAAAGGCAAATTGTAAAGAGTTCAATAGTAAAGTCAATTCACCGGTTGCTTGAGATGCAAGTTTTTGTTGAGAAGTCAAGATGAATCTTGATAGAGTGATCAAATCAGTTTCAACATCAAAATCTTCTTGAGCGTGACGAGAGTGTGACATTGTGTTTTAATGTGTAACGGTATGTGACGGTTAGAATATGAAACTGGTGTGTGTGTGTTTGTTTGTTTATTTATTTGTTTACTGAAGGTTACTTTACAAATATGAATGAATGGGAAATCAATGACTTATATACTTTTCTCGTTAAAAATCGGGATTGGTTAATTGTAATATTGTAATTCTGTGGGGTGGTTCAAATTGAGTATTCAATGTGTTGTTAAACTTACAAACGCAACGATTAACCGAGTAAATCAATAAGCAATTATACAAAGGAAAATTGATGATTAAATCATAGATGAATATGAATGCAACGCTTAATTACTTCAGTTGAATTGTAAAACTACATTATTCACATCGCAATCTAAAACACTTTTACTAAACATTTTTGCTGTTTAATTGTTCAATTGTTTGATTGTTATATAGTAATTCAATTAATGGGCTGGATATAGCCCCGGTAGATTGAGGAATGGATGGGCAACACCAGTACAGTGAACAGTGACACTGTACTGGCAGTCCGGATATAAGTAATTTTAAGCTGAGATTCTTCCCCAGATTTAGCAATTGTTTAGACAGAAATCATAGGCTATTAGCAAAGATAAAACAAAGATATAACCGGGAAAGGACACAACAGTAGTGGTGAAACTGTATGCTAGGTGGAAAAGATTTGTACTGTTATTTGAATGCCGTTGTTGTGCGGTTTAGCTTGAAATTTTGAAATTAGTACTTATATACCCTCCCCGGGGTTTACTATGGCTATTAAAAAACATCTGAGTGTAATTTGAAATCAATAACCATGGAAAACTACTGGGCTGGTCATTAATTGCAAATTGGTAACTATACAGTATAGAGAGATATTTTAATTTATTAGTGTGAAGATATTTCGACATTTCAATACACTTTAATCAAATAACAACTCAACGTAACACATTAGCAACTGAAAGATCGCAATGCATTTGTATACTTTCACCTACTGAAGTGACGTTTTAAAGAGAATTTTTGCACTTGAGTTGATTGAATTTAGTCTCATGTCTGCCTAGCCGTGTTAGATCTCTCCCCAGCTCTCTTTACAGCTCTGCCTATGTCTGCCTATGTCTCCCCAGCTCTCTTTACAGCTTTCTCTCCAGCTCTGCCTATGTCCCCCAGCTCCCTTCCCAGCTCTGCCTAGCACTTTTTTGTAACCGCGAATATCTTTTTTCAAAATTTTCCTGTTCTCATTGTGGGAAGTTGATTTGATTTTTTAAACCTTTTGCAGTCAACAAAATTGTATCAGTTAACAATTATTAACACTTTTGAATTGGAAATTACAAAGCGCTCTATAAATTATTTATTAATATCAAGGCATCGCACTTATACATATCTACTAAAGATTCATTGATTCATTAAACTCATAAAAAAAAGCAGCATTTCACCATCATGGCATCAAATTCAAAATCAAGTAATAGTAAAAAAGATCAAAATCATCATCAGAATCATAACCAAAATCATAATCAACATCAAAAGAACAATAATAAACAGAATAAAAATTCACAACAGCAACAACAACAGCAAAGTCAGCAGCAGCAACAGCAAAACCAACAGCAAAACCAACAGACCCAAAATTCACATTCGTCAACTCCAAGCTTAGTACCGGCTTCAAGTTTACCTTCAAAACCTTCATTCACCAAGAAAACTTCAGGTTGGGCCGCTATAGCAGCTTCTAAAAGTACAACACCTGAAACTACTTCAGCAGCACAATCAAATACAAACCGTGATTTACCTAAAAGAACAAAATCTTTTAATCATCAACAACGTGCATCACAATCGAAAAAATCATCATCCCCAAATTTACAACCATCTGAATCCAAACCAAAACAACATGAAGATTCAAACTCTACAAGGCAAATCCAACACTCCGCACTAAACAATTTCAACACAAATGATATCCTTGATTTGTTAAATAAGCGAACTCATGAATTGAATTCCTCATCTTCACTAAAACAGTATAAATCAAATGGCCAAGAATGGTCCAAACTGAGCTCAAAATCAAATAAAAAAAATGATAAAAATAATGACTTGGTAGCTATAGAATTAGCAAAATATATCAAATACTAAAGAAGAAGAAAATTGCATTGAATCTATTTCATGTTATGTTGTAATTGTAAATTGGTAATGTGTTCTTTGTATAGGTTACGTAAGCATTCGAAAAGAATTCGCGAAACGATTCATTAGAATCAAAAGTATTGTACCATATGAGGGAGGTTATACTATTATACTGCCTATGGAACTAGACATTCTATAGACTAAGCATATATTCATAATGAGCTGGTATAAAGACTTGACAAACCCTACGATAATGTATGTTTCAAAATGAAAGTATCGTTGTCTTCAGTTTCTAACATCTAACCATAGACAACCATTATCTGGGTCAATTGAATCACCAATTGGGTTTGCAGAAGCTTCAAAATCTAAAAAGGCACCAGTTATTAAACAACCGAGTCAAATAGACGCGTTGAGAATAAAAGTATGTTGATTTCCTTCCGCATTTTTCACAAAAAGCACTAGTTTTAACAGGGTAATATTTTAGAAAGCATGGGATATAGCAACTGGTCCAGGTAAACAAATTCCAATGAATGCATTCATGTCATACATGTCTGGTAACTCATTGCAGTTGATTCCAATAACGATGACACTGATGCTATTCACAGGTCCATTGAAGGCGATCATAACTGTTAATGATCAGTTCAAAGGCTTGGAAAGTGAAAGAACAAAACATGATTTAAATTTAGCAAAATTAACATTTATATTTTTACAATTATGTATAGTGGCAATTGGAGTTTATAAACTAAACAGTATGGGACTCATTCCAAATAAAAGAGGTGATTGGCTATCTTGGGAAGAACCTACAAAAGTGAGTATAGACAATAGACTGCTAAAGGTGAATTTAACAACTAACATTTAAAAAAGTACTTGGAAAGTGTGTTATCATTAAAGTACTAGTTTAATTATACATCAACTGAAATGGATTGATCCCCTGTAGGTTTTGGCTCACCTTTAGCTTTAGATTCCTTTTCTGATTCTACACCAGAGTCTTCTCCTTTGGCTTCAACTTTCTGCTCATCACTCTTAACAACTTTTGGCGTAGCAGATCTGGATAATGTATTATCATCATTTTTCAACTGTTTTTCAAAAATTTGTTGTAGATTAAATTTTTGATATTTATCATAGTTATCAACAACACTCATACCAATATTGTTCTTGAAACACTCAACCAATATCAACTTCTCATAGTTTTTCAAATCAACTTTATGCCCATGATCCCTACCAACGCATTCTGCAATTTTTTTAATTATGTCCATCTTATCAATCGTATTGAAATTTCTTGAACTTACTTTAACTGCAAACGTAATTGGTTTTTGCAACTTTTCGTCTTGATGGAAATGTGGTGCTAAAACGTTCTTAGCCAACTTGGTCAATTCTTCAATAGATGCAGATGATGACCATGTTATTGGGGTTAGCTTTTGTGTATACCTTGTATTTTTAATCTTTGATTCATAAGCTTCTTCACAAATCTTCTCCACTAAAAATGTTGGATCAACTGGTTTTCTTGTCTTTACAAATACTACACATTCACACCCTAGATCGATAAACTGGAATGGTTCCTTCTTTGTTGGATCTTTCTCTTTAGACTGTTGTAAACCTTCCAACTCCTTTTTAATTGAATCCTCTATCGAAAGTTCTTCTTCCTGTTCGGGTTTGGAATCTTCATCATCTTCAACACCAACATCTTTATAATACTGCTCGAATTTCTCATCAAATAACTGTTTCAACTCCTTCTCACACTGTTTCTCATGATGTCTATTACACGTTGCATATATTCCTGAAGTTTGTGGATCAATTATACCCGTTGATACTTTATACTATCAGCGCAAAAGTTAGTACTTCAACTCACAACTACCAAAACCACTTACACATACCTTTTTCTTACGGTCCTGACCTTTCCCGTTGTTCCTTCTTTTCTCTCCCATTATACAGCAATAAATTTAATTAGCAAGTTTTATTCTAATAACGGTACTTGAAATGTATTCCTACCACACGTATAAAATTTCACCGAAGCTCATCTCCAAATTTTTAAAAAATTACATCAAAAAGACAAAATGAGCCTTTCGGAGAAATTAACAACACAAATACACACAAAAGTAGAAAAGGATACAGTTTTCAGATTTTGTACAAAACGTTAAACTCATTTCAAAGTATACAGATACACATATTCAGGCATTAGATCTAAACTTGTAGAATTTTGCATATTTTGATGCACCAGAAAGATCGGGACTATCAACTGGAGTGTTTGGAGTTGAAACTTCGTTTGAAACTTTTTTAATCAAAAGAACTGCATCATCTGGTTTAATTTGATCATATTTTCTCATTCTCACGGTTTGGTCTTTATATTCTTCTAAATGTCCAATCTTTAGTAAATTGATACACTGTCTCAATTGCAAAAACATGGATTGTAATGATTCTCTACTCGTACCATTTATAGCAGCTTCTCTTGATGGATTTAATTCTCTTGAAACAGTTTCAATATACGAAATATCGATATCAAAATTCTGAACAGACTGTTTGGAAATTGTCGGTTGATCATTTAGAATTTCCAGAAATCTAATTGCTAATAAATCGAAAACTCTGTAAAGCAACAGCGTCTTAACAGAAAGTGGCAAGTTTGAAAATGTTGAATTGAACATGTTTTTCAAGAAGTCACCAACATCCTTCATGAAGAAATTTGGCTCCTTGTTAAGTTCAGTTGTATGCCAGTCCCAATCGATAAAGTCCATTAAATCTTCAACTTTACCATCAACCATAACAAACAATTCCTTTTCAGTGATTTTCCTTGTATCTGAAATAGCATCGATTGCTTTCAAATTGACGTCCGTATGAAACGTATGTGCAAGTAATTTATTCACTTCTTTTGACATTATCAAGAAATACTCCAAATTAATCAAATTCTGTGATAATTCTTCTCTTGTAATCAGTTTCAATTTTTCTTTGAAATAGTTGTTTATAACTGATATCAATAGATTATCAACATTTTCTATAACTAGCTTATTCAAAGAGCCAACGTCATACTTGTAATAATCTTTCAAGAACCCTGTTTGCTGTCCAATATAGGCTCTTACTTGTGCACATGTCATTGGATAAATTGTACTGAACGGTAGCACTTGGGGAAACTTTATTTCGTTATCGCTTCTTGTTTCTTCATACCAACTGATATTGATGATTTTCTTGTACAATTTGATATCATAAATGGCCATTGGCATTGAATCGTCTTCTTCAGTTAGCTTGTGGAAATCAACCTTGAAAGTATGTGTAGACAATTGTGAAAATTTCTTAAAAGTCATGATCAATAAATTATAGAAATGATCACCATTTAAGTTAAAATGTTCCAGCACCAGATAAAAATTCCCTATAATACTTTTAAAATCCATGATTCTTTGTGTTTCTATAAGGCCATTAGCGATCAAATTTTTCAAAAATGGATAGATTTTGGCAGATAAGTTTTCCCATATATCTGCTGTTTTTTGGGTTATTATATTTGGTAATTTTGTTGATATCAGGTCATGGAAAATTAAAAACCCAATCAACTTGGATAAAAATGCCTTTAAATTATCATTAGATATGATGTATTTTTTAAACTGTTCATTATGTAGATCGTTTGTTAAAAAGGGATGCAAAATCTTCTCTCTTCTTAAACTTAATTCTTTGTTAAATTCGTTTTTCAAAAATGGTAACTCATCTAAAGATTTGAATATCAAAAGTGTATCATAAATGAAACCAAAATCAATGAATTTATGCACCTGTGGTAATTGATCCTCTATACTTGTGTAACTATCTCTTAAACTCACCTCCACTGAAGAATTAAGTTTATATTTATCAAAGTCTTTATGTTGTTGCCTGAACTGATCCCATTTCAGCAGGATTTGTGTGAATTTATCATAGTATGCCAATGATATTTTATCATATTTTGTGTCTAAAGTATTCAAATTTCTCTTCACAAGACTTAAAGATTCATCTTTTATTAAATTTTTCATAATTGGTATCGAGTCATTAATGTTTTGTAAAAACTGGAAATCTTTATCAAAATCCTTGTTTAGCGCATCCAAATCATTGAGATTTTTCAATGCATTGAAGAATTTATCATTTTTGATCAACTCATGTGTACGATCTGTCAACTCTAGTATTTGTAAAATCTTGTTTATCAATATCACAGATTCATTGATTTTGTTGATATTTTTTTTCAATGCAAGCATTTGAAACTTTTTCTGTATTGTAAGATTTGATGTTTTGCTTAGATGGTCATTTATATCCAAGACTTGTTCATTTATCGTTGAAGCATTTTTCGATATTGATGCAATTTCAGTTGTGGTGTTTCTGATATTCACTTCATTTGAATTGATGTTGTTGGTCAATTCGTCATCTTTTTTCAGCCCTTCATTATTCAATGTCTCTAAAAGTTCGGGTATAGTATTTGATTTTAAATTTGATTTGATTATAGGTACTAATTGATCCAAGTAGTTATTCGAATTTAATAACGTCACGGGATCACTTTCATTTAAAAAGCTCAATTGCTTGAACGTACTACCTTCGTTGACTTTTGACATTTGGGGAGCATTCACCACTATCCTTTAGCTTTCCTTTAATATAACACAATGGCGCCCACTTACACGCACAGGTATCAAACTAGTTTCAACGTCTTAGATCTGAAATCAATACGTAAACAATTTTAAAGGTTTTGTTTATCATCAAAATGTTAAAGGCTATGAAGATTTCCGACCAGCTAGATAGATCATATCACGTGACCAGAAATACCCTCGTGTTTAAAAGCAGTGGATTACATAATATTCAGTACCCGAATGACATAAGCGACATAATATATAGTAAGCCTTTTTCATTAGAGAACAACAGTGATTAAAGCTACTGACTGAGTAATTAAAGATTATAACAACTTTTCAAAACAATAAAATTAAACTTCAACAAACTTTATACAGCTATTATACACATGACATTTTCGTTAGGAACAAATATATTAAAATTAAAACTCATAACTTTTTTCTTTTCTCTTAAATGTATGCAAAAAATCATTTTTTAAAATCAGCAGCGGTTAAAGTTCCGTCAACTTCACTTTGTGCTTTAACTCTTTCTTCTTTCAAGGCTAAATTTTGATCAACAACTTCATCAATCTTTTCAGCGTCTAGCAAAAGGTTTGAATCAGTCTTGGCAACTGCATTGTTATGAGCTCCACTTAGATCCAAATATTCTTTTCTAAGTTGAGCTTCTTTTTCTAATCTTTCATTATTCATAACAACATGTAAGTTTCTGTAAATCCACAAGAATGCAAAAGCACTAATGAACCCAGCAACTGCGGTGGCAACGAATGGCCAAATTAAATATGGATCAATCAAAGCACCTGTACAAGCTTCAGAAATAGCAGCAGAAAGAGATTGCATGAATAAGAAGAAAGCCATGACTAAACCTTTCATACTCTCTGGAGCTCTTGTGTAAGCAATTTCATAAGCAGCAGTGTTTGCAAAACATTCAGAAGAGGCAGCTAAAACGTAAAGAGAAACTTCAGCCCACACAGAAATTGGAGAAACACCTGTACCAATGTCACACTCTGTAGCGTAGTAACCACATGGTGAAGTTTCGTAAATTTTCCATTGAATAATGGCACCTGCGACTGATGCAAAAGAACAAATAATGAAACCGGTAAACATTCTATAGACTGGTCTAAATTCAATCTTATACTTTCTTAAAACTGGATAGATAACGTAATCCAAAATTGGAATGAAGATGATAATGGTTAATGGATTGAAATTATTAATCAAATCATTTGGAACACCATTTGTAGTCATGGAGTTAGCTTGTGAATTTTGAATACCACCAATACCGACATCGTTAATGTTATAGATAACAAAGAACAAGAAGATCTTACAGGCATCTATAGTAGCTTTGACATCTTGAACAAATTGATCAGTCCAATAAATCTTCTTTTTACCCTTCTTGTTGACAGCTTCGAGTTCTTGAACATCACCTCTTGCAGCGATATTAGATGGTTTACTGTAATCCCAGAATGTATTGTTCTTACATCTTTTAATCCAACCACCTGATATACAGTATTTCCAAACTTTTAGGGAATCTTCCAAGATGGAAATACCACTTGGAATTTCTTGTTTTAATTTTGGCACCAAGATCATTAAAACTGGAACCATAATAGCATATAGAATACCTGGAATCAAATAAGCTAACCAGAAACCAACTCTTTTGGCCGCGTATGAGGTGGCAATTGATAAGAACCCACCGGCATTAACAGACCAATAGTAAAACAAAGTCATTCTTTCTAAAGTAGCTTCTCTACTGAAGATGACTCTTTTACCCTTTTTATCAGTAACGACAACGTCACGAGAATGTTCATATTGGTCGAATAATAGAGGTAGTAAATTTGGTTTAATCAAACCTGAACCAATGGCCAATGTAATGATTGAAATGATAGTTGGCGCTAAAGCTTTACCGCCAGTGATAACTGAAGGGATAGCGGCAATGATTAAAATGATATGAGAAAGAGCACCAACCCAAACACCATACCAAATGGTTTTAACTCTACCTAATTTTTTATCAGAGATATAACCACCATATAGAGGGGTCAAATAAGCCAAGAATGTTAATAACAATGTGATTGCAGAAGCAACTTGTAAACCAAGACCTAAAGCACCTGCATTTTGTTGATCACCTGTTGGTGGAGCACCTTGACCGTTACCTCCTTTTGGTAAAGGTAACTGGATAAAATTGTTTAAACGATCTTTAACACCATAATATGAAGCTCTTTCAGAGAATTCAATTAAACACACTAAATATGTAGCATAAGGAGCGTGACCTATTTTTTTAGGTAATGTAGCATAATCTTCAGCTGTTGGTTCTGGGTATTTGTTATTGTACTCTGTTAATTCTTCGTATCTGTCGACTTGATCAACAGTTGAGTTTGATGCAACCTCAACATCTTGCGCTTCAGTGTCCTGAGTTGGACGTACTTTTTCCACTAATTTTCCTTTTAGGTTGAAACCTATGAAAAACACATTTCAGTTAATAATAAACTCTTAACTTTAAACAACTCGAGGGAAAAAATTGTTAACTTACCCATTGTGAAATGTGTATAGATTGGATACCACACAATAAGAGATTTTAAAAGAAGAAATCTTTGGTTCAAGTGCAAGAATTCTGGGGATTTAAATAGTATTTATATAGCATGATGATTTTTCATGTCAGTGATCACAAGTTCTTGCATCATCGTTGACGAAAAGAAAATACAAAGGGCTTTTTTCCCATCTTTCTGATGATATCGACTCACGAGATAAAGTCTCTTTTCTTTTTTTTACGTGCCTCTGCCTATTTCGGAGTACAATAAGCTTTTGGCAGGACCGTCATGGGCAGAGAGACCGTTTGAGTCTTAGTCTTTAAAGAAAAAAATTCTTGCTAAACGCTAGGCAGAAATGTTTTTTTTTTCTTGGTGGGAGGATAAGAATTTCTTTTCCACCTGACACGGAAAAACATTTAGTTGTCCCGTCCAACCCACCGTCAGGTGAATGTTGTGTGTGTGTGTGGCAAGTGTATATCGTATCTATAATTTGCTACAATGGTAATATTAATGTAGTAAAGCAAGCAATCAATCAATTAGCTACTCGTATTCAATCACATGATCCATTCACTTTTGTATATGTGTATATAGAGGGGTTTAGATCGGTGAAGCCATTTGTCAAATGTCTTTTTTCGCCCTTCAAAATCTCTCTCCAAGGGAAGTTTTTGAAACTCTATAGGATAAAAGAACAGTCTCACAAAACTTAGCAGAACCCCGAACCAAAACGATGCTAGCCAATCACATCTCGAGATCCCCGATTATTTTGTGGTCAATTTCTACAACTTTATTGTTTTAAAGTACCAATTTAACGCTTTAAAACGTACCAAATCTGTGGTCAGCTTTTGTAGTTTTCCTAAACAGCTTATGATGATTTTTTTTCCAAGAGCTGCCGTGCAAAAAAAGCAAGTCGACGCAAGATTTTTTGAGTTCATTTAAAAAACTCCACAACTTATAGCGTACGTACTCCTAATCCAATATAACTGAAGATTACTATTGTTTTTAATTGGGGGGCTTTTGCTTCAGGCGTTGTATTGTATTGTCTATTAGCCACTTGTGTGTGGTGAATTTACGACACTGTGAAGGCAGAGAGGGAAATGTGGCTAAAGAATGGCTAGGTATCTCAATTCAATAACCAACCCCCTTAAAAATTTTTGAGGTACTTACTATTGTCAGATTTCAATTAAGCCTGATAAGAGGAGAACTTGGTCAGTAGGTAATCTTTCGATTATGTTAATCTTGAAGATATGATTTGCACATATTTAAAGTTTGAAAGCGAACTGTATAATGTCAGGTAAATTTGAACCCTTAATACCCCGTATATAACAATTGATTGTATTTTCGAGATTGGAATTTCATGCGTTGGCAATCAATGAATGAGTACGCTCACTCGGTTTATGAAAAGTATCAAGGTATCTTACAAGCTACATACAATATTCAAACACCGTCTTTAAATAATTCACAAAAACTCTATTATTCCTTCTCATGTGCTTGTATTTTTTGGCAACAAGCCAAGATCTCACCAAGAATACAAAGAAAGCTGTCTCATCAAACAAGTTCAAAGCCCAGACATCATCAAAGCTCGCTCAAGGGTGTAAGCTCATAATCGTTAAGCTTCTCTTCTATAAAGTTACATACTCACTGATATTGCTAAATTTTTTTTTACAGCAAATAATACATTCTTACTCAATAAATATCAGTTGGTGGGTGATGTTTACCACTGATACGATGATTTTTTGATAACAGTTCGCTTCACGGCACCAAAAAACTTTCATGTAGAGTTGCACCGAACATAAAACGGTTCGCAAATCCGTCAAACCTTTTAAGGAGCTTTAAACAGAAAAAATTTCGGCGGGGTCTCGGTAGAAATGAAAACTGTGGCGTTCAGAGTTTCCGTTGGGAGTCCGGTGGCCATTGGTGGACTTTTTTTTGGCGAGAGTAGGCCTATATTCCATCTAGAGTGTATAATACAAATCTGAATGGATAACTAAACGCCAAATAAACAACCGTCAGACTGAGAGAATGAAACCAAGTTTTATATTCTAGAGATCAATGAGCTTTCAACTACATCGTCGTTCACTTTTTTCCCATTCAGTGATAGAAGTCATGTCAATAATGACTTTGAGTAAGCACTTCTTCCACCTTACCAAAAAAAAGTGAAATGCTGCAACAAGACCAGCTCAACCTATTGCAACCCGCCTTTCGAATTTGAATCAATTGAAGGTACAGCTCTTGAGACAGCTGATAGTAACTGTTGTATTGCATGAACTAGACAAAGCCATAAACTCATTTTTTCATATGGCCCTGGGCTCTTCAAGTCTTATCTATCTGTAAAAGGAAAGACCCTTTTTTTCTTATCAGCTGGAAAAAGACAATTCTTTCAAACATGTTACAAAAGCTGCAGAAAAAACATCCTCAGCAGATACCGTATGTACAATCAGCCTACCCCCAGCTGATAGTGGTTTTAACCGGGATATCTTGATTAAGGCTTCGTACACTTGCAAATTTCAACTAAATATTGATTCCTATACACAAGTGACACTATTTGAAAACAATTATAATCTTAATGCGGTGTAACTTTTCTAACTCATATTTTACTTATGACAGCTTTGGCTTCAACAAATTGATCTTCAACCGATACATCTTTACTCACAATTTTTTCAACAATCTTGTCTTTTTCATTCGAACCCACTTCTTTCGCATTCAAATACTCCACATATTCTTTCTTCAACAGATTCTCCTTTTCGACTCTTTCTTGTTCCATAACGATATGTAAATCTCTATATAACCAAAGGAAGTAAGCAGCTGAAACAAAACCAACTATAGCACACGCGACAAATGGCCAAATCAAATGAGGATCAATGAGCGCTGAACTGGCAGCTTCAGAAATAGCAGCTGATAACGATTGCATAAATAAAAACAATGCCATGACCAAACCTTTCATATTTTCTGGCGCTCTTGTATAAGCAATCTCATAAGCAGCTGTATTGGCAAAACATTCCGAGGCAGCACCCAATACATACAAGACAACTTCAACCCAAACAGAAATTGGTGAAACACCTGTACCAATTTCACATTCCGTAGCGTAATAGCCGCATGGTGAAGTTTCATAGACTTTCCATTGAATGATTGCACCAGCAACTTGTGAAAAGGCAGCTAAAATGAAACCAACAAAAATTCTATGAACCGGTCTGAATTCAATTTTGTATTTTCTCAACAATGGATAAAGAACATAGTCTAAAAATGGAATGAAAACAATGATTGTTAATGGATTGAAATTGCCTATCAAATCATTTGGAACACCATTGGTGGTTAAGGAATTTGCTTGAGATGTTTCAATACCACCGACCCCACCATCGGTAATGTTATAGATGATGAAAAATAAGAAGATCTTACATGCATCCAAGGTAATTTTCACATCGTTGACAAATTGATCATTCCATGAAATCTTCTTTGCACCTTTTTTGTTTACAGCATGTACAGCTTGCACATCACCTCTTTCAACAATATTTGAAGGCTTGACATATTCCCAAAATTCACCACTTTTCCATCTTTTAATCCACCCACCTTTCAAGGCATATTTGAGAACTTTTAAAGTTTCTTCAACAATTGAAAGCCCATTTGGAATCTCTTTTTTCAATTTAGGAGCCAATAACAATAAAACAGGAATCATGACAAAGTAGATAATACCTGGAATTAAAAAAGCTAACCAGAACCCAATCAATTTAGCACAGTAAGCAGTAGCCAACCCCAAGAAAGCGCCCACATTGATTGACCAGTAGAAAACCAAAGTCATTCTTTCTAAAGTTGGTTCTTTTAATTCGATAACTCTTTCACCATTATCCTTAGTGACAACAACATCTCTTTTGTGGTCGTATTGATCGTACAAAAGAGGTAATAAATTTGGTTTGATGAAACCAGTACCAAGTGCCAAAGATAAAATTGATATGATAGTTGGCGCTAATGCAGCACCGCCTTTAATAACGGAAGGGATAGCAGCAATAATCAAAATAACATGAGAGATGGCACCTATCCAAACACCAAGCCAAATTGTAGTAACTCTACCAAGCTTTTTATCGGAGATATACCCACCATACAATGGTGTCAAGTAGGCCAAAAAAGTTAATAATAATGTCATAGCAGAAGCAGTTCTTAAACCTAAACCTAAAGCACCGGCGTTTTTCTGGGTCCCTTTTGGAGGAGCACCAGCACCATTACCACCTTTTGGTAATGGTAATTGAATGAAATTGTTCAGACGATCTTTAACACCATAATACGATGCTCTTTCAGCGAATTCGATCAAGCAAATCAAATAGGTTTTCAAAGGAGCGTGTCCAATAGTTCTTTTCAAAGTTGCATAATCCTCTGTAGTTGGCTCGGGATATGTCTCGTTGTATTCATTTAGTTCATCAAACTTATGAGGGATATCCTCTGAGGAGATTGTTTCTGAATTATTATCAGTTGGCTTTATTCTATCTTTGACGAAAGATTTGAGCCCCATTGTTTTGAAGGTCCTTGGTATGTATGAAGTGTTGGCAAAATAACTTGGATATTATTTGGCAAAGGTTGGCAAGTTCTTGGATCAAAACTGGGAAATTGTTGTCTTTATATTGATGGAAATCACCTTTACATTGTGTACTCCTGATTTGCTATCCAACGTCCACTCAAAAGAAACTTTCATCATGTAGAGGTCCAAAATTGTATTGAAGAGCCACTTTGAGGCAGCAAACCTACATCCAATTGAAAGCCCACTATTATTCAACAATGGAAAAGTAAAGGACGCATAGAATTGTAAAAAGTTGGAGCTTTCAACAGGACAATTTGTTCAATTTACTGTGAAGTTGTGATATTGAGTTATTTTTGCAAAATCCATATATTGGAGTATGATGTGATTTGCTTATCAATTTTGCAAAATGTGCATTGATACAACCAATTTCAAAGCCTAAACTTCCCTATCAGTTTTGATCAATTTACAATTATTCAAATACCAGCTGAAATAACAGGTGACATATCACACAGTGTTCTAGTAACAAGACATTATTAAAAGATTTCGCAGTCTTGATTGATCTCGTTTTGAAGCCACCGTGCCCAAAGAGCTGTGTTGCTGATTGTTGAATATATGGCCGAAAAAAAGTTCATCCTAAGGCTTTAGGAGGGTCAATTTAATGAAATGCTGAAAGAGTGGGTTCAATAGCTTTTTACAGTTTTCGTAGCTTGGCAGTACCTTCCAATCACTTTCAGCTTTTTTTGAGGATTATCAACTTATCATGACATTACCTATCTGTTATCTGAAGGCCAAAAGCGAAGATCAACCACCTACTTTACCGAAGATCAACAATAATCTGCAAGAAGACTGGGAACCCTTTACTAGATGTTGAACATGGATCAAACTTGTTCTCTATTTCTTATCGTATCTTATCGTTATTTCAATCATATCAAGTGACACTTTTTGCACCAGCTGTCACATATAGGCTAGTTTGTTCATGTGACGGAACAATTTGTACTTAATACGCCACAAAAAATAATTTTAGTGCGAAATGTCACAATTGGCAACCAGTGGTTAGCAGATAGGTGAACATGGTTTGGAAACAAGGTTACAATGGAAATTTGGTAATTATTTTATCCAAATAGCACGGCAACAAAACCTTGAGAATCCTTTTGCTTGTTCATGATTGTCATTTTATGATGATTTATGATGATTTATTCACTTCAACTGTTCGACATTCAGGATATTGGGAAGTGATTGAATTAGGACCTATTACAGATGCTGAACGCTTAAATGAGCATGTAACGTGAACTAATGTATGATCTTCCACTTGATACACATTTTCAACACACAGAGTAATCAGACTAAAAGATGCCGCTTTATATTATTTAAAGTATTAGTTTTATACTTCAATTGTAATTGATGTCTAATTATTTTCATAGTGGGAGTAAGAGATAGATAAAGATTTGATTTCGGTTAAAAACGGCATTTATTATAAACCAAATAATAAAATTAATGTTTCAACACCGGGCGCTTGTTGAGTACATACACGATCAATACAATCAGGAAAACACCAAAATTTTCAAAAATATTAGAATGTTTTCTGGTTGATGACCGGATAACCCTAATATAACTGAATCTTTAATGAATACACAATACGTTAGCGATTGTCTGGGTTACAGTTATTAATATAATATCTAATTGTACCTATATGTTTCAATTCAGTTCCGTCTAGTCTCTAATCATATACAAATATATAAATATGGGTTCTAAGCTAATCCTTAAA